>CM065377.1:8905000-9260000 GCA_033060915.1 Euryodendron excelsum
GTCAAAAATGGCTTCTGCAGCGAAAATGAACAAAACTTCAGAGAATGAGTTTTATCAATTGATCGGCCATTCGATCGATGACGTCGGAAATGGCTTTTGCAGTGAAAATGAACACAAATTCAAAAACAATCCATTTTCAATCGATCAGCCATTCGATTGCCTTGGACAATTCGATCTGCCATTCGATCACATTTTGACTTTTCAATCGGTCCATACAGAATTTGCAGGTATAAAAGCCATGTGTGAGGGAACCGAGGAGAGGTTCGAAGATTCCAGATTTTGGAGCAGTTCTAGGGCATTTTTAGGGAGATTTTGTAAGGTTTAACTAGTTTTCATTATTGTTTTGTCTTATTGTTCATTATTCTCTTTTGTATTATTGTTAATCATTTTCTTTGTATTCAAGTTTAAGTTTAATTATTTTTTTTAGGACTTTCTTTTACTTTCTTGGTAACCAAACACTAGTTTTTCATTGCTTAATAGCATATTTACATTCTTTTATGCTTTATCTCATGGATTTAAATAGCTAAACATATCTTGGATGTGATTGTAAAAATTTACCAAGGATCTTCAAGGCTTTCAAGGGGGTTATATGAATTTCAAAGCTTTAACTTTAGATGTCTATAGCTCTATTTCATTGAATGTTAGACTTATTTGAAAACTTAGATTCATAACCCGTTTTGGTAGTATTTATGCACAACTCACTACTTGGTATATATATTGCACATTTCTAAGGTTTGTTTCTATGGTTCTACTCATTGGTTTCATCTCTACACTCAATTAAATATGAACTCAAGGTTTTATGGTCAAAATATTTCGAATAAAAAATTCATGGAGTTGTTCTTGATTTGAATTATAAAACCCTCTATTGAAACTCTTGTTGTGAATTGATGGATTGAATCAATCATATTCAAGCTTTTCCTTAATTGTACACAAGCTAGATTTAATTACTTTCCTTAGATATTAATTGCTTGCATTAGTTAAGAATAACCATCATCCAAAATCAACAAGTTTTCAGTCTCTTCTACATCACAAAACTCCATTTGCAATTCATAGTTAATGTCTAGTGCTAGTTGAGCGTTGATGTTATATTTGCACAATTTCCTTGGGAGAGAACGATATCGGATTACCAGTTTATACTTTATCGTGACTCCCGTACTCTTACAGGGTAACTAACTCCAATTGTAGTACACTTTTGGGAGTCAACCAACATGAATGAGGGATGGAGCCTCGAAAAGGCATCCTAGGCAAAGGGGTGTAGGCACCTCAGGCGAGGGGGTGTTGATAAGTGCTCTGTGAAGGTGCAAGCCATACTGGTTTTGAGTATGGTGATGTAGCAGATCGATGGCTAACAATGGATGACACAGCAGATGGAGCAGTGTTCGAACGATAACACGGCGGACAGAGCAGTCATCGGGGGGGTAAAATTCACCCACATGGGTGGAAGGGGGTGAATGTTGGGTGTGGGGTTCCACCCATGTGGTTGATTGCCCACCACCCTTGACTCATGCTATAAGACAAATTCAAAAAGTAGAAAGGAATAAAACAAAGCAAAAAAAGAAAAGGAAGAAAGCATGTTGGCAACTAGTATTTTCTTCCTTGAAGGTGTTGGAGTTTTCTTCTTCGATTTGCACACGGCGTCGAACAAATTAGCCGACAAAGATCTTGTTCAAACAAAGATGCATAGTGAGAGAAGTAACTAGAAATACCTCTTCAGGCAGAGGCTTTGATGTGTAGCAAAGTCGAAGAAGTTCGAGAAATCGAACAGAGAAAAGTATGAGATTCGTATTGAGAGTGTATAGTGAGTAGAGACGGGAAAAAATACTCTTGAGTAGGAAAACGGTTATTGTTTCAAGGGGGCTCAGATATTTTTGGTCTCATATTGTAAACTCTAATATAATAGTGAAATTTCTCTCTCACCTGTGTGGACGTAACCCTAGTTGTTTAGATAAATTACGTTAAATCTTGTGTCTCTTTAGTGTGTATATTTTTTGTGTGAGTACTTTCATACTTCTGTGTGTATATGAATCTAACGATCTTGTTTGATCTCCGCTGAAAAATCCAACAGATAACTGTAACACTTTCCCCAGTCCCACATGAAAGCCTATGCTTACTAGTTACTAATATTGAAAGACTATAAAGGAGTTGAAAAAGAAGGCTGTGTATATATCAAAATCCTAACCATTGAAAACAATCATTATGGCATTGGGATACTATTGCTTGAGAACGAATCCACTAACGTGTTACACTGCAAGGATGTTGGACTCGTTAAGTAGAGGTGGGAAGATATGGGAATGAGATTATCGATCTGTCACGGCTATGGTGGATCGATGAAGGAGGGAGATATATATCCAAGTGGATCAGGCGTTCTTCCGTGACCCGGATGGCTACATGATCGAAATTTGCAACTGCGATAACATTACAATAAACAACAAAACATATAGATACATGTATATAGAGAGAGAGCATTACTTGGATGGACACAGCACGGACGAATGACAACATTGCAAGCATATGTTTGCGTGAAGAAACTATATATATTGAACAAATATGTACGTACGTAAGAAATATACTCCAGCAGAAATGAAAAGAAAGGAAAAAAAACGGTGGAAACATAAAACGGGTAGAAATTGTTCCGTGTAATCTTCATACGGTGTGACAGCCACTACCATTTGAAGATCTAGGTGGTAGTGTTTGCCTGCTGGGTAACTGGTAATCGAAGATGGTCCAAGCAGGGTTTCCCATCAATCTGGGTCGTTAGCTGAAACTCAATATATTCCCTGAACTTCATTGGGATGAATGCTGGTGGACGGCTTTCCATATCCACCAACTCCGGCGCTGGGCTAGCAACTGTTTGGAGCGACGGTCCATTTGGTATGGCTATGGATATCCTTTTGGCTTTGTCCACAACTGCTCGATGCACGACGCTCTTGTACTTGCCATTTGCTCACTATCGAAGTAAGACAAATTCTACTTAGGCGACTGACGGTTAGTCGCGACTGATGGTTAGTCGCGACTGGCAGTAGCAGAGTTTTGATTTGAGTAATTCAAACAACAAACAAAGATCATTCATTCATTCATGTTTCCAACTCTTAATTAAGTTTTCAATGGTTAAAACATGAGTTAATTAAAAATACATCTATTCAACTATGATTCAGTATTAATAAGTATTCTTAAACTCTAAAACGTAATAAATTAACCATTTAAATTGTCAATTTGTATCAATCAATCCCTTATGTTGACAATCTGCTAAGAGAGTAGATTAAAATTTATCACGTAACTTACATATCTTTATAAAAGTTTATTTTATATTTGAATTACCTTATCTTTTTGTAATAGTTATCTAATGACTGAAATACCCAATCTCTTATATAGTTACATGCCATTTTAAGTAACATTTCGGACGGTACGTTGTGCATTATTCAACCCAACAACCTTGCAAATTGATTTTGACTATCTTAGAGCTCGATTTAGCTGATACACATTGGAAGCAAAGTTGTAGCTCTTGAAGTTTTCTTTCTAATGACACAAAAATCAACTCAATTGGATGTCGGAGGAAAAAGTTATGACCAAAATACTGAAACAATTTAGACTTCTCATCACCGATTTGCTCGTTTTAAACCCGCTTTGATTATTCTTTACATCTATTTGCCTTTATTAGCTCTTTTAACCTACAAAACACACACAGAACATAATCATAGAAATATATAACTAAAATAAGAAAATTAACACTAATCTAAGTCTAGCAAGGTACGAATTAAAGGCTTATAATTACACTTTTATAGTGTAATTACATAAACCCGAGATTAGTCGAGGTGCGTGCAAGCGGTCTGAACACCTGGTTAGTTACCAAAAAAAAATTACATAATGTGTGAGATAGTGGACTTTTAAGTGTCTATTTTAATACAAACCCGTGTAATCATATACATATCTTAGCATTTTTCTTTTCTTATTTATTTAATAATACAAGTTAGAGTACATTATAATCCAAAAGCTTATAATAAGCTATAATACTAATTTGTATTAAAGCTTGTTTGGTATTGTTTTCAAAATTATCCAAGAATGAAGATCAGCTGAATGGGTTGTCCAGCAAAATAGCTACACACCAAGACCCTGATCCTGATCCTAGATGAGGAAAGGCTATACACCACCAACGGATCCTGAGCCTGAGGCATTCAAAATTTCATACCAATTTGAAATCTAAATTGGATCCAAAGCTTTGGGGAAGCACACATGATTTCCAATATGTCCTGTTTGACAGTTGACTAAGTTTTCTGCAAGAGTTTGGAAATAAGTATGATATTTTATTTATTTATTATTATTGGAGGATACGCAAATTTCTATCTGCGTCTCCATCACAAGAGATAAATAAATAAATAAATATAATGGCTTGCTAGGCTAGTTTAATGTTAATCTAGAATCAAAGGCTGATGATTATAACACTTTCGAGGATTAAAGGATATTAAAAGTCCACTCTTACAGAAAAATTTATTTTAAAGTTTGCATCACTGATGTGGCGACTATATTTCTAAAAAGAATAATATTATACAAAACACGATTTTTGTACTATTATTTAATATACAACCAGACTTCACTGAGTTTGGTGGCTAGGTGGGCTGGGGACAGTGCTGTTTGTTTCAGCACATTATATCAACACAGAGACAGTAAGAGAGAGACATCATACATTTAAATGGCATTCACAACACCTTATTTATTGGATTGTAATGTGTCCTTAAGCTATATATATATGTCAAAAAGAAACAATAAAAGCTCAAGCATAACATTCATACATACTTTTGTTTAGCTGACTATTCCTCAATCTCCCCAATTACAGAAAAGAGAAGAAAAAAAATTGTTCCTAGTTTATTCTTTAGAGATTAAGACACTTAGATCTTAGCTCCTTTAATTTTAAATTCTATCTTTCCACAATCTGAGTTTGCGTTCCTATTAGTAAGGTACTTTGAAAGTGTCTAACACTTTCAGGAGTAACTAAAGTAATAGTATTATTCAGTGATTTTCAATAGTTCAAGAATTAGAATAAAAAACGTAAAGAAATTTAAGTTGTTCTTTTCAATCTCTTTCCACAAGAAGATTTGCAGGTTAAGATTTCATTTTTACGTGTGTACATTATAGTATTGTTTTCCAATATTTATACTAAATATAAAGTGATCACACCAATTTGGTGTTTTCCAAAATTGAAGCAGAGTCAATATTCCTAAAAAGTCCTTCAAGAAATCACTAATTCATAATATTCAATGACTTTTTGTGCATCAAGTGAAGAGCAATAATGATATACTCAGTTACCCTAAAATAATTTTCTTCACTTTTATATACAAACCCACCTCTTGCACTATATTTCTCTAACGTTTCAATGCATCTTTCAATTACCAATTTCATCTCACACAAATTTTCTCATGTTCACATACTAGCTATCTCCATCTACTATTTCTAGAATTTCGATTACACATTTGTCAATCCCTTTGGTATTCAAAATTCACTGACCTCAATCTTTTTTTTTCCTTTGAATTATTATTCATTTGTTAAATGGATAGTAACTCAAAAATACTTGGCAAACTTAAGCTCGATATCTATAAAAATAAAAATAAAAATAAAAATTTGGCAAACTCATGCTTCAACAGCTATTTGAGCATTGTGTCAATTATAATATCTATTTTCATAAAATTTAGTTCTTAAAACTTTCATTTATTACTGGGCGTGTGTGTATATATGTGTGTCTACGCATAAGAATATACATTTATTGGTTAATTATGAAGCTCCCTAGGCCCTCCTATTTTAAGAATTGTTTTAAATTTATTACTCATTGCTTCCAATCTCTTTTAAAAACAAAAAACAAAAAAACTAAAAATTGATGGATAAAGTTTTGGTGGTATGAAGCATAGTTACAAGAAGTTATCTTTGAGGCGGGAAACTTGATCGCTTCCGGAATGAATACCAAACCCTCATGAAATTTTAAGAAAAAATTTATAAAAAACAATTCAGAGAAGTTTTTGAAACTTTGACATAATTTTAAATTTCGTGGAAACTCTTAAAAAATTTCATGAAAACGCTTTAAAAATTTACTTATCACAATTTTTAAGTATAAATCAAGCAAGAAAATATATAAAATAATCCGCAGAGTGGGAGGAGAAGAAAAAAGGACATGGAAGAAATATGCATCCAATGCTATACCTAACAGTGAGGATGCACTTGGTACGCACAGTCTCTTTCCCTCCTTTTATTTCTATCTTGTTTTTTTAATTTTTTTTTAACCACAATCATGAATTGATCTCTCTCTCTCTCTCTCTCTCTCTATATATATATATATATATAGTTGTAAATTTTTTGTATAATATTGGATGAAAAATGCTATTCTTTCAAAAAAAATTTGTACAGAAAATTCACAAGAATGATGTAGCAATGGAATTTTTGTAAATAAAAGCTTCTATGATGGGTGTTATGTTTTTAAGTGAATGACTTTCATTCAACCACATTATTCTGGTGAAAAATTCTATATGAATTTTTTTATTTGTATAACATTACTCATATTGGATATACGTGCGTGCATGAAAGTGTAAGGTTGTATACATCTAACTCTCCTCGTAAGGCTGGTTGAACTTATTTCACAATAATATGTATGTCATTAAATCTTTGGGTGATCAAAAGATCCAAATCCCCTTCCTTGCTCCTAATAAACTAATATTACTTATAATGCTTAAACAACACTTATGCTTGTTCGTGTCTATTTTTCTACTCTAATACTTAATATCATAAAAAAAAGACCTTAAAATTTATTAATCATTAAGTACTGGAATTGTCAATAACACATCCAGACCCGGGAGTCAGGACAAAGATGGTTTTTCAAAAGAAAATTAATTAATTGAGATTATTAAGTTAAAGAAAATTAATTATAAGAAGATCAACTGTAATTACCATAGCTCTTTATTAATGACCCAAAAAAGATAATGAAAGAAAGATATTAACTGCTACTTTTAACCCAAAAATGTCCACTTGTTCTATGATTGATTAAGTTCGATCTTATACCCATTAACTAATAATAGGATCAACTTACTATCAGTGTTATACCTTTATTATTTTTACACCATTTTATAATTTCTATCTGACCTAAATCTCAAAAAACCGAGTCTGATTACACTGCCCTCCCATGCTTATTCATGCTTTTCAGTACTTGACAGTCCAAGGTATTTTTTCTTTGATGCCTTTATGTTGAAAAACTATTGACCACCTTTAGTAGACAGTCACAAAATTTTTCTATTCTACATGTAGATGTAAATAAGAAGACAAGGCGCTTTCATGCAATGAAGAATGAATGTGGTTTCTCCCAGTTACTCTCACTCAATACTTTCGGTGATACTAGTAATGGTTATCTTGTTGATGATTGCTGCATATTTGGGGCAGAGATTTTTGTTACAAACTGTACAGGCAGAGGGGAGAGTATTTCCATCATAGAAAAACCTAAAGGCGGTCGTCACACATGGACGATTGAGGATTTCTCAACAGAAGATAAGGACAGTATTTGCTCGAACAATTTTACCATTGGAGGGCGCAAATGGTAGGTAGTCTTTCAAATATGCACTTGATACTACTCTCCAGCAGCTCATCCTGCTAAAGTTGGAAATTTTTTTGTCATTCTCCTATTGGATTCAGGTGCTTCCTGCTTTATCCCAAAGGAATTACATCAAAAAAAGGACAGAAGTTTGTCCTCCTTTTAACGTTCAGCAGATAACGATGCACTTCATCTGGGAGAGAAATTATATGCAGACTTTAAGCTGCTCATAACAGATCAAGTTAGGGAATCACTTGAGGCTTACAGGTGAAGTCTCTTCACTTAAAAATCAAATTTTATCCTCTTTGCATGCATTTGTGGCAAAGGACAAGAATTTCATTGTTTTTTTTCTTTCTTTTTTTGGTTCTTCAACAAAAATAATATTGCAGCTACAAATGGTTGCTTCTCTGCCTCAATCAAGGACTGGGGTTTTCCATCCTTCGTGCTGCTGAGTGCTCTGGAAGGAAGTTCGAATGGATTTATAGTCGATACTTTGATTGCTGAAGGACAAATTCTTCTCCTATCTGCGATTAAGGACTCAGTAAGAATTGTTAGTGCAGCCTGTTTTAAAATTATATAAGGTGTTATGGAGTTAAATATGAGAGGTTTGAATCTGTAATGCTGACATTTTCTAAGCATATTAGGTTTATCTGAATGCTTTGCGGAAGCCTTTTGACACCTCTAGAAAACTGGTTTATCCTATGGCTGATGGCAAATTAGCAACCACTGAACCACATCATTTTCCAATGCATCTTTTTCTTCTTTATTTTGTTTTTTCAAATTTTTTGTCATATACATTGCTTTACAGCATTCTAGTGAAACTATTCAGCATCTTTACAAGCTAGCTTTGCTTTCAAACCATTTAATTCTCCATGAAAGTACCCTTTTTTTTTTCCTTCTTTTTACAGCAAGTACTGCTATCCTCATCAAGTGCCTCTACCTTGTGACAGATTTTTTTATTTTCATAAATACTGCTAATTTCTTTCTTCTTTATATATATATACACTATCTCCTTAGAGATCTGAAGGTATTTGCAGATTCTAGGTCAGTCAGTTATTTAAGGTTTCATGAGCCAGTGTTGTTTTCTAGCTTGAAATCTTGAAACAGGGTCTTCTAGGTAGAAAATAAGTAAAGCTTTATACATTTGAGAGTATCACATGTGAAAATCTTTTATCCCTGTTACTTACAGATGAACTACATTCATATATATTCTAGCATTGTGGACAAGGATATAAAATTATTGAAAATTGGAACCTCTCGTACTCGGATTGAAGAACAAAAACTGCATTGAGCAGCAAATTGTTGAAGTTTATGACTGATGTAAAATCTCCTTCCATGCCTAAATTGTATATTGCGTTGTTATATAACAGCAACATCATCCTCATCACTTAATAAGAGCAAAACTGTTAACACTTGATTGATTCTCTTTAAGAACCTGAAACTGCACAAACACAAAACAACCATCCTTGGTTTTCTGATTACCACTTTTGGATCAGCCTCACTTTCCTTTGGATTTGCAAGATGGCTATATCTGGTTCCCATTCTCTGTCACTTTTCTTTGGATTAATCTTTTAGCTTTTGATTCATTCATCTTTTATTTGATGTATTGATTAGATGTTTATGGTTTTCTTTGGTTCATAAATTTGTTGATCCTAACTGAGACAAAAATTTCATTAATTTGTTGATGTTGATAACTCTTGGATGCAAGTTAAGGATCTTTTTGACTACTTATTACTTCACTGGCATCCTCTGATTTCTTCTTCCTTTTTCTCCTCTCCATCTTCCCCCCGGATCCCATGATTTTGGCATGTACTTATGATACTTTATACTACGATTTACCATCCTCAATAGAATTATATGAAATATTGGAATAGTGGTTTTGGTTTGCTCAAGCAAGCATATACAACTTATTGTTAATTTTGAAATCATCTGGACTACTATTTCATTTTTCTCTTCGCAAGAGAAATTTTCAATCACCGCAAAATGCATAGAACTTTGACATACCACAGTAATCCATGACAATATAGCTAAGAAGACAAAGTATACTGGACGAGAAAAGAGAGAGAAGAGAAGATCAGCAACGTGAGAAAGTATACTGGAAGTGATGCTGGTTTACTATATACTAGAGGGTGTGCACACGCTATGCGTGTACAATGCTATATTCAAGAGTATTTTTCTTCTCTCAAATCACTTTTGGAGATTTCATTACAGTTGAAAGTAAAAAAATTTGATGTAGAGTTCAAAAATTTTGATTGAATAGTTGAAACAGTTAGAGATAAATATTTGGAATAGTTAGGTGCCCTTACAGATTTTAAAGAGCAATTATTTTGGGCTACCCAACTTCAAACATACCAATTGGGGTATTTCATTTATATATTAGAATAGATATATATATAATCATACATGAAAAATTATTCTATGTAACCGTCACACACTTATTGACAGCTACTATATTTTAAGCGTTTATGGCGAGTATTACATATTTTCATAAACAATGCTAAAATTACGAGGTGTTTGATGGTTATAAGCACCAATTAGGCCTAGGTGGTGGTTGCCTGGTGCGCAGCTGGTGACCGAAGATGGTACAAGCCACTTATCCGTAAACTATGCTGAAGATCAATATATTCCTTAAACTTCTTCGGCAGGAATGCAGGGGGGCGGCTTTCACTATCCACCAACTCCGGTGCCGGGCTAACAACGGTGTCGAGCGATGGTCCGTTTGCTGCGACTATGGATATCCTTGTCCCTTTGTTGTTCACAACTGCTCGATGCACCACGCTCTTGTACATGTCATTGCTCAGTATCTGCAGCAGGTGCCACAACTAGATGTTATGTTTGAATAATCGAAAGAACAATTAAAGATCACATTCATTTATACATACACATATATATATACATACATATATATATGAATATGTTTCCAAGTTTCCAACTCTTAAGTTCTCCATGCATGGTCAAAAATAGACACAAAACACAAATGTGTGTATACAACAATGGCAAAACTACCCAACATCCCTTCTAGCCCCTCCCTTAATGGGACAGTTATGGGATGATAGTAATTAGGATTGGGTTAAGTTTGAAGATAAGATACAATAATCCGTCCCGTTTACACATATATTATTTGTTTTGTATATATAAATATTTATTAAAATATAAATAATGTAAAAAAAATTTATTTTCGTGATTTTGGTATTTACTTTATTCATGGTGTGTTTAAATAAATTATTAACATAAGCGGGATGGGGGAGAGTTTCCCGCCCCCATCCATGGTATGTAAATTTTTTTTTTTTATTTACGTGATTTTGGTCTTTACTTTATCCATGGTGTGTTTATTTTTGTTTTTTGTTTAATTTTGTTTAATTTTTAGTTTACAAAATTTGAAAAAAAAATATTATAATGGGTGTGTTCTCTGTTTTCAAATTATTGTTTCGGTACTGCTATAACTTTCAAATGCCTATCACCAGACCATAAAAAAACATACACAATAAAAACATACAACAGAAAATAAAAATTGACAACGTTATCAAACGGGGATTAAAAACAAAAGGCTTGACCTGAAGGTGATCACCAATATTGACCACAAAGGAGTTGGGAAGTGGATTGATATTAAACCACTGTCCCTTGTGCTGAATTTGGAGGCCTCCAATGTCGTTCTGCATGAGGAGGGTTAGTAGGCCATGATCGGAATGTGGGGGGATGCCCCTTCCAAGCTCCGGCTGTGGACACGGCGGATAGAAGTTTACATTGAAGATCTGGAAACCTGAATCGAAATCCATGGCCTTCTCTATGTAGCATTCCTCCAATCCTAAGCTTTCTGATATCCCTTTCAGTAATTCCCTTGCCACTTCTCGAATTCTTTCGCAATACTCTCTTGTAAGATCACTGCAAAAACACAAAAATTTAGCCAGGTAGATGGATCAAACAGGTCCAATTTGGGATGGGGTACTGGTTTATTAGAAAAGCTTAGGTCCGGCTCACCCCCTAGGCAGGTGAGGTGGCCGCATTAAGCTTCAAGTTTTTGAAAGTTCTAAAATTTTAAAAAGTAATAAAGGTATTTTATATTTTTAATATTTTTTTAAAAAAAATTCCAATCTAGATGAGGAAAAAAAAAAGATTTGTAAACAAAAGAAGCAAAAAAATCAGCTTTTAGAAGAAAAATATCAGTGTAACTAATAAATCATTTGTATAAATAAATACAATATTGAAAGCTCTATTTTTTTTCTAAAACTTTACATGCTATAATAATTTAGGTATAATTAAATCTTATATAGGTTCTACAATTTTTTTTAATCAAAAGCCCATTCCAAATAAGGAGAAAAGGCCTATAAAAGCGATAAATTTTTTTAAATCTTTTATGTAATAGTTAAATCTTGTATAGTTTCTATATATTTGTTTTTAAAATATAAAAAAAAAAAAGGTCCAAAATCAACACACTAGTTAATTTTAACAATAATCGATTTAACTCAATTTTTTTTTAACAATTTAAGAAAAATGAGAAAGGCCTTATTTAAAATTTTTGCCCTAAATCACAAATTGTATTGAGGAGCCCTAGAAAAGCTTTGAGCATTAGTACCTGAAACCTTTGGGCTTGTTGGGAAAGTGAAACTGAGGATGCACAAACAACTTCAGGAAGTCCCTCCAGTAGGATAAATTCCCCACCTTAACCTCCATGTTGCCGAACCTGATCGGATGCCACAGGTCCTTACTTGAAAACTCCATTTTTTCCTCCTCCGTTAGATTGAAAAATTCGTTACAGCCGTCGAGCACCGCCTTCATCATGCTCTCCGGCACGCCGTGATTCACCAGCTGATCATCGTCATCATCCAGAAACAAACCAGTTACAGGACATGCATATGCCACTATTAATAAACAATAAAAAAAGAAAGAAAATATATAGAAGAAACAGAAAGAAAAATTAATTCACGCATGTATGGGTTCATATATATATATATATATATAATATGTGCAGTTACCATGAAGAAACCCCAGTCTTGGCAGGCTTTGCCAAGGTCTTGGATGACTTTGGAGCGTTGATCAGGATAACCAAATGTGAGTAACGAAAAATCAATTATGGGTATTGGACCTTCTAGTTCTGAACCAGCGGATTCGGCCAGTGTTTTGACGCTTGGTAACTGTGGTGCATGGGAAGGAGTTTCAGGAGAGGATTGAACAGAAAGTGGAGCTGCTGCCGCCATTTTTCCGAGAGAGAGAGAGAGATGGGATGATTTGAATTTTTCGACATGAGCTTACTCATAATGATTTAAATTTTTCTTAGCTTTCAAAAGAATCAAAACTTATTTTTTAAACGTGGTTGGTATTTAAATAGAAGAATTCAATAAGGTGGCAATATTATATTGCATTCACCCTTTTTATGTGCAATCTTGAACCACTCTACACGAAAGCCTAAGTTGTTTATTAGATGGCTCAGGAAATTTTTTTTTACAAATGAGGTGTCACAGTTAGCGTAATTACTTAATAGTGGACTTTTAAATGGATCTATTTTAATACAAACCCGCGTAATCATACACATACCTTTAATCTTTCCATTATAATTATTTAATAATACAAGTAGTAATATAAAATGCTAGTTTGTGTTAAAGTTGTTTGATATCGTTTTCAAAATTTTCCAAGAATATAGGATCCGCTAAATGGGCAAGCAAATTAGAATAAATAATACTAGCAGTGAACTCGGGCTATACACGGATCACAAATATAGAATTAAAAGTTGATTTTTTAAATAATTTTTTATAAATAAATTTTTTTATATGATTGCGTATTTAAAATATGATATTAAATGATACAATATCTATAAGATAACTAACGTCTTGAAGGTTATTTAGACTAATCATGTAAACAAAATTTTCTCTACTATAATAGCCATAAAAAAATGTAGAAAAAATAAGTAATGTACTAACTATTAAGTTACACTTTTAATATATATTTTTTTATTGGAAGTAAATATATTAAAAATTTGCAAAATTAAGCTTATTGAGTTATATTCAGGATTAAAAAGGAATAAATATAAATTATAAAAAAAAAAAAAAGATACGAATATATGTCTAATATCTATCAAGAAATAATCATTCAAATTAATAAAACAATGTTGTTACACTTTAGTTTTTGAGAAAATGTAAATTAAATAATAGTGAAAGAAAAATAATTGAATTTCCATAAGTTAATTAAAATAAATATAAGTAAATCTTTTAATTTCTTGAATAGATAATGTTTGTCTGTAACTATTTGATAAAAAATTAGTATATTTTATGTGTGTCAAATTTTGTATTTATTTTTTTTTCCATTTTTTTGGGTAATTATCTAATATAACCGAATAGATTCAAAATAAATTAGTGATTTTTTATTTGTTTCTAGCAATGAAATATCATTAATTTTTTTTTTTTATACGTACATTATTTTTCATTGTCTAAAGGATTGTATGTTATGAGTTCATTAAAATGAAACAATACTTATACCAATATACATGATCTTAAGTACATTGCGACATACACTAAAAAAAAATAATAATAAACAAAGTAAAAACTATTTATCTTCTTCATTAGTTATTATTTTATAAGTTTATTAACCTTACTTAATGTCATCTTTATTAAGATTGGGCAAATGTAACATACAGAAAAAATTCACATATATATAAGAATTTTAAAAAGTTAAATTGCTTTGAAAATAACATTATTTATAAAAATTCGAATAGATTGTTAGATTTAGTTACTAATTGAAAAGAAATAATCCATGATATATTTAGTTTTAATATATTTTTATATTTAATAACTTTTAAAGTGTCCATATTGAAAGGTGACAATTCAAAAAAAAACACTATCATATTAGCATTTGTATTTTTATATTTATTAAATTCAAAAATTTGAAAAAAATAAATCAAGATTTTGAAACTCAAAAACCTCTTAATCTATTACTGTAATATATATAGTATATACATATATATATATATATATATATGTACATACATGTGTATATATTTCCATCTGCATTCTGTATCTCCATCACAAGAGAGCAAGTAATGGCCTGCTGGTTTAATTTTAACCCAGCGAATGGTAGCACAACCCAGAGAACGCTGATGTTCCTAGTGACAAGAAAACTAGTGCAACACGACAATTAAAATCATGGGCAGGTGAAATGTCTACTCTCACATAATAAAATTATATTAAAAAATGCATCAAGCGATGCGGCGACTTTATTTTTTAAATGATAATGCTACACAAAAATTTTTATTGAAATGAATTTTTATACAAAATAATGACTATTTGCCATTCTTTCATTTTAAATTAGTACATTTACTATTTTAACTCGTAATTTTAAAAATATTACTGCTAATCATTCTGGTAAAATTTTTTGTATAAAATTTTTTTTTCTCAAATTAAAAGCTATCACAGCTTGATTAGTGTTTTGTTCTAAAATAAAAAACCTTATTTCAGTAATATTCCTTCGTAAAAAAATTTTGTATAATTTTCTTGTTTATATTGTAGTGCTCTAACATCTAAACAGGTAAAAGTGTTAAACATTTGCTTAACCGGAAAAAAGGCAAACCCAGCTGTAAAAGTCAACTGTGCATGTGGCAATTATAAGTGCAAATGTCGGTGACACTATAGAAATACAAATAATTATCCAAGCCAGCGAGAATGCCAATAAAGGCAACCATAGGAAGTGGCTCACTGGTCTGAACAGCCCTCATGCTAATTAACAACCATTTCAACATAATATGATTCATGTAGGCGATAACATACACGAGTTCGAGATAGTACTCTATCAAATACCTATATATATCTAATCATGGTTGATGGGAACCATCCTTCTTCAGAAAGTTGAAATATTGCATCAGAAGTGCATCCCCAGTGTTGCCTAAATGTGTAGTTCAACAAATTAACAAGATCAGGCATTCTTCATGGCTCTTGCTGGTCTCCTCCTCTTAATTTGTATGGTATAATTGATTGGTATTAGATATATGTTTCTATATGACGAATTTGGGTCATTTTTATTCCGTGGTTGGAACAGAAATTTTCATTCTATTAATTAATGGACTAAATGATATCTCATTAGATATCTTACCAAAATTACGTCGTCTTATATTACAATTAATTTTCTTATATATAGCCACAACATCATTTAATCTAAAAATTTTTTTAAATCAACGGATCATCTGAACCCTTGATTTTATCTCCATCCCATGGCTAGAATTGGGAGGACCCTAATCCCTATACTTTTGTACGAACCGCGGAACACAAGAGGTACTGGGGTAGGAGATCACAGTACCAAAATTCCTACAAGAAGCCCCACAAGCCATTAGTTTAAAATTTTTACAATAACATAGTAATTAAATGATCACCCCCCATTTCCATGGCTAAATCATTTACAGGTTACTAAACCAAGTCTGTTTATCCATTCCAGCAAACACTTGGTGTACATGGGGCAGTATCTCTCTTAGGTAAGATTACCAATAATCACTCCCAAAAGTGACAAGAGCAGTCGGTTGCTTAGACAATTTGAAGTCGAACCCGGTCCAAGCAGGCTTTTCCATCAAGCCGGTTGCTTTGCTGAAGTTCCAGATACTCCTTATATTCCATTGGAATGAATGCAGGAGGACGGCCTTCACCGCCTACCAACTCCGGCGCCGGGCTGACAATGGCGTCAAGCGATGGTCCATTTGCCATTGCAACAGAAATCCTTGTAGCTTTCTTGTTCACAACGGCCCGATGCAGAACACTTTTGTACCTCCCATTGCTCAGTATCTGGTAGCCGTAACTCAAGGTATATACCAGTAATTAAAAGAACAATTTTTACCATATTATATATATACTAAAAGAGTGGCACGCGCTAAGTACATGTGTTATACTACATCTTACCATTTCATTTACCAACTGCTCTTGTAAAGAAAAAACCAGTTGATGAAAAATAGTGTCACCATGAATTTAGGTAAGCAAAGAGAAAATAAAAATCGACCTCACCAAAGTGGAGGTTTCACAGTGGAGGTCATCATGAGTTTAGGTAAGTGGAGAGAAAATAGAAATTTGCCTCACCAAAGTAGAGATTTTGCCAAAGTGGAGGCTTCATTAAACGGGTTCGGCTCTCCTCCAGATCTTAATATTCAGAATCCTCCAAACTCCTTATCTCATTATGTCACGTGTCAATTACTCAGATCTAACGAATGATATTATCTTATTTAAATTAATAATTTTACTTAATGTTAAAAAAAATAACAAAATGATAATAGCAACATTATCTATTGAATTTTATTTATCAATACATAGAGTAATAAGATAAAGAGTCTAAAGGATTCTCGATATTAAGGTCTGGAGGAGAGCCGGTCCCTCGCCAAACTCTTATATGTTTGATTTATAATCTATATTATATATTATAACAATAGGTTAGGAGGTCTATGAAGCTGAAAAGTTTCAATTCAATTTTTTCAAAATTTTAATTTTTTAAAAACATATATTATATATGTCATACTATTATTAATTCCTTTTAATTTACTTATTTATTCTAAACTTCATAAATGCTATCTATTGATAATTATGTTAACATTTTAAAATTTGCCTTAATTATAATTCTCCTAAAGATTCTTTATTAATCATCCATTGATAATATGGTAACATTTTTAATTATAATCCTCTTAAAGAATGTTCATTAGTCATAAATTAGATTTAAAATTTCCAAAATAGAAAGAATAAGTGTCATTAATCTATTAGCACTTTGTCATATACAAGATACATGTAACGAAATACTATTGGTTCTTTTTAATTTTTTCTTATTTCTTCTCAATTTTATGAATATTATCCATTGATTGATATGGTAATATTTCGAAATTTTCTTTAATATGCTGCATTTAAAGAAAATTATATCTTAACGCTATAAAATAAAAATTAAACATGTAATAAAATTATCAGAATTTTTTCAATTTTATGGTCTCAATTCACATCCCTCTAAAAAATATTTTCAAGAAAATAAATATGAACACTAATTTTTTGAATAGAACTATGATGAAATTATTATTATTTTTTTAATCTTACTTTTTTTTCAAATAAAATATTTCCATTTTTTTCATAGTATTTACATAAAAATAAATGGGATGTAAAAAATTTAATTGTAGTAATATTATTTTACCTGGATAATAATACTTCAACCTTTTTTTTTTTCCCAAGTCTCTAATATAATTTTATGTTATTTTGTGACTTTAAATGATGAATGATATAACTATTTTGTAACAAAATTGAATTTCATAATAAAATTTATTAATTTTAGCTTGACCAATATTTTCAAGTTTAACTTACGCAAGCATTCATAATTTATGTGAGCATAATGACTATGAAAATTATATTGGTCGAGTCTAACTATGAACACATGACAAAGTAATATTTTTTTTTTAATTGACACTTTCTAAAATTTTAAGTAACTATTTTTAAAAAATAATTAATAGACTCAAAATAATATTTGATATAACTACATGCATGTAGTGAATTATTAATGTTAACCATTTTAAATACCTAAATTTATAATTTAAGAATAATTTTCGTTATTAAGATAAATTTAAAAATTAAATTTTACTAAGCATATTATGTAATTGATCATAAATCAAGTCTCTTTGACTTTAAAATAACAATTATTTTTAAGTAAAGATTTTAGTTTTGAGTATCTATATATATGTGTATGTGTGTACCATTAAATGCACTCAATAGAGAATTAACCTAAATATATGACTTATACATTTAATCAACGTAGCTCTTGAATTGAAAAAAATTGAATTTTTATTCAACTAATAGTAACCTTTCTACTATCAAAGTCATTTTGCCCGCAATAGCAGCATAGTGGAGACCTAAAAATTTTGTTAAGGAAAGGTCAAACTAAAAGTTCATCAATTTTGAAGAGTCAAGATAAAAATGTGTAACCATGACAAACAATAAAAATTTATTCACCTTTGCAAAAATTTTAAAAGAAAAAAATTACTTTAAAATATTCACATCATATAATTAGTATAAAATTCAAACATATACAATTGATAATTTATTTTTTATATTTAATGCATGTTATTTTAATCTGTGCATAGCACGTGTTTAATGCTAATAGTATGGATATAGATGAGAGAGGGAGAGAGAATTCACCTCAAGGTGATCAGCGGTGTTGACCAGAAAGGAGTTGGGAAGTGGATTCACATGAACCCATTTTCCATTGTGCTGAATTTGTAGGCCTCCAATTTCATTCTGGATGAGGAGGGTCAGCAGGCCATGATCCGAGTGCGGGGAGATTCCGATTGCAAGTTCTGGCTGTGGACAGGGAGGATAAAGGTTTCCTACAAAGATTTGTAAACCTGATTCTAAGTTCATTGCCTTCTCTATATAGCATTCTTCCAATCCCAAGCTTTCTGATATGCCTTTGAGTAACTCCCTTGTCACTTTCCGGGTTTGTTTGCAGTACTCTCTTATTAGCTCACTGCAAAAACAGTATATATATATATATGAAATCGTTTAACCATGCTTCTGATATATGCGAATGCAGTTTTGGTCATTAAGTTGCTATATCACGAATTAAAACTAGTAGGCTTGCTCCTGAATTGATTAACTTTGTGATGAGGAGTGTTAACAAGATATTGTCATGTGTTTAGAATTTGAATTTATCATTAGAAAAAAAAAAATAGACAGAAAAAAGGTGAAAAAAATAAAACAAAATGGGATATTTTAAATTTTTACTTCTTTTGTTTATATATTCTTTTACCCTTTATTTTATCTAACAACTAAACATTAACTTCACATGCTCTTCTCTTTTCTTTTCTCTCACCAAATTATTGACCAACGCAATATTAAGAATAACAATATGAAGAACAAAAGGATCAATAAATAATTTAGAAGGCGTTGGACTTTAAATAGCAAAATTGGTTCTCATTCATACAAGTGCATTCCATAAACCAAACAGTGCACTATCAGAATAATCCTGACGCTGTTATGACTTCTGCTCCACTTTCACTAGGGTTCCTAGTTTTATGCTTCTTGCTTTCTGACGAAAAAGAAGTAAAGATAAAAAATTTAAAAAGGAAAACCGTACTTTTTTTTTTAAAACAAAAAATAAGAAGAACGAGAAAATATTTAGTATAACGATAATGTCACGTCATCATGTTCATGTAATATTACAAGTTAATAGAAATGCATCAAAATATGATTTTTATCCTTATTACTTAGAATTAAGGAGTTAGTTAGGAAATTTTATTTACACTATTTCACTAACTGATATAACATCTCATTATAACATACATACGTAGATGGATTTCATTAATTTGTGATACAACATCATCAATAATGACGTGAAATTACTGTTGCATTAAATATTTTCTCGAGGAGAACGGGGAAAGAGAGAGAATAATGCCCACTTCATTCATCCAAGTGATGTCAGTGTTAATAAGGATATAAATCCAACTCCCCCTTCATAATTGTATTGTGGTGTCGGTCAAAGTTGGAGCTTACTGGAATAGATAAGTGGAAATGGCTTGCTGACTAAGATGAATCTGTCCATAGGTGGAATTGGCTTGCGCACTAAGATGAATCTATGATGCTTTTATGCTAAAGAGAAAGAAAAAAGATAAGAAAAGAAATTAAATGAGTTAGGAAAAAATAAATAAATAAATATTTGTCAAAAATATTCATCTTTGGTTTGGTTACTTACTAATTAGAGATTAATATAAATAAATAATTTTATTTTTTTAATAAATTTAATATTCAAATATAGCATTAAAAAATTATAATCTTTTCAATAACAAATTAAGTGTGTCCAAACAGTCACAATTTAAGGCATGCCCTCGTGAGTCTTGACAAAAGACTAATGATAATGATTAAGCAAGGACGGTCGAGTGAGGGACCTATCCACTCCCTCTCTCCATCTCTTTGTACGTCATTTTCAGGACGAGTGTGGATTCTGATTGATTCTATCCAAACAAGTCGAAAGTTTTTTTTTGTTATTTTTTTTAGTATTGCAAGTCTCATTTTTAGTCCAATTAAAAACAGACTATTCAAGGGAGATAAATTATTTGCGGCTTATCCAAAAGAGTTAAAAAATGCAGCAATGACAGACACATGAGAGGGCTATGGCCTACACAAACTCTCAAAATTTATAGTATTTTCTATACTTTCTTAGATGTTTACATTAAAATACAGTGCATTGTCCCCTAAAATTTAAAAATTTTAGCTTACCCTCTAGAAAATTCAACTAATTTGACCTTCGTTCCCTATCAACAAAAATCCTGCCTTTTGCCCCTGAGGAGCAGTGAAGTGATTACTACAACCATTTGACTTTATGATTGCGTATCACATGAAAGAGTTGAGAAAATTAATTGTAATATGGCAATTCAAATGGACATAATTCTCAAATTGGATCATAAACTTGGAGCAGAGAGAGAAAAATAAGTAATCAGAAATGTTTTGTGTACCTGAAACAAATGGGTTTGTTGGGAGAGTGAAACTGAGGATGCACAAACACCTTCACAAAATCCCTCCAGCAGAAGACTTTGTCTGCCGTTGCATTGAAGCTCGTGCCGCACCTGATCGGATCCAACACATGCTTCCCTTGCAACTCCTCCTTCTCCTCTTCCCTCAGGCTGAAAAACTCCTTACACGCCTCCAACGCCGCCTTCATCGAGCTCTCCGGCACGCCATGGTTAACCACCTGAAAAGAAAAAGGACTTTTGAAAATCAAACTTGTGGGTAGTTCTTGAGTTGATCAGATAGATATATGGTTTTGATATATACCATGAAGAAGCCCCACTCATGGCAAGCTTTGCCGAGGTCTTGGATGACTTGGGACCGTTGATTAGGATCACCGGAGGTGAGTAAGGAAAAATCAATGATGGGAATCGAATCTTCTGGTTCTGAAGCGGCAAATTCATTAGGATCTGTGGAGTAGGTGTAGTTTTGAGGGATGCAAGTGAGGCCAGGTGATTCTGTCAGTGCTTTGATGCTTGTTATCTTTGGTGAATGAAGATGAGTCCCAGGAGAAGGCTGGACTGAAAGTGGAGTTGCAGCAGCCATCTTTCTACTTGTTTTCAGTGTGTTGGGTTATTTTAACAGTAACTATACAATCAAAACACAAACTCTGAATTTTCTGCAGATAGAAACAGGGGAAGAAGAAGCTGAACAGAGGCTGCTAACTTTCCAGAATTTTCTCCTCCATACATCTAATTTTTCAGCTGGTATTACGTAAGTATGTATACATAAATATATAAATTAATTACACTCTGTACCCTTATACTTTACACTAAATCTCATTTTAATATATTCACTTTCAATTGTAACAATTAATCCATTACAATTCTAATTTATTACAATGTTAACCTTCTGCTAGCTTCTTTATTTAAAAAATAAATGAAAGAGTAGCATATGACAAGCATATTGCCTTTTTTAAGAGGCAAAGATGTAAAATTAAATTTCTTTCTAATATAATCTACCACAAATTTCTTTTAAATCACTCTAAAATCATGTGTAATCAACTTGATAATGTATATAATGTAATTAGATTTCATACAAAAATTCATAATTCAACTTATATGCAATATATGCAAGTCTTTGGGATGACAAAATATTTTAATTTTATATATTTGTCCATTAAAAAAGGCAACATACTTGTTATATGCTAATCTTTCATTTATTTTCTAAACAAAAATTGACAGAAGGTTGACATTATAATAAATTAAAAGTGTAGGGGTTTACTTGTTATAATTAAAAGTAAAAGTTTTAAAATAAAATTTAATGTAAAGTATAAAAGTACAAAGAGTAATTAACCCTAAATATATTTGCAGCTAGTAGTGGTGTCAGAAAATTCTTTCTGGGCTAAACAAACTTTTCTTTCTGTAATAAGTAATAGAACACTTGAGTTTAAAATAATTGAAGGGGTATTTATAAAGAAAATTTTTAAAATATATATATTTCTTAAACTATAGGTAAAAATAGAATATTCATAAAATTTATTGGCGCATTCATAAAATTTTAAGGGGACAAATAAAAAAATTAAAAACTATAGGTAAAAATGTAATATTTAAAATTTTGAGTGAGCCTGCACCTTACAGCCCAATAATCACTAAATATTTGGATAACACAAGAAAGTACTTTCTACAGTTAAGTGAGTTAAGTGGTCAAGCGGGTCCAGAGCATAGTTGCCGCAAAAGAAATGGGAAGCGAAAAACAATACAGGGATCGAAAGTGTAACAAAATTTCAAAAAACAAAAAATGCTACCTAATATAAAATTTAATAAGATATTTATAAAAAATATATCTTAGAAATCCACAAAAAATATAAAGTATTTAGAATACTTTTATGTTCAATATCTATAGCCTTTTATTATTATATATTATTATCAAATAATAAGATTTGACACTTATTAAAATAGTAGAAATTATGAAAACGAGTTTCTAGGGAGTTTTAAATCGTCTCCTACAAATTTCTTTTAAAATTTTATGAGAGTGTTGCTTTCTTTTTAAAAAGGATTTTTCCTTTGAAAAAGACTCTCTTGGAAACTATCTACATATATATTAAAAGCTAATTGTTTCAGCACATTATAACACACACAGAGAGAGAGAGAGAGAGTAGGAGAGACATGCATTTAAAAGGCATTCACAACACTATATTGACAGGCTTGTGACGTGTCGTAGAACTACCTATGGCTGTTATATATGTAAAGGAATAATCAAGTTGTACCCCATCCAACAGCTCAAAAGTTAGAGATAAGTTGGATGTTAACACTATTTGTTTGCCCTGATACAATACAATATATATGTAAAAAAGAAACAATAAGGGTTTAGCATAAATTTTATATTAAATGCTTTTGTTTAGCTGACTATTCCTCAATCTTCCCAATACCAAGAAGGGGAAAAAAAATGGATTGCTCTAATTTATTCATTAGAAATGAAGACACTTAGATCTTATTTCCTTCAATTCTAATTATATCTTTCCAAAGTGGGTTTATGTTGAATTCCTTTTATTAAGGTACTGTGAAAGTGTCTTAACAATTTCAACCTTAACTAAAGTAATAGTATTATTCAGTGGTTACACCTATAGTTATCAGTCTCGTATTGGTCAAGGTATCGTTTTTACTATTATTACGGTACGTACTAATACTGGTGCAATATCGGATATCGTATCAGATTTATCACCATAAATGTTATATGCTATAAAAATATATATTTAAAATGTCAAAAATTTTAATATAATGTAAATGTATTATCCAACCCAATATATATTTAAAAATACTTAAAAGATATATTATTGTCTAGCATATGCCTAAAATAAGTTTTAATTGACAATTTTCATCAAAAGAGAATAAAATTAAATTATTTTAAAATAAATTACACAAAACCGGTAGCGTTCGATATTCTCAATACCATCGGTATTGACTGATACCTTAGCTTGTATGGTACTACCATTTATTTATTACGGTACGTACCGGCCAATATCCCCAGTACCAGTACGAGATTAATTTTTATGATTACACCGAATAATTATGTTAGTATCATTCAAAATTATTTGGAGGATGGATAAAGAGGACAAATGATAGGTAGTATCAATTGTTTTTTTTTTTTTCCTTTTAATATATTTGCAATTTATCAATAAGAGAGCGATTACCTCAACAAAATTTGCAAGTTAAGGTTTTGTTTTTATAGTTTTTCAATATCTATACTAAAATATTGAGGGAGATCACCAATGGTGTTCCCCAAAATTGAACCAGTGTCAATATTTCTTTTCCTAAAATGTCCTTCAAAATTATTAATTCACAACACATGTCCAATGAATTTCTATCATCCAGTGAAGGGCAATAATGACATAATCAGTAACTTTAAAATAGTTAAATATACAAACCATCGCACCCTATTTTTCTAGGGTTTAACTTCCTGGAGCAAGGGGAGATATTTTTCAATTTTCTTACTTCACTAAGGGTCAACTCGCACAATGCACGAGAGTAAGAGTTGTTCAAATAATAAATAATTAATTTAAAATTCATAATAATTAATTATACAATCATATCGTATCTTTAAAATATATAAATAGATATTGACATATATAGTATTTTATTTAATTATAATTACATTTTTAGATATTAAGTTAAAAAAAGTCCTGACAATCTGATTATATATATATATATATCTTATCTGTCTTACAAAATTAATACATCATATTGTATATCTAAAATGTAAATAGATATCCATTATATATATATATATAATATTTTATTTAATTATAATCACTTTTTTTTTATAAATATTAAGTTCAAAAAGAGTCTTAACAATCTGATATAATATATATGTATCTTATCTATATTACAAAACTAATCTTATCTCATCTTATATATATATATATATATCTTACAAAATTAATACAATAAGTTTAATAAAATAATAAATTCAATAGTTATTTAATAAATTGTCCCTGTGACGTGGCATTTTAAAAATTTCTAAACATTTAGAACGCCATGTAAGAGAGAAGTAAAATATAAGGATAAACACAATTTATATATGTATATATATGATTTCAATCCACGTATGTTTAAACGAGATAACCACAATACTCATTGGATAAGATTTATCAACATGCAGCATAATACAAATAGGAGTTTGAAGAATATATTAAAGACTATGGTGTAGCCGAACTCCTTTCAGTTACCAATTTCATCTCACAAAATTTTCCATGTTAAAAAATTGTCTATATTTTTTCTTTTTCTCATTTTTTTTTTTTGCGTGTTTGGAAAGGAGTTTGAAGAATATATTAAAGTCTCTAAGGAGCCGAACTCCTTTCACTTACCAATTTCAACTCACAAATTTTCCCATGTTAAAACATTGCCTATATTTTTTCTTTTTCTTTTTCTTTTTTTTTGTGTGTTTGGGAAATACAAATTGTCTGTATCTCTATCTCCTCTTCTTGATGGAGTTTCGATTTCATACATGTCAATCCCTTTATGGAATGGTGGGAATTGATAGAATTTGGATTTCAAAATGGAATTTATATGTTTGGAATGAATGGAAATTAAAATGGGATTTGATTTGGGAGGATTTGAAAGGGAAAAAAAAAAAAAACCATCTTAAAATTATTTGAAAAATAGTTAAATTTTATGGGAATTGAAATTAATAAAGTCTAATTACCTATATTGCTCTCATTTTTTTTAGAAGTCTTTTATTTGCAAACATAATTTAGGGGCATCATTGCCTACAAAATTATTTTCTTTCCAATTTTAATCAAACCACACATAAAAAAGTGAATCCTTCAAAATATTTTCCTTTCAATATGGGTAGTAATTGAAAAATATTTGGCAAATTTGTGCTCGATGTCTATGAAAAAATAAAAATGAACTTTTCTCCTTTATTTGCATAATCTGGATTTCATGCTTCAACAGCTATTTGAGAATTGGGTCAATTATTATATATTTTTGCATAAAGATTGATTCTCATAAAATTCACTCATGTTTAAGAACTTATTTAAATCTGTCACTCATGTTTTTTCTCCCAACCTCTCTAAAAAATAATAATAATATTTTTTTGCTGGATAAAACTTCAGTGGTGGGAAGAATACCATCTCCAAATTTAAGCTGTAGATAAAAAAAAAAATCCTAATTAAAGTATATCTAAGGATAAGAGTTTGAATACATAAAATCAATAATAAACAAAATAATAAGAACAAGAGTCTTACCTTTCCACTAGCTCTGTCTCCTTTTTGTGGGTGCCTTGAATATAAAACCAAGGTCCATTGGCAAAACCCTAGAATGGATTTTATAAGGACGAAGTTAGAGAGATTGTTTCACAACCACCACCACGACTGTATATACAGAAAACAGAAGGACATGGAAGAAAGGTGCATCCATGCTATACACAGTAAAGATCCACTTGGTACGGTTAAAGTCTCTTCCCCTCCTTTTTATTTCAATCCTTTAATTTAATTTTTTTTAAAACCACAATCATGAATTGATCTCTCTCTACAGTTGTAAAATTTTCTATACAATATTGGATATGCATGTATGTATTTTTGTTTTTTAAAGACTTTCACGAATAATATATGGTACATAGAAATAGTCCGTCAGTGCAAATGGTAAGTTTACATATATCTAACCTTTCTTTCACAATACATGTATTAGTTAAATCTTGGTTGTTCAAAAGATCCACACCCCCTTCTTTGTTCCTAATATATTAAAAAAATTCTAAAAAATTATTAATTATTGAGTACTGGAATTGACGATTATACACCAGGGACAAAGTTGGTTTTTAAAAAGATAATTAATCAATTGAGATTATTGAGTATTTGGATTATGGAAAATTAAATAATGACCCAAAAGATAAAATGAGAGAAAGATGTCCAATGTGGTTTTTCATTATATATAGTTGATGGCAAGTCCACATACTTGAAAACCTTGTCTAATTTTTTCAATAAATTTGGAGGATTGAAAATTGAGCAGCGCTGCATAAACTAGTTGAACATGTTGAATCTAATGCCCATGGAGGCCATGCCTAGTAATTTATGCAACTAATCATTTTCCCCTGCCCTTTTCTTTTTGTTTTTCTAAAGCGTAACGCTATACAAATAGAAAAATTCGTACAGAATTTATCACCAGAATGATGTGGCTAAATAAAAGTGTCACAATCCACTTCACTTCTCTAGGTCGGGACAAGGGGTTTAGGGTTAGGAGTTTAAAGATAACGACATTGCATAAATGTAAATCTCAACACAAATCAAAAGTCATAACTTTTATTATTACAACACAAGGGAAAGATAGTGAAACTATTGTTTTTAAGTCTTATTACAAAATAGTCCAAAGAGACTAATTAACTTGTGTTCTCCCGAGGAGGTAATATAGCAGTAGAACCCGTTTCCATATTCATTTCCTTGAAAAACTCATTGATGCCTCAACTCCTGAAAATGCCCTATAAAATAGGAGTGAATTTGTGGTGATGCCCCTTGGATTGACTAATGCACCTACTGCCTTTATGGACATGATGAATAGAGTATTTCGAGCCTAGTTGGATCATTTTGTAATTGTTTTCATAAATGATATTCTTATATATTTGCCTGATGAGGAAACCCATAAGGAATACTTAAGAATCACCTTGCAAATTTTAAGGAAACATCAGCTTTATGCCAAGAAGAGTAAATGTGATTTTTGGATGAAAGAAGTGAAATTTTTGGGGCATGTAATGTCAAAAAAAGGGATAGCAGTGGACCCTTCCAAGATAGAAGCAGTGATAGATTGGAAGAGACCTTCTACTGTCACACCCCTAACCCAATTAGATATTAATTATGTCACATTAGGTGAGGCGTGATCGCACAGGTCACCGTACCTGCGAACGACACCTTAACCCATACTCAAAAATAAAAGAACGCAGCGGAATAAACAATACAATGAGGAAAATATAATAAACTCTCCAAAGGAATACATTACCACTGGAAAATAATCAACATCCTTTCACAAAATTCTTTACCATTATACAAAGTTAAAACATAATATCGAAACCCAACGTCTATATAAAATACAACTATGAAACTGAAAGTAAGACAATGGAGCTGTCCCAAGCCCCGTGACTCGACATCCTGACATCGACATGATTGCCACCACGGCAAGAACCAAGATTGCAGTGAACCAAACCGTCATCTCCAAGTTACCTGTCAAGACAGTATGTGTGGGTGTGAGCTAATTGTCAACATGTTCACGACAGATAATCAAACTCATAAAGAATGATAATAAGCACTCAAATACATACAGGTAGAAATGATTAATATATATCTATATCATGGATGTCTCAATGCAATGCATGTATCACCCACATGTGCGCGCAATTTTAGATAACGTTGGCCCAATATATCGATGGCGCGTTATCAAGGAATGCCCACCGTGGCACCCCTAGGCTAGTCCACCGTGACTAAGCCTTGGTTAACCCACCGTGGTTAACTTTCTCCAGTGCAATGCAAGGCATACAATATGAATGGTATGCAATGCCACCATATATATAAACACCTTCAACACCTCATATGTATCCACCACCATTATACATATAGAAAATACACAATGCATTTAACATGAATAAGATTATCTCAAAATCTCATAATTCCACAATTAACACCAACATAGATAATAACACAAGCAAGATATATTCACTTCTATATGAATAAGATTATCCTATGATCCCACCTGTCACCGCACACACACTATGTCAAAGATCACTTCGGGGTTGACGTTGAAGGATCTTGCTCTCCGTTAGCTCCTATCACCACAACCGTATTAGTTTAGGAAACTCAATGTATACTCCGATAATCATAGCTATAATGTCTACACAAACAAGTTATAACACTGAAATTATACATTAGAACTACTATATGCTAATCTCAATCCCACTCCCAATGTAAAGCTAGAGTTGAAAAATACCAAAATACATCAAGTCCTCTAATCTGCCAAAACTGACACAGGCTTCATAATCTGGACATAACTTCGTGGGCTTATGCCCAAAAATTCTAAAACTTTAGAAATACCAACTAGACATATCAAAGAGTATCCAGACCAAATTGTACATTTTTTGAACATGCCTAAGTATTTATTTGGTATTTTCAAATACAGGGCAGTGCTGCAGAAACTCGAATTCAGCAGTAAATAGTCTATCTTTGATAAATTAATAACATAGGTAAACGACATCTAAATGATCTGAAATTTTGTACAGATTATCATCAACCTTTATCCTAGATACAGTAAAAATTTCATAATTTTTGGGCTACTCTAACTTGGTCGAATGCTCTGTTAAACTAGAGGTTACAGATCTGGGCATCAAAAATCTGCAGGGACAGTCCCATTTCAAAAATTCACCATAATTCGAAATTACAATATTTTTAAGTGAATCCAAAGCCCAAATGATCCTCATAACTCTAACTTACAGTGTTCAAAAATTCAGCTACAAATAAAAGTTTTAGCTAGGTCGAAATATCTCTAAACAGTAGCATTTTCATAGAGAATACTCTGTTAGGGCTGCCATGGGTGATTCTAAGTTTTTACCCTGGAAGATCTCACCTCCATCCTCTTCCTTCCATGGCATGATTCATACAACATGTAATAATTAGAGAAAATAAGATGAAACAAGCATAATACTCACCTTAGATGAGGAAAACAAAGTGCAAGAAAGCTTCCTTAGATTTTTCCCTTCTTTTCTTCTTCTTCCTCTTTTCCACCGATTGCTCCTTTTCTCTTCAAGCTTCTCTCTCTCTCTATAACTTTATATATATCTCTCTCTCTCTCTATAATGGCAGCTATCTTTCCTCTCTTCTCCCTCCCATCATGCTAACCACTCACTCCCCACCATTCTTGTTTTTTCCTTTCTTTTTCTTCCTTTTCTTTCTTCATTTGCCTTCTTGTCCCCTCTTGTAATCTTTCTCCCTTTCTCTCCACCGACACCCTCCCTTCCTCTCAATTAACTTCAATAGAACCATAATCATATATATCTCACCCCCCCTTAGGTATTTTATACACCCACTTATTATATTTTAGGTATTTTATACATTTACTTATTATACCCACTCACCAATGTTTCACTATTTAACCATTTAACTTACCACTAATAAAATGATACAAGTGGCACACACAATTTACAATTACCCATGCAATAAATGTAAATTAAATTAAATAAACTAATTTAACTACGTTTACGATGCAATTCAACTAATTATAAAAATATGAGATTAGGGTTTCACATCTACCATATTAGAAATTCGAAGTTTTCTAGGATTAGCAGGATATTACCGAAGATTTGTGGAAGAATTCTCAAAAATAGCAAGCCCGCTTACCCAACTAACTAGGAAAGGAGTAAAGTATGTCTGGACCGATAAATGTGGTGAAGCATTCCGACTATTGAAAGAAAAACTAACTACTGCACCCGTTCTCACTCTTTCTGTAAATGGAAAGCCTTATGTAGTTTACACTGATGCCTCACATAGAGGATTAGGATGTGTTTTGATGCAAGAAGGAAAAGTTGTAACTTATGGATCGAGACAGTTCAAAAAGCATGAACAAAATTATCCTACTCACGACCTAGAAATGGCCATAGTAATCTTTGCCCTTAAGATCTGGAGATGTTAGTTATATGGGGAGAAGTTTGAACTATTTACAGACCACAAAAGTCTTAAATACATCACCACCCAGAAGGACTTGAACTTGAGACAAAGAAGATGGGTAGAATACATGGAGGACTACGACTTCCCCTTACAGTATCATCCGGGCAAGGCAAATGTTGTGGCAGATGCCTTACGTAGGAAAAATTAGGGGCACATGAGTAGTATTGTGCTAGAAAGATGGAAAACTGTGCAATTACTAGAATCCTATGAAAAGTTAGAAGTTAGAGAAGGGGTACTGTTTAGCATTCAAATACAATTCCAAACATTAGAAGAAGTCAGACGAGCCCAACAAGGGAATTCAGAAGTACAAGAGATAAGAGAAAGAATGAAAAAAGGGACGATTAAACCAGGATGGGCTATAGATGCAAAAGGTGAACTTCGACACAAAGATAGATATTTTGTGGTAGATGAGGACGAGTTAAAGCAAAAAATTATATCTGAAGCACATCCTTCTAAGTTTACAATCCATCCAGGAAACACCAAGGTGTACCAAGATTTTAAGGGACAGTATTATTGGAAAAGGATGAAGAAGGACGTCGCTAAGTTCGTGACACATTGCCTCACTTGTCAACAAATAAAAGTTGAACACCAATGACCAGGTGGACTATTACAACCCCTGCCAATAGCAGAGTGAAAATGGGAACATATCACCATGGACTTCATCACCGGACTACCTAGAACCCGTTAAGGCTGTGATATGAATTGGGTGATCGTAGATTGGTTGACAAAAACTGATCATTTCTTACCTATTAAGTCTACCGATAGCCTTAGTACTCTAAGCAGATTGTATCTAAAAGAGGTATTACAATTGCATGGAGTGCCTAGAACCATTGTATCAGATTGTGACCCAAGGTTTGCTTCATAGTTTTGGCAAAACTTATACAAAACCTTAGGAACCCAAGTATGCATGAGTACAGCATACCACCCATAAACAGATGGCCAATCTGAGGGGGTTAACCAAATCTTAGAAAATATGCTTCGTGCTCGTGTGATAGACTTTCAAGGGATTTGGAGTGATCATCTACCATTGGCTGAGTTCGCCTATAACAATAGTTACCAAACGAGTATAGAAATGGCTTTATATGAAGCATTGTATGGGCGACCTTGCCGAGCACCTAATTGTTGGTTGGAACTTGGCGAAAAATTCATGTATGGACCAGAGATCATTCGAGAGACCACAGAGAAAGTAAGTCTCATACAGGAACGACTTAGAACTGCCCAAAGCCAACAGAAAAGTTATACAGATCGGCGTAGACGGCCCTTGGAATTTTAGGTAAGCGACTAAGTGTTCTTGAAGGTAACACCCCATAGAGGTGTAATCCGCTTTGGCCAGAGAGGGAAGCTTGCACCTCGATTTATTGGACCTTTCCGTATTTTGAAAAGAGTTGGACAAGTGGCATACCGGCTAGAATTACCCCGGGAATTAGATCGGATACACAACGTGTTCCATGTGTCTATGTTGAGACAATACCACCCTGACCCTACTCATACTATTTAATGGGAGAATATTGAGGTACAACTCAATCATTTCTACGATGAGGGACCGAGTAAAATAGTGGACCGTCAAGTAAAAGTATTGAGAAACAAAGAGATCCCCTTGGTCAAGGTAATATGGCAACATCACGGGGAAGAAGAAGCAACGTGGGAAGCAGAAATGGATATCAGAACAAGGTATCCTCATCTATTTGAGACTAATTTCAAGAAAAAAATTTCCTAAAGGAGGTAAGACTGTAATACCCGTAATTTCTAATTGACTACATTTCACCCTTATTAGGATTGGAAAGACAAAACCTTGTGAAATTAATATCTAAAGTGAAATTCCTTTCGAGCCCATTCTAGTTGTAAGTTCAAAACTCGACTTCGTAGAAATTCGGTCTCCGAAAAAGTCTTTGATACACATAATACCCGACAAAATTCACACCAAATATTACCCTAACTTTAATCAGGGCCTTCTCTTCCGCTTCTCGACAGATTTTAAGGAATCAAGTGTCAAAAATTATCTACTCTTCTAGTCCGATTCCCTTATGTTCTCAAAAAGCATTTTCAAGGAGGTTTAATTTTTCGAAAAGTCCCCGAAAGCTGTTGCCCCCAGAAAATTCGCACCCAATTTTGCCAAAACTTCGGTATGAGCTTTCTCTCTCACCCGGTATTGGAAACATATGAAATTTGAGCCTAAACAAATTAATTTTTTGAGAGCTTCCTACTTACGGTATCGGAATGAACATTCGATAAAACTTTGAAGTCCTAAACTCAACCACTTCGAACTAGGGGCTTTCTCCCATTTTTCAGAATTTCCCCACATTCCACGACCTTGTATGGCCGACTACCCATGCATACGTTTAGTACACATGATCTACATGTCATGGCTACATATTAGCCATATTGATAGCCTATTATACTGTTGGTGCATGATATATATACATATATATATATATATATATATCACTCTCACGTGTAGGCAAAGAACACACATACCAACATTTCACCATAACCCATGCTATCTAGATGCATTATTTGCCTGTAAACAACTTTTTTTTTTATTATACAGAAAGAGATAGAAAATGAGAAAGGGAGACCATATGGGTTTGCTACCATACAACCATCGAGATCCCTCCTCTCCACCCACCTCTAATCTCTCACCATGTATAGATATATGTGTGTGTGTGTGTGAGGTTGCTACACCCCTCTCCGGGTTATTCAAAGCTATAGAGAGCTGTAGAGAGAGAGAGAAAGAGCCGTAAAGAGAGAGAAAGAGAACGGGGAAGAAGAGATCGGGGAGAAAGAAAGAGGGAAGGCAGGCCAGGTAGGAACATTCTCCCTTACCCCCTACCACCCTAAACCCACCATAACTCCACCCTCATCCCCATCATAACCGCTGCAAAACCTATTGAGAAAAAAATTCAATACACACGGCTGGTTGATCAAATTAGGTCGAGCTAGGGCCTAAGGCCTGTCATAGGGCATGAGGCTCCTCTTGAACCTCCAAGGTATCCTCAAGAGGCCGCATACCTCTGTGCATGCGCCGGAACGGCCCTGCAAATTGAGGTTCGCTGAAAAACACGAGAATGCACCTAACTTTGGCCACCGATCACCAATTTCAACGAGACCACTTGGGTGTTCTTCGTCTCGATGTTAGGAACAACTTCCGTGAAGAACACTTTGCCAGAAAATCATGAGAAAAGGGGTCAAAAATCCAGTTACATGTCTGGAACCCTAGGGTTCCGACCATGCACCAGGGTTTTCGATCTAGAACGGCCACCTCCGACCACCACTGGCCAATCTTTGACCATGGACGTGTAACCTAGGTCCTTACTTATCTCTGGGTCACACATGCATGGCCAGGAGGTACGTTGGGTGGCCAAAAAATGGACAGAAAGCCCCACCAGTCGCGGAGGAGGAAGAAAAAGGATGTGCCTTCCTTCCCCACTCGCAGCTGGTAGCGCGTGAGGGCGTGTCCCTCATCCTTTTGGCATGAAATTTTTATGGTGTATTGGTAACACCAAATCATACCTTCCCCTATTTTTCTGTAATTTTATGAAACTTATATGATTTTCTGTTAATTAAAATTGTGTTATAACAAAGAAAATCATATAAATTACAATAATAAAGGGAATAATCTGAAATTTTGCCGAGATACCTCACATATTATGAGGAGCCCAGAAATGGGAGAGTACAGGTCATTGGACCCTCGGCATAAATTTCAGATAATCCCCTTCAGTTCTAACACCGGGAGATTTCATTCCTGACGGGCAATGAGAGGGATTTCAAAGACCTACCCTACCAAATTCCCATTGTATTGTGATTAGTCCATTCACTTGACACTATAAATTTAATTATGAGACTGCTACCCTTGAACACCGAGAGGATGGGCAGTTATCGTAAATTTTTGATAACCGAACCAGAAGGCTAATTATCAGCTCTTTGTCAAACAGATAATACGGGACTCAGAGACAACCCGATCTGGAAACATCATCAATGTAGGAACCTATGAATTCTTTAAGTTACATGCTTACTTTTCTTTCCTAAATAATGATGTGCAAGTTACTGTATTGATTTTGTGCCTTTTGCCAATTTGGTTATTAAGTATATGCTTGTCTATAAATGATTTCAAAATCTACAGTACATGTATGCTTGCATGACTGGGGAGAAATAAGGGAGGAATAACGGGAATGTGAAAAGACCCCGGGTTTATATCATGGATGAAACCTGACTAGCTGGTACACGGGGCTGTCACGAGTCAGCTTGCATTGGGGTTTGATATTGGGCTAGATGATCTTGAATGAGATTCGCAATTGATGAAGGAGGAGTATCATTGGCGAACCCATTGGCTAGAAATGGCCCGAGCTAGACATACCTGCAGGATCCTAGTATTGGTAAAAAGAAACTATAAGGGACATATGCATGCGATATCATTTTTTTTACTACATTGCATGTAATCTTGTACATTATGGAATTCATAGAATTCCTACTAGACTTCATAGCTCACTCCTATTTTATGGGACATTTTTAGGAGTTGAGGCATCAACGAGTTTTTCAAGGAAATGAATACGGAAACAGGTTCTACTGCTATATTACCTCCTTGGTGGGAGAATACAAGTTAATTAGTCTCTTCAGACTATTTTGTAATAAGACTTTAAAACAATAGTTTCACTATCTTTTTCTCGTGTTGTAATAATAAAAGTTATGATTTTTGATTTGTGTTTAGATTTATATTCATGCAATGTCGTTATCTTTAAGCTCCTAACCCTAAACCCCCTGTCCCGACCTAGAGAGGTGAAGTGAGTCGTGACAGAAAGTCATTCACTTAAAAACATAATACCCATCATAGTAACTCTTATTTACAAAATGTTATTGTCACATCATTCTGATAGATTTTTTGTATAAATTTTTTTAAAAGAATAGTATTTTTCTTTTCTAAATTATTTGTGAGAGATTTCAGATGGCTTGTCCAAAACAATTTCATCATCATTTAACGTAGCTAGCATGTTGAGTTATAGTTCAGATAGGAAGACTAATATATGCAAAATGGAACTATATAAAGCATATGCAAAATGGAACTATGGAAAACTATACTTAAACCTTAATGCTGTAGTGAAATAAAGGAAAACTTATTTATTACTAGCCTATTCCAACCACAGCTTTTGTATGCCTAACAATTTAGGAAGCGACTGAATTTTTTATATTTATCGCGCTTGCAAACCAGCTCCATTGGAATTACTTCAAAAAATTAATTTACAGGAGTTCAAAGGACAATAAGAGATCTACCGTCAGCGCACTACAGAATCAAAATCGAGTCATTCTCACGAATTTCACAGATGCTTTGTAAGAGAGAAGTTCAAAAAGCCATTTTGAAGTTGGTGGCTACAAATGATAGGTTTTCAACTAGAGGTGGCAAATGGACGGGTTTGGACTTATTTGGGTTGAGTGTTTATAAGTTACAAATTAAAATGAGTTAGCTCAAATATGTACAATTAATAAATAGGTTGGATTTAGGCGAGCTTAGTTGGACACACGTTAAACTTGTTAACCCAAAACCAACCTACTTTTAATATAAATTTTTTTTATTTGTTTGATGAGATTTTTTTTCATTAGGCACATGGTCCTTGAATTATCAACAGATTTATTACAACAAAAGCTCAGAAATCAAAATCAATGGTCGCTGATTATACCTTCATCATCATTCGTCAACATCGTTCTGTCTCTATGTAACACCATAATTCATGAACCTCTCATTTTCTCTCTCTTCAAAATCGTAACTAACACCCAACAATTCAAGAAGCTTGTGATCCTTCCGAAGCCCAACGAATAGAGACCTCACAAGAAGAAAAATCTTGACCTCCCTCTCCAACCATCCACCGCCCAGATCTCTGATTCAAGGTCGAAAGCCCCTCCATCACTACCACCGCCGATGGTGGTCCCAACTTATCTTACGGCTTGAATCTCCACAATCTTCGCAGCACGACCTCTATAGAGATGTTGACGTTGCTGAAATTGAAGAAGATTTGATGAGATTACGGGATGATCGGGGATTCGATGGGTATACTGACACTTGCTTAGGGCAACCTATTAGACACTCATCTCCAACCTGTTCTAACTCGCTTCCAATCTATTTTAATCCGCTTTTAAATAAGTGCACCTACAACCACCTCATTACAATTCACTTATAAATTTAGAGGGGTTTGAACGGTTTTTAAGTTGGCGGATTTGGACGGATTCCTAAATTTTGGGATAGAATTGCCACCCTAGTTCAACACACAATGAACAATATGTTTTTCCTATTTTGTATTTACATCTTCGAATTTGCTGATTTACGTTTGTTCTTCTCGTGGGAGATTGTCCACTGTAACCTGAAGGAGACAAGACAAAAAATGGGAAAGGTTACATCCACGAGACAAGACAAGAAATGGGAAAGGTTATATCAGGCCGGCCATGGAGTAAGCCCAGCAAACTTCTAGGCTTAGGCAACCTTTCTGGTCAAGACAACTAAATTTTTAAAATTTTTGTATAATAAATTATGGGTCATACTTATTTTTTTTTTGTTTAATTGTTATCTTTACTCAATAATATAACAAAGAATAGAATTTTATTTGGTGGGTCTTCTGTACCCAATAAAATTGAATAATTTATAATTATAATGTCTATTGACAGGATAACATGGTAATTCGAAAGTAAGTTTTTATTAATTTCAAATTATTCAATAAAATCTTGATAAAGCCCCATTTTATTCAACAAAAGGTTAATGATTAAAAAAACTTCACTTTTTATTTAACAAAACCTGCACAGAATCACAAAGAGGGTAGTTTCAATACATTTGGGATCTTTTCTATTTTTTTTTTTATATGTAGTTTGTATGTAAAACTTGAGCTTAAGAAGATTTACTGAATCACTATATCTATACATATTATATATAAATATCATATACAAAAAAAATAATATTATAGACAAAATCAAAAACAAGAGAAATTAAGTGGATTAATTATGATCTCAATTGAAAAAAAGTTTTTAAATAAGTTAAAATACGATGACTTAATTAAAGAATTTGCTTCAAAAAATGCAAGAAGAAGTTGTTTTCTTTTAATAGAATCGTGCTAATCATAAAGCACCATAACTAATTAATTAAGGTTACATTTTGATTTTGATGTTTTTGATGTAATTCAAGCTAAACACACAATGTAATCTTGATTTTGATTTTTTTTAATTTGTATAAATTTTTTTTGTAATTAATTAACAATAAAAGGACAATTATATTCAGGCTCAGGGTTAGGCAACTCAAATGTCGGACCGGCCTGGTTACATCTCTCTCTACTTGGTCCTGTGAGAGACCAATACTCTACATCTGGGTTTGGAGGTGCACGCATTCTTCAAATTATTCGTATATGATAATATTCGAGACAAGTACTTGACCGTACAAGGTAGTTTTTCCTTCGATGCCTTTCTGTTGAAAAATTATTGACCACCTTGTCACAAATTTTTTCTATTCTACATGTAGACGTAGGCACGAAAACAAGGAGCTTTCACGCATTGAAGAACGAATGGGGTTTCTACCAGTTACTCTCAGTCAGGACTTTCAATGATGCTAGAAATGGTTATCTTGCTGGCGATTGCTGCATATTTGGGGCAGAGATTTTCGTTACAAACTGTGCAGGCAGAGGGGAGAGTGTTTCAGTCATAGACAACCCTAAAGGCGGTCAATACACGTGGACAATTAAGAATTTCTCAAGAGAAGATAAGGACTGTATTTGCCCAAAAAAATCTTTATTGGATAAAATAATTCCTATTTAATTATTATGTGTATAATTAGTAATGACAAATAATAAATAACATAAATTAACTAATTATCAACTAGAAACAATTTTAACTAGAAGACAATTAGAATTTAAATAAAAACAAACTAAATCGTAACGACTTACTCGGTTATCGTTCACAAAAATAGAAAATGTAGAAGTCAAAAGATCAAGTTGAGTGTTTCACACTCTCTCCTTAAAGACAGATTCACCCCCCACAGTTGGTGCTCACGGGATAATGGGTGTCTGACTCCCAGGATAAAACAATCTCAGCAGTCTTTAGGCAGCATTTCAATAAAAACTGCTCAGCAGCTTCACAAGATGATCTGAACTCTCTCAGAAAAATACGGGAGGAAGACGAAGAAGAATTCGTTGTATGCAATAATTCGAAATTTCAGAATGTTCGAAATCAATATGAATGCTAGAATGCTGCTCTATTTATAAAGCGCAGGTGCCTGTTCGAAACACTGGTTCGAACAGGTACCAGCAGCCAAACAGCCCCTTACTGAAGGGACACACCTGTTCAGTCAACGGTCATATCTGTTCAGAAATTAATTAATTAATTAATATAAAATTAATTAATAAAATAATTAATTAATTTAATTCCAACCTTAGCCCAAAAAGATAAGACTTGAACCGAACCCACGCTCACGTCCCGTCCCGACCCGAACCGGACCGGACGGGTGGGCGACAGCGACGGCGCCCGCGTGTGTGGAGTATTGGGTAAACCCATGGGTTCCATAGGTCCTCCCCCTTTCACAAAAGTGGGGTGCCTCTTGGGGCCCAAACCTTACTCCAAACTTGGGTTATATATGGACAACATATTTCCCATAAGAAATCAATGTGGGAAAACCCACTTTCAACTACATAACCTATATTCAAGGATGTGACTTTGGAGGCCATTAACTCATTCAATCCTACACGAATTTGAGTAAGTAAATAGTCTAGATTCATCTCCTCTCGGAGGTGAATCCAACGCACCAATGACCCGACACAAAAGATGCATGGGTCCCATATTTATATTGGCTCAAAGATCAACAAAATAATGGGTTTACACCCATTTATTCTAACAATCCCCCACATGAATGAGATTGGCTGGAAATGAAAAATGCAAATGAGAATACTGATTTGACACAGAGAGAGAGAGAGAGAGACAGGTAGAAAGTTACCGCACTGGGAAAGGTGGTTTTTGGCTTTGAACCTTCTCTAGTGAAATACCATCGGATTTATTTGGCTAACCAGTGAACATGATGTCTTGAACTGTTCAGCCGTTTATATAAACTAAGACAATAGTACTTACACGGTTCCTTTCAAATCATCTAATGATCCATTCGGTTATGTTCATTTGGCCCTGAACAATGCCTGGTAGATTCATGAGTACTCTAGAGAAATTAGCCTTAAGAATTTCTCATAGAAATGGCCCTTTCATACTCATATAGGTGATCTCTTATTAAGAGTATCCTACTATACTCCACTTGAAATTCCAAGGTAGAAGAATCATTAAGAGCTAAGCTCATCCTAAACACTATTTACAGGTTATCACTATTTCATCATAGAAATGGACAGCGGAATGAGTTTCTCAGTGATTTGTCCTAAGTCACGCACAATTTTGTTGTCCCGTTGAACCTAGATCTTGGGATCTCCAGTCAGCTAGGTGACTCGCTCCGAAAACTACAAAATGGAGTTAGTACCCCGCAAAAGTACGGGGGTCGCGATGAAATATAAACTGGTAATCCGGTATCGTTCTCTCCCAAGAGACCTAGCCAAATATAGGCTCTAGCACTTAACTCACACTAACCTAGCCTAGAATCGAATTGCAATTTTGTGGGGAATTGGATCTAAAATAAAAGGAAAAAGAAAAGGATAAAAAATCTTTAGGTTTTTTATGGGGTTTTGATTTACTAAAATAGTGCAATGAAAATTAAAGCAATTAACTAGGCAATTGATTTAAATGTAAAGCAATTAAAATGGAAAGCTTGGATATGATTGATTCAATCCACTAATTCACAACAAGAATTTCAATAGAGGATTTTTATAACTCAAATCAAGAATCACACCGTGGATTCTTGACTCGGAATATTTTGACCATAAAACCTTGAATTCATATTTAGTTGAGTGTAGGGATTAAACCAATTAATAGAACCCTAAAAGCAAACCTTATAAATATGCAAGATTTATACCAATTGTTGAATTGTGCATAAATATTACCAAATGAGTTATGAATCTAAGTTTTCGAACAAATCCAACACCCAACCAAATAGAACTGTACAAATCTATGAATAAAACTTTGAAATTCATGAATCCCCATTGAAATACTTGAAAATCCTTGGTGGATTTTCACAATCACACCCAAGAGATGTTTAGCTACTAGAATTCATAATAAATAGCATAAATAAAGGTAAATCTAACATTAAACTCAGTAAAATTAGTGTTTGGTTGTTAAGAAAGTGAGAGAAAATGACAAGAAAGTGAAGGAAAATACATTACAATGTAAGAAAGTTACAATTTCTACTCCTACATTAACATTACAAACAAAAATCTAAGCTAAAATATACAAAAACATAAAAACCAACCTTGGAAGAGCTTTTCATGCCACCCCTTTGGCTGCTACAAACCTAAAAAATCTTCCTCTCCTCCATTTTTTCAAACAACAAAGCTTTTAAGCTTCAGATCTGTATCGACCGATCGATTGGCATTGTTCACCGATCGATCGACCGATCGATCAATCACTGTTCACAATCGATCGGTTACTATTCACCGATCGATCGGTAAAACACCCTCTCTGAAGTTTGCCAAACCAATCGATCGGTCACTATTCATCCCTCCACCTTGAAACTTGATTTTGACCACCTTAGAGGCCGAATCAACCGATACATATTAGAGGACAAATTGTAGCTCTTGAAGTCTTCTTTTCAATGGCGTAAAAATCAGCTCAATCAGATATTAGAGTAAAAAGATATGGCCTGAATACCGAGACATGTCTGAATTTTCATGAACAAATTATTCGCCTTGAACCCGCTTTGATTATTCTTGCTTTCTTTTTGCCTTTATTAGCTTATATAACCTAAAAAACACATACAAAACATACTCAAATAAATATCTAACTAAAATAAGACAATTAATTATAATATAAGTCTAACAAAGTGCGAATTAAGAGCCTATGATTACACTTTTAGGGTGTAATCACTAGGTTGGGTTGCCATTATGGCTACTTTTTAAGTCTTAGGCTTAAGGCCCATTCTCCTCGATGAATTCTCTACTTGATCTTTTGTCAAGCCTTTTGTAAGCGGATCCGCAATATTGTCCTTAGACTTGATGTAATCAATGGATATAATTCCATTAGAAAGCATTTGCCTCACAGTATTGTGTCGTCGACGTATATGTCTTGCCTTTCCATTATACATGTGGTTTTGTACTCTTGCTATTGCAAATTGACTATCGCAATGTATACAGATAGTAGAAACTAGTTTAGGCCACACGGGAATATCCTCCAAAAAGTTACGAAGCCACTCTGCTTCCTCTCCTGCTTTATCTAAAGCGATAAACTCAGATTCCATGGCGGATCTGGCTATGCAAGTTTGTTTTGAGGATTTACAAGATATTGTTGCACCTCCTAGAGTAAACACATATCCACTTGTGGATTTAGAGTCTCTAGTGTCAAATATCCAATTTGCGTCTGTTTAACCTTCTACAACAGCTGGATATCTTGTATAGTGCAGCCCATAATTCAAGGTGAATCTCAAATACCTGAGAACCCTAACTATGGCCTTCTAGTGGTTTGACCCTGCGTTACTCGTATATCTGCTCAATTTGCTTACCGTATAAGCAATATTCGGACGTGTGCAATTCATGAGATACATTAAACTGCCAATTATCCGTGAGTATTCTAATTGAGATATGCCCTCATCATCATTCTTGTATAAATGTAGAGAACAATCTATGTGTGTGTTTGCTAGATTGTTATTAGACTTACTAAACTTATCGAGTATCTTCTCGACATAATGAGTCTGTGATAACGCATATCCCTCAAATGTTTTAGTAATCTTAATACCAAGTATCACATCTACAATCTCTAGATCCTTCATGTCAAACTTATTGTTCAACAATTTCTTAGTAGCTTTAATGACATCAGTAGTACTACCAATGATAATCATATCATCTACATAAAGACAAACAAGAACATAACCATGAGTAGTGTTCTTTACATAAACACATTTGTCGCATTCATTTATCTTGAAGCCCTTTGACAGCATAGCATTGTCAAACTTCTCATGCCATTGTTTCGGGGCTTGTTTTAGTCCATATAAAGACTTAACAAGTTTGCACACCTTTTTCTCTTTACCAGGAACAATGAATCCCTCAGGTTGCTCCATATAAATCTCCTCGTTCAAATCTCCATTTAAGAATGTCGTTTAACATCCATTTGATGAATCTCAAGATTATGTAAAGCCACAAAGGCTATCAAGATACGTATGGACGTTATTCTGGTTACAGGAGAATATGTATCAAAATAATCCACTCCCTCAGTCTGCTTGTAGCCTTTGACTACAAGTCTGGCCTTGTTTTTGTCAATTGAGCCATCTGCTTTCATCTTCCTCTTGAATATCCACTTGTATCCAAGGGGTTTATTACCAGGTGGAAGATCCACTAGTTCCCATGTATGATTTTGCAGAATTGACTCAACTTCACTATGGATAGCCTTTTTTCACAAAGGTGCTTCCGGAGAGGACATTGCTTCTTTGTAACTCTGAGGTTCATTTTCTACCAAATATGTTAGAAAATCGGGGACCGAATGATTTTGCAACCTTTGTCCTTTTACCTCGTCTAGGTTCAGCGTCGTTTCCTTTATCCACTGACCCATAGTCTTTATCTATAATAGTATCATGAGTCCGTTTAAGCGAACTTGATCCATGTGTAGACTTATACGGAAACTCCTCCTCAAAGAAGGATACATTTCTAGACTCCATTATTGTATTCACATGAATATTTGATATTTTAGACTTGTGAACCAAAAACTGATATGCACTGCTATGTTCGGCATAACCAATAAATATACAATCAACTGATTGTGGTCCTAATTTTACCTTCTTGGGTAAAGGAACTGCTACCTTAGCTAAACAACCCCATACTCTCAAGTATTTATAGGAAGGTTTTCGATCTTTCCACATCTCATAAGGGGTTTTGCCAAGTTTTTTGTGGGGTATCTTATTGAGAACATAGTTGGCGGATAGCAATGCTTCCCCCCACAAATTCTGGGGTGCCCCAGAACTTATCAACATAGCATTCATCATCTCTTTTAGAGTGCGATTCTTTCGCTCAGCAACTCTATTTTGTTGAGGTGAATAAGGTGCAGTGGTTTGATGTATGATACCATGTTCAACATATAATTGTGCAAATGGTGATTCATACTCACCACCTCTATCACTTCTTAACACCTTAATCTTTTTGCCAAGTTGATTCTCAACTTCACTCTTGTATCGTATAAACATGTCTATTGCTTCATCTTTATTTCTCATTAAGTAGACGTGATAATAGCGAGTGCAATCATCAATGAAAGTTATGAAGTATTTTTTCCCACCTCGAGTTTGAACATATTTCAAGTCACAAATGTCACTATGAATTAGTTCAGGTGGTTCTGTACTTCTTTCAATTGATTTAAACTGAATTCTAGTCAACTTTGCCTCAACGCAAGTTGCACATTTATTATTAGCATTAAAATCAAGTTTAGGCAAAGATTCTAAGTTAACTAATCTACGCATGGTGTCAAAGTTAACATGACCTAATCTACCATGCCATACATTTGAAGACTGAAGCAAGTAAATAGAAGATGCAATATTATTACTAGAAGGCTCAGGAGCCACAATCATTACATTAAGTTTAAAGAGCTCATCGCTCAGATATTTCTTTTCCACAAACATTCCCCCCTTAGTAAGTACAAACTTATCACTCTCAAACACCAATTTAAAGCCCTTCTTACTCAACAATAAACCAGAGACTAAATTCTTGCGAATGTCTGGCACATGGAACACCTCATTCAGAGTAAGTTCTTTGCTGGAAGTCATTTTCAGAACGATCTTCCCTTGACCTTCAACCTTTGAGGTTGCCGAGTTGCCCATGTAGAGTTATTCACCGTCCACTGAGTGGTAAGATGTGAACATCCACTTGTTGGCACAGATGTGACAAGTAGCCCCAGTGTCCACCCACCATTCTTTAGTATTGCCAACCAAGTTTACCTTAGAAACTACTACAGAAAGATTCAGGTCTTCCACATTGGCATAGAGATCCTCGGTCACATTGGCTTGAGTAGATTTCTACTTGTGGTTCTCTTGATCGTTCTTCTCAAGATCTTTACGCTTGCGACAATCCTTGGCCGTATGACCAGCCCTGCCGCAGACGTAACATTTCCCTTTGAACCTTTTGAAATCGCCACCTTTGGAACCTTGGTAGGACCCTTGACCATCATGCTTTCACTTTTTGTCGTTGGATTTGACTTGCTCCACCACATTTGCCTTTGACACCATATGGGTGTTGACAAACTTCTTCTCAGAAGCTCAGTTGTCTTCCTCAATTCTTAGCCTGACGATAAATTCCTCAAGCCTCATCTCCTTGCGCTTATGCTTCAGATAGTTCTTGAATTCTTTCCAGGACGGTGGCAATTTTTCAATTATCGCAGCCACTTGGAAAGATTCACTCAAAACCATGCCTTCGGCATGGATGTCATGAAGTATAACTTGGAGATCCTGGACTTGGCTAATAACTGTTTTAGAATCAAACATTTTGTAATCTAAGAACTTACCAACCACAAATTTCTTTGAGCCGACGTCTTCCGTCTTGTACTTCTTGTCTAAAGATTTTCACAGTTCTTTTGCCGTCTGCACGGCATAATACACGTTGTAGAGTATATTATCCAGTCCATTGAGGATATAATTCCTACATAGGAAGTCAGTATGTTTCCATGCTTCCACCGCCGCAACTACTTGCTGGTCGGACTCATTCTTGTTCAGAGTTGAAACATCTTCACGAAGAAATTTTACCAAGTTCAGAGTTGTCAGGTAGAACAACATCTTCTGTTGTCACCTTTTGAAATCAATTCCATTGAACTTCTCTGGCTTTTCTCCATGATTCACTGGCACATTTGGTGTATGCACTTGATTCACCGGCACAGTCAGTGTCGATACCGGTGTCCCAATCACAGTAGGAGTTAAAGTAAGAGTAGGAATAGGAGTATTATCAGCCATTTCTGGATTAAATAATTTTACACAAAATTTGAGTACTAATCCAGAAACAATATATAACACGACACTAATTAACACAGTTAAAAATAGGAATTGAATCTGTCTTTAAGATTGTTGGATAAAATAATCCCTATTTAATTACTATGTGTATAATTAGTGATGACAAATAATAAATAACACAAATTAACTAATTATTAACTAGAAGACAATTAGAATATGAATAAGAAAAAACTAAATCGTAACGACTTACCCGGTTGTCGTTCACAAAAATAGAAAATGCAGAAGTCGAAAGATAGATCGAGTCGAGTGTTTCACACTCTCTCCTTAAAGACAGATTCACCCCCCACAGTTGGTGCTCACGGGATGATGGGTGTTTGACTCCCAAGATAAAACGATCTCAGCAGTCTTTAAGCAGCACTTCAACAAAAACTGCTCGGCGACTTCACAAGATGATCTGAACTCTCTCAGGAAAATACGAAAGGAAGACGAAGAAGAATTCATTGTATGCAACAATTCAGAATTTCAGAATGTTCGGAATCAATATGAATGCTAGAATGCTGCTCTATTTATAGAGCCCAGGTGCCTGTTTGAAACACTGGTTCGAACAGGTATCAGTAGCCAAACAGCCCCTTACTGGAGGGACACACCTGTTCGGTCAACGGTCACATATGTTCAGAAATTAATTAATTAATTCATATAAAATTAATTAATAAAATAATTAATTAATTTAATTCCGACCCTAGTCCAAAAAGATAAGATTTGAACCGAACCCACGACCCGAACCGGCGGGTGGCGGCGGCGGCGTGCGCATGTGTGGAGTATTGGGTCAACCCATGGGTTCCATAAGTTCTCTCCCTTTCACAAAAGTGGGGTGCCCCTTGGAGCCCAAACCTTACTTCAAACTTGAGTTATATATGGATAACATATTTTTCATAAGAAATCAATGTGGGATAACCCACTTTCAACTACATAACCCATATTCAAGGGGGTAACTTTGGAGGCCAATAACTCATTTAATCCTACACGGATTTGAGCAAGTAAATAGTCTAGATTTATCTCCTCTCGGAGGTGAATCCAACGCACCAATGACCCGACACAAAGAATGCATGGATCCCACATTTATATTGGCTCAAAGATCAATAAAATGATGCGTATACACCCATTTATTCTAACATTTTTACCTGTGAGGAGGGCGAAAATGGTAAGTATTTAGTCTTTCAAATCTGCATTTGATACTCTCAAACAGCTCAGCCTGCTAAAGTTGGAAAATATTTTGGATTCTGGTGCTTAACCCTTTATCCCAGAGGGAATAAATTAGAAGGAATTACATCAGAAAGGGGCGGAAGTTTGTCATTCTATTTACGGTTATTAGATCACGATACACTTCGTCCTGGACAGACATTAGATGCAGAATTTAAGCTCCTCATAAGGATCAAGCCAATGGGAATCCCTTGGTGGGCACAGGTGAACTCTCTACTTTAAATAATAAGATAAATGAGAATTAAAAATCTTTATTATTATTATTTTTTAATTCAACAAGACTAATCTTGCAGCTGATGGTTGCTTCTCTACCTCGAACAAGGACTGGGGTTATAAATGCTTCATGCTGCTGACTATGATTGTGGAAGGACAAATTCTTCTCCTGTCCATGATTAAGGATTTAGAGTAAAACTAGTACTGCAGCCAGTTTTAAGCTTGTTTTGGATTTGTAATGCTGACATTTTCTAAGAACATATTTTATTTATCTGAACTTTATTTTCTTTTCTGCCATTGAATCAATTGCTAAAAATCAATTTCTGTTTTGAGTTATGTCATTCCCATGCTGGAATACGTTAGCAAATGAAGACACTCCCATTAGAGTTAATTTGTCATTTTTTTTTTCTTTTGCTTTTCTTTTCTTTCCTTTTTTTTTTTTCTAGGTGGAAATGCTTGTAATTTTACTTAAAGCGATTCAAAACTTTGGCTTTTCTATATTCTCATCTGCTTGTAGAGAACTGGAGATATACAAGATTTGTGTGTGTTAACTTGTTTGTTCCAATAATTTTTTTTTTTATCAGCAAAGAAAATTTCATTGAGAAAAATAGAATATTACAACCAAAGGCATCACTGATATGACATTCCAAATCAAACAAGCCTAAGACAGAACGAAACAGACAGAATAGAAGGAAAGAACAGACTGACAAGAGGCCAACATCGTTCAGACACTAACTTAAAATATTGGACTTCCAGAGAGCAGAGATAATGTTGAGACACCTCACTCCTTCAATGTTGAAGGAGAATTCATGGATACAAAAAATGTTGAAACCCATCTTTACTTTCACCCAAAAGACAGAATATCTACCTTAACCCGGAAGACAAAAAGAAGCTAAACGCCAACCACCACTCCTGACCGGACAGGCTTTGGAACAAGCATAACACCATAGAGATAGCAACTGCTGCCAACAATTTGCCCTTTCTCCTTCAATGAAAGGATCATAGCAGCTCACAAAGGCACACTCCAAGAATATGGGTTCAGAGAATGAGCATTTAAGAGAAAAGCACTCCTCAACCCAAACACAAACACAAGCATGCCACCTGAAAATCCATTGAAGGTTGAAGCATTCCATCCAAAAACCCCTGCTCTCCACTCTGAACTTACTATCTGCAAATTGCAGACCTTCCATTTAGTTTCCTGCACACCCCCTCTTCTCCTTAGGCTTTACCTTTACCCTCTCACTCCAGCTTCCTTCAATCAATGATTTTAACGTGACATCTTCCCTTCCCTAAAAATTGATTCCCAGATCTTTTCCCACCTGGATGGTATTTTCTGCTTCTTTTTGGATATTCTCCTCCAGCTGCTGTAGTATAATAGAATTCCTGTTAATAATATTCTTAGAAGGTAAAGTGGATATTGTATTTGACATGGCCTCTTTTATTTTTGAAGATCTTGATTTGAGTTTGAAGCTTCCTTTTACTTTGTTGCCCCCCAGATCAGTCATAGGCTTCGATTTCCTTTTGCTCCTTCTCTGGCTGACTTCTTTTCTTTTAGTGAGCCTTTCAATTGCTTTGTATGGTTCCATTACTCCTTGGTTTGAGGGTTGAAACACTCCTTTTTTTAGAGCTGGTGGCAGTTGGCAATAAAGATATATGGTTGGTCTGGGAATCAGCTACTGTCATGCCCTTCTCCATTCCCATTTTATCAGTTGGAGCCTCCTCCACTACATTTAATTTCCTCCTTGAGCTGCTAACTTCAATAATTCCCTTGTCCCTGCTACTTGCCTTTGAATTACCTGTTGGTGAGGCCAATGAACAATTCAAAATTGGTATCTCAGAGTCCTCCACGTGGCCTAGTAGTGCCAAGTCGTCAGTGCCCTGCAGATCATCTATGATGTCATCTCTGACGCCGCTTCTATCTCCGATCAATGAGAATTGGGGACTGAGGTCAATCTGTAGCTGATTACTCCTTTGCTCTAGGATGGACTCTTCTTGATGGCTTGAATGATTAGCATAATTTGGATGACTTGGGTTACTCTAATCTTTAGAGCTTGATGCAGACTGAAATTGCCTAGGACTCCAAATGTGAGTCTTTTGAAAGTTCTCTTCAGATACTCTAATATTGTAGAGGAATCTGCCAACTTGAAGTTTACATTGACCACATATCTGGTTTTCCAAAGAAGTTTCAATCAAAATTTTGCCGTACTCTAATTCTAATTTCCTCGAAGTGCTTGAATCCACTGCAATGGTTGAACCCCACAAGTTTCCAATTTTCCTGAAGTTTGAATCATTCCAGGCATGCAATGGCATTCCCTCCACGTTAATCCAAACTCTTCTTGACTGGTTTGAGAGTATCACAGTGGACAATACTCTCAAAACCTTTCTGAATCCATAGACTTTGAAACAGTTTTCAATAACATCCTCTGCCATCCTTTTGTGTAGTTGTATTTCTCAGACCCAATATTCTCTTGGTTGGGGAAGGCAACTCCAAAGTCCAAACAGCTCCTCAAAATGAGAAGTTTGGGAAGCCTTATATGGACACACAGATCTATACCCACTATTCTCTGTTATCCCTTGAATTGAGCATGTTACATGAAAGCAGGTTTCATTATAGCATCGACATTATGCCAAAACCCAAGCAAAACTAACTAGATCCAGATCAGCCACTACCCGTCACGGCATTTAACTCTCTAAAAGAGACGTGAATCTTGAAGTTCTAGCGTTACTTCCATTGTGATTCTTTCATAGACAACATAGCCCAAATGCAACCGGTTTTTGAAGATTTGAACCTCTCATACTTGGATTGAGAACTGGCATGAGCTGCTAATTGTTTGGTGTTCTAGAGGAGAATTGATATGCAGAATTCTCAAAATGAAACATGGTTGACGTTTGTCTGAAGTAAATTCTCCCTTCATGCGTAAATTATATGTTGCATTTAATATAACAGCCATCACCATTATCACTAAATAAGAACAAAACTGTTAATTACACTTTGATTGTTTCTGTCTAAGAACCTGAAACTGCACAAACAGAGAACAACCATCCATCGTTTGTTAATTACCAGCAATCACAGAGGTACTGAATTCTTTGGTATTGTATTGGGCTAGTCCCGTGAGAATGTCACACTATTATGGTAAGTGTGGGGCATGGTCTTGTCTTGCAATATATGCATATTACTAACAAATGTAGAGACAAAATGAAGACAATAACAAATGTTGTCTAGAAATTTCCTACATAAACATCAAGGGTTTTCTTGAGTTGGAGTTCAAGATAAAAAAAAGTTTGTTATTCTTCATTTACAATGGTGCTTGTTGCTTCAACAAAATTGAGGTTTCTCTCATAGGATTGGGTTTTACTAACTTTATAGGTTGGAAGTTTGTTCATGTATTTCTTATAGATGTGTTTTGTGTTCTTAATGTATTATCTTGTTGTGGTAGATCTTTTGTACTCTAATTTCATTAATTAATAGATTCTTGAGCTGTAATTTTTTCCTTCTTTGAAAGATTTTTTGCTATTATTCATTGTACTTGTAAATATTGCTTGTAGCTTGCTTAGGTAGGAAAGAGAGCACTTTCCAACATCATTCTTAGGAATAACAAAATAACTCGATATCTTGAGTTCTCGTCCGACCCATCTCTACTAAAACAGGTATGAGGTGATACTAATTCGGTAGAATTGAATTTGAAGACAAAGTGCAATAACCTGCCCCACCATGGACCTGCCTTATTTATATCTATGTATTTATTTTATATATATAATATTGAATATGAATATTATAATTTTTTTTCTTATTTTTGTAATTTTGTACCTTACTTTTAACCACAATGTATTTAAAAAAATTACTAAAAAAATAAATGAGGCAAAGTTGGGGGAGAGGTTAAACAAGGTGGGTATGGGGGAGGGGAGGGGAGGGGACCATTGACCTAAAACCTGCTTAATTGCCATTCGTAATCATGCTTAATATATTTTGACATTAATATTTGTTTCCTTAAAATCTCATCATTTATAATTTATTAATATTGGTGATATAATAAAAAGTTACATGTAGCAATATCAAAAAATCCCGTGCTGACGAGCAATCAATCCGCAATGAATAAAGAAGGTATAGTAATGCTAATAAGTATTGAAAATTATGTACAATCGAATTATTAAAAATTTTTCAACTTTAAAAAAAAGTGTGATAGAATTGTTTTAGTACTCATGCATATCGTAAATATATATTGTATTTTACTGTATGACATTTAGATCACATCGGGTAGTATCTGCCTTCGTAAAATTAATATTACTGATATAATAAATATCATATGAAATCATGTCACAATTCTAAGGATGAGTACTCTTTTCGACTCTAGATTCTAGAAATCCATTGGAAAAAACCCTAGAATTTCTTGGGCCTTTAAGGACGAAGTTACTAAAAAAAGAAGCCAAGTTTTTATTGGAGAAACCCTAGAATGTCTCACTCAGTACAAAGTTAGAGAGACAGCGTCCTAACAACCCACGACTATCTATCTATCTATATATATATAATATAGAGCGAGAAAGCATATATAGTAGTCGGCAAAGTGAGAGAAGGAGAAAACAGAGGAAGACATGGAAGAAAGGAACATACAAGCTATTCCTAACAGGGAGGATGCACTTGGTACGCAGTCTCTTCCCCTCTTTTTATTTAACTCTCTCTTTTAAAAAATTTTGTTAAACAAATTTAACCACAATCATCATCTCTCTGTAGTTAAAATTCTCCATATAATATTCTATATTCATGAATGTATGTTTTTTTAAGACTTCCCCAAATAACAACAGAAACAAAGTCTCTCTGGATTAAGGATTTAGAGTAAAACTAGTACTGCAGCCTGTTTTAAGCTTGTTTTGGATTTGTAATGCTGACATGTTCTAAGAACATAATATATTTATCTGAACTTTACTTTCTTTTATGCCGTTGAATCAATTGCTAAAAATCAATTTCTGTTTTGAGTTATGTCATTCCCATGCTTGAATATGTTAGCAAATGAAGACACTCCCATTAGAGTTGATTTATAATTTTTTTTTCTTTTGCTTTCTTTTCTTTCCTTTTTTCTTTTTCTGGCTGGAAATGTTTGTAATTTTACTTCAAGCGATTCAAAACTTTGGCTTTTCTATATTCTCATCTGCTTGTAGAGAACTGGAGATATACAAGATTTGTGTGTGTTAACTTGTTTTTTCCAATAATTTTTTTTTTATCAGCAAAGAAAATTTCATCGAGAAAAAGAAAAACATTACAACCAAAGGCATCACTGATATGGCATTCCAAATCAGACAAACCTAAGGCAGAAGGAAACAGACAAAATAGAAGGAAGGAGCAGATTGGCAAGAGGCCAACACCGTTCAGACACTAACTTAAAAGATTGGACTTTCAGGGAGCAAAGATAATGTTGAGACTCCTCACTCCTTCAATGTTGAAGGAGAATTCATGGATACGAAAAACGTTGAACCCCATCTTTACTTTCACCCAAAAGACAGAATATCTACCTTAACCCGGAAGACAGAAAGAAGCTAAACGCCAACCACCACTCCTGACCAGACTGGCTTTGGACACAAGCATAACACCATAGAGATAGCAACTGCTGCCAACAATTTGCCCTTTCTCCTTCAATGGAAGGATCATAGCAGCTCACAAAGGCACACTCCAAGAATATGGGTTCAGAGAATGAGCATTTAAGAGAAAAGCACTCCTCAACCCAAACACAAACACAAGCATGCCACCTGAAAATCCATTGAAGGTTGAAGCATTCCATCCAAAAACCCCTGCTCTCCACTCTGAACTTACTATCTGCAAATTGCAGACCTTCCATTTAGTTTCCCGCACACGCCCTCTTCTTCTTAGGCTTTACCTTTACCCTCTCACTCCAGCTTGCTTCAATCAATGATTTTAACGTGACATCTTCCCTTCCCTAAAAATTGATTCCCAGATCTTTTCCCACCTGGATGGTATTTTCTGCTTCTTTTTGGATATTCTCCTCCAGCTGCTGTAGTATAATAGAATTCCTGTTAATAATATTCTTAGAAGGTAAAGTGGATATTGTATTTGATATGGCCTCTTTTATTTTTCAAGATCTTGATTTGAGTTTGAAGCTTCCTTTTACTTTGTTGCGCCCCAGATCAGTCATAGGCTTCGATTTCCTTTTGCTCCTTCTCTGGCTGACTTCTTCTCTTTTAGTGAGCCTTTCAATTGCTTTGTATGGTTCCATTACTCCTTGGTTTGAGGGTTGAAACACTTCTTTTTTTAGAGCTGGTGGCAGTTGGCAATAAAGATATATGGTTGGTCTGGGAACCAGCTACTGTCATGCCCTTCTCCATGCCCATTTTATCAGTTGGAGCCTCCTCCACTACATTTAATTTCCTCCTTGAGCTGCTAACTTCAATAATTCCCTTGTCCCTGCTACTTGCCTTTGAATTACCTGTTGGTGAGGCCAATGAACAATTCAAAATTGGTATCTCAGAGTCCTCCACGTGGCTTAGTAGTGCCAAGTCATCAGTGCCCTGCAGATCATCTATGATGTCATCTCTGACGCCGCTTCTATCTTCGACCAATGAGAATTGGGGACTGAGGTCAATCTGTAGCTGATTACTCCTTTGCTCTAGGATGGACTCTTCTTGATGGCTTGAATGATTAGCATAATTTGGATGACTTGGGTTACTATAATCTTTAGAGCTTGATGCAAACTGAAATTGCCTAGGACTCCAAATGTGAGTCTTTTGAAAGTTCTCTTCAGATACTCTAATATTGTAGAGGAATCTGCCAACTTGAAGTTTACATTGACCACATATCTGGTTTTCCAAAGAAGTTTCAATCAAAATTTTGCCATACTCCAATTCTAATTTCCTCGAAGTGCTTGAATCCACTGCAATGGTTGAACCCCACAAGTTTCCAATTTTCCTGAAGTTTGAATCATTCCAGGCATGCAATGGCATTCCCTCCTCGTTAATCCAAACTCTTCTTAACTGGTTTGAGAGTATCACTGTGGACAATACTCTCAAAACCTTTCTGAATCCATAGACTATGAAACAGTTTTCAATAACATCCTCTGCCTCTGCCATCCTTTTGTGTAGTTGTATTTCTCAGACCCAATATTCTCTTGGTTGGGGAAGGCAACTCCAAAGTCCAAACAGCTCCTCAAAATGAGAAGTTTGGGAAGCCTCATATGGACACACACAGATCTATACCCACTATTCTCTGTTATCCCTTGAATTGAACATGTTATATCAAAGCAGGGTTCATTATGGCATCGACATTATGCCAAAACCCAAGCAAAACTCACTAGATCCAGATCAGCCGCTACCCCTCACTGCATTTAACTCTCTAAAAGAGACGTGAATCTTGAAGTTCTAGCGTTACTTCCACTGTGATTCTGTCATAGACAACATAGCCCAAATGCAACCGTTTTTGAAGATTTGAACCTCTCATACTTGGATTGAGAACTGCCATGAGCTGCCAATTGTTTGGTGTTCTAGAGGAGAATTGATATGCAGAATTCTCAAAATGATACATGGTTGAGGTTTTCGTCTGATGTAAATTCTCCCTTCATGCGTAAATTATATGTTAAATTAATGTAACAGCCATCACCATTATCACTAAATAAGAACAAAACTGTTAATTACACTTTGATTGTTTCTCTCTAAGAACCTGAAACTGCACAAACAGATAACAACCATCCATCGTTTGTTAATTACCAGCAATCACAGAGGTACTGAATTCTTTGGTATTGTATTGGGCTAGTTCCGTGAGAATGTCACACTATTATGATAAGAGTTGGGCATGGTCTTGTCTTGCAATAGATGCATATTATTTAGTGGTGGCTAACAAATGTAGAGACAAAATGAAGACAATGAGAAATGTTGTCTAGAAATTTTCTACATAAACATCAAGGGTTTTCTTGTGTTGGAGTTCAAGATACAAGGGTTTGTTCTTCTTCATTTACAATGGTGCTTGTTGCTTCAACAAAGTTGAGGTTTCTCTCATAGGAGTGGGTTCTACTAACTTTATAGGTTGGAAGTTTGTTCATGTATTTCTTGTAGATGTGTTTTTGTGTTTTTAGTGTATTAACTTCTTGTGGTAGATCTTTTGTACTCTAATTTCATTAATTAATAGATTCTTGAGTTGTAATTTTTTCCTTCTTTGAAAGATTTTTTGCTATTATTCATTGTACTTGTAAATATTGCTTGTAGTTTGCTTAGGTGGGAAAAAGAGCACTTTCCAACATCATTCTTAGGGATGGCAAAACAACTTGATATCTTGGGTCATCGTTCGGCTCATCTCTACTAAAACAAGTATGAGGTGATACTAATTGGATAGAATCGAGTTTGAAAACAAAGTACAATAACGTGTTCCATCATGGACTTGCCCTGTTTATATCTATGTATTTATTATATATATATATATATATATATATTGAATATGAATACTATGATTTTTTTTCTTATTTTTGTGATTTTGTACCTTGTTTTTAACCATAATGTGTTTAAAAAAATTACTAACATAAATGAGGCAAAGCTGGAGGAGAGGTTAAACATGACGGATATGGGAGACGGGATGGGGTAGGGGACCTTGACCCAAACCCTGTTCCGTTGCCATTTGTAATCATGCTTATTATATTTTGACATTAATTTTTATTTCCTTAAAAGTCCCATCATTTGTAATTTATTAATCTTGGTGATATAATAAAAACTTACATGTCGCAATATCAAAAAGAGCCTGCGCTAACAAACAACCAATCCACAATGAATAAGGAAGGTATAGTAATGCTAATAAGTATTGAAAATTATGTACAATCGAATTATTGAAATTTTTTCAACTTTGGAAGAAAGTCTGATAGTATTGATTTTTTCAATACTAATACATATTGTAAATATATATCGTATTTTACTGTATGACATTCAGCTCACATAGGGTAGTATTTGCATTCGTAAAATTAATATTACTGATATAATAAATATCATGTGAAATCATGTCACAATTCTAAGGATGAGTACTCTTTTCGACTCTAGATTCTAGAAATCCATTGGAAAAAACCCTAGAATTTCTTGGGCCTTTTAAGGACGAAGTTACTTAAAAAAAGAAGCCAAGTTTTCATTGGAGAAACCCTACAATGTCTCACTCAGTACGAAGTTAGAGAGACAACGTCCTAGCAACCCAGGACTATCAATCTATATATATATATAATATAGAGCGAGAAAGCATATATAGTAGTCAGCAAAATGAGAGAAGGAGAAAACAGAGGAAGACATGGAAGAAAGGAACATACATGCTATCCCTAACAGTGAGGATGCACTTGGTACGCAGTCTCTTCCCCTGTTTTTATTTAACTCTCTCTTTTAAAAAATTTTGTTAAACAAATTTAACCACAATCATCATCTCTCTGTAGTTAAAATTCTCCATATAATATTCTATATTCATGAATGTACGTTTTTTAAGACTTCCCCAAATAACAACAGAAACAAAGTCTTAAGCCTGTATATATCTAATATGAAAGCCTCGTGCATTAATGTGGAACTTCTTTTACAAGTAATATATATCACAATTGTATCTTGGTTGTTCAAAAGCTCCACCGTCCACATACCCTTCTTTTGTTGCTAATAAACTAATATTATACAAGACTTATGCTTGTCCATGTCCATTTTTCTACTGTTATAATAATATCAGAGGAAGATTTTTTTTTCTTTAAAAAAAAGATTAAATATTAAGCACTGGAATTGGCAATTTTACACCAGGGACAAAGTTGGTTTCTCAAGAGATGATTAATTAATTGAGCTGATTAAGTTATAGAATATTAATTGTAAGAAGATCAACTGTAATTATCCTAGCTAGCTCTCTTTATTAATGACCCAAAAGATACAATTAAAGAAAGATATTAACTTCTACTACTCTGCATGATGTGCACTTGTTCTCTGTTTGAACACAAGACTCACAACTCACAAGATGATAAGAAGGGTATCATCATGAATATTGATAATTCCTCTGACTTTCTGTTAACTATACTACAATATGTCAATGACTGCATGTACAGAATTCTGATAATAGATCTTCCAAACGATCAGTTCTATGGTTGATTAAGTTCTAATTCCCATTAACTAACAATAGGATCAACTCAAAATCAGTTTAATACCTTTTACGTTTGCGCCATTTTGTAATTTGAAAAACCTGCATCTGATTTCACTGCTCTCCCATGCCCATCATGCTCGTCAATTTTAGGCTCATAGTGATTTAAGTTTGCTGATATCCGGTGCAATTTGGTATGCGAAAACAGTCTTTACATGGTTTATCATAGGGTAATGTTGATTTTGATATATAGTTCACTAATTTTTACTAAATGTGGGGGAATCAAGAAAAGGAGTACGAAGGGATTTATAGTTCAATGATACTTTGATTGTTGAAGGACAAATTCTTCTCCTATCCACGATTAAGGATTCAAAGTAAAAATTTGTAGTGCAACCTATTTTAAAATCATACAAGGTGTTATGGAGTAAAATATTTTTGAGGTTTGAGTCTGTACTGCTTTACATTTTCTAATCATATTAGGTTTATCTGAATACTAGGAAGCCTTTTGACACCTCTAGAAAGCTAGTTCATCCTACGGCTGATGGCAAATTAGCAAGCACATCATTTTCCAATGCATCATATGCATCTTTTTTTTTTTCTTTTTTTTGTCATATACACTGTTTTACAGCATTCTAGTGAAACTATTCAGCATGTTTACAAGACTAGCTTTGCTTTCAAACCATTTGATTCTCCATGAAAGTAACCAATCCATTTTCATTTTTTTCCCTTCTTTTTTCAGCAAGTACTGCTATCCTTTTCAAGTGCCTCTCCCTTGCAACAACTTCTTTTATTTTTTTAACTACTGCTAATTTCTTTCTTCTTCTTCTTTTTATTTTATAATATCTCCTTGGAGACCTGAAGTTATTTGCAGATTCTAGGTCAGTCAGTTACTTAAGGTTTCATCAGCCAGTGTAATTTTCTAGCTGTAAATCTTGCATTACAGGGTCTTCTAGGTGTAGAACATAAGTAAAGCTTTGTACATTTGATTGATAACATAACATCATCAGCACTTGATTGATTCTCTTTAAAAACCTGAAACTGCACAAGCACAAAACAACCATCCATGGTTTGCTGATTACCACTTTTGGATCAGCCTCACAAATTCTTTGGATTTGCATGATGGCTATATCTGCTTCCCATTTTCTGTCACTTTTATTTGGCTTAATCTTTTAGCTTTTGATTCGTTCATCTTTTATTTGATATATTGATCAGATATTCTGGATAAAGAATTAACTACTTGCATGGTTTTCTGTCGTTCATGAATGTGTTGATCCTAATAGAGACAGAGGGTTCATCAATTTTTTGACATTGTTAACTCTTGGATGCAAATTAATGATTATTTTGACTACTTATTATATGACTTGCAGCCTCTGATTTCTTCTTTCTTTTCCCTCTCCATCTTCCCCCTCCTGTGATGTTGGCATGTACGTGTGATGCTTAATACTGGGATTTACCATCCTCAATGGAATTATATAGAAATTTTGGAATACTTGTTTTGATTTGCTAAAGCATTTAGCCTGAACTATATATATATATATATATATAGTTTTTTGGTTTATTAGATGGCCAAAGTTCCTAGGAGGGGAGGATAAATCAAAACCATGACCTCAATTAAGGGTGAGGGCATCACTACCGCTTAGGTTAACCCATCTCCTCAGCAATATGACCTTATTGTTCACTTATTAAGTTTATTATATATAAAATCGGTATGTAAGAAATTCTTGCATGTGACCGTAACACGGGTTGACAGCGACTATGTGATTTTAACATTTATGGCAAGTTTTACATATTTTCAGAAACAATACTAAAATTTATAACCAGTTTCACATGGGGGTGATGGTTATAATATGCACTCATTTCACCTTCGTGGATAAGAGTATCAAACAAGGTGTTCGTATATTAAACTGGAGAAGGTGTTGCATTAACGTTTGCAAGAATTTCATTAAACTGTTGCATGGAATAAGAATCAAAAATAATTTTGTTAGAAGTCAAAGATCAGAAATGTGACCATCAATTGCATCTGAAACTGATTGGATCTGGATCGGGTGTGGGGATTATTGGATTCAAATCGGATTTTGATCTGTCGGATTTGAACCAGACCCAATCCATTAACAGACCTAATTGGCATTTTGCACTTAGGTGGTGGTTGTGGTTGTGGTGGTGGTGGTGATGGTGGTGGTGGTGGTGGTGGTGGTTGCGGCAACTGATAACCAAAGGTGGTCCAAGCATGATAACCTTGAACTCTTCTCAAGCTCTATATATTCCTTAAACTTCACTGGGAGGAATGCTGGGGGACTGCTTTCACTATCCACCAACTCCGGTGCCGAGCTAACAACTGTGTCTAGCGATGGTCCGTTTACTACGACTATGGATATCCTCGTGGCTTTTTTGTTCACCACTGCTCGATGCAGAACGCTCGTGTACATACCATTGCTTAGTATCTGCAGCAGGTGCCACAACTGAACATTTGATTAATGGAAAGAGTATCATTCGTTTATATAGATACACATGTATACATATCCAACTCTTTTTAAGTGCTATTTTCATTGTTCTTGTTGTCATTGTTGATTGTGTACGACTGTTAGACGCAGTTACAAATAATATACACCTTTATGGTCAAGGTTCATTCACATGAACCCATGAATTTAGACTTAGCACACTTGATTTTATAACTAAAAGTTATTATGATTGATATTTTGTTTTAAAGTAAAAGACTTTTATTCAGACATATCATTCTATATGAATTTTTTGTTTGTATAGTATTACCCTATTATAAGTGAAATTTCTGAAAAGGCCTAACCGATCACTCGAACCATTATTGAGGAGTCCCCAACCTGCTGTAAAGAAATAGAAGAGTTAGAATAGGTCAACTCGCTTTGAGCTAATCACACTTTGACGGTCAAGTTAGCTATCCTCTTCAAGAATAGAATGGAATTTACAAGTGTATATGGCTAAGTCAGAATGATTATACATTGCTCTCTTTTAGTTCTGGTATTTATAAGGTGACGTTCTCTGTAGAGCCTACCTGATACTCATAACTCCCTGCTCAGGTCTATGCTGGCAAGAACTAACTGATCGAACACAATTTTTCCTATATCGCTTTGCTAGAGCTTGACTGACAGACTTGAGCGTCGTCGGTTGTGTGCAGCGCCTCCTCCGCATTCAATGCGAGTCTGTTCTCTATTTAATGCTCTGTTACCCTACATGATTACACCCCTAAGCTAAGCTAGAGAAGGCTCTAGTTTGGATGGACAAACTGACCTGGGCCTATGGCGTAAGACTCAACTATGGGCTGCTCCAGGCCTAGCTCAGTAGTGCCAATTGACATAGACCTGCCCAACCATTTCGAGCCTGTATTTATTTGACTCACAATTGTCCCTAGTCATAATGCCCTAATTGTAGGGGTCTTGGGCTAACCTCTCACAACGGCTCGATGACGTCAACTGTCAAGCCCTTTTTAATGGAAAGTGACTATTGGGCTGCCCCAGGTCTATTGTCGCCGTGCTATCACTCTTTTTGCATACCGGAAGTGTGTATCCACTGTTTGAGCGCAGAACTTTCTCACGCTTTGCATCCATCTTTATCGCGAAGACTGCCATTTTGTAAGTCTTTCCTTTCTTTACATTCTTTTTTTATTTTTCTCGCTTCGAATCCTAGAACCCCTTAGTGGCCATAGACACCAGACTTAGGGGAATGCTTAGCCATTCCAATTCCATAACTGCTTTCAAATAGCAGTACAATTTTTCGGCGGCGGTAGATATAGGCTTGATAGGGCCGAATGATGACGGTTGGAAGGTGACTGAAGAGAGGACACCGTTTCCCCTTGGTGCAATAATAGAGGGTGGCCTTAGGTTTCCTGTTCATCCCTTCTTGACTCAAATCTTTAGCCATTACGAGATCGCCCAAATCCAACTGTTGCCGAACGGTTACAGAATAGTGATGGGGATCATTGAACTGAACTGCCGTCTAGGCCTAAACCTGGGTCTTCATGAATTCAATTATTGTTACGTCGCCGTAGAGGTGGGTGGTGGCAGTAAAACGGAGCGGCATAAGTATTATTTTAGGACCAGACATGTGTTGAAGGAACTGGTCCAATTCCTTCCTAGTTCGGGGAAGGGGATCAATGATGTCATAGTGAGAGTAAAGGGGCCATGAGAATTTGGTGATATTCCCATAGAACTGGCTCCAGAGATGAGGTGCCCTAGGACGCCAAAAAGAATAGGTCTACCTTTTTTCTTCGCTACTTGATGTAATTTTTCCTCTGTTTCGATTTTTCCTTGGCTTGTTGTTTATTTTTGCACTTCTGTGTTTCCCGACTACCTTTGAACCACAGGATAAGGAGACCGAACACCTCGGCGTCGATCTTGCTACCTTGGGGCGAGTCTGGGCATACAAAGGCGAGGGCGAGCTACAAGGGATAGGCCACGCTGCACACGTACTCCTAGATTATCCAATTTGGTACCAAACCTTTACCGCGACGAATGGGGTGTCTACTGCCGTGATTGCTACCCAAAAAGTGAAGGGAGCTTAGCACGACATCGGGGATCGCTCATCTCTCTCACCGTCTCTAAGTTCCGCACCCATTGCCACGGTCCTTGTCTCTGGTCTTGAAATGGCTCAAAGTTCGGGATCTTGCTCTAACACTGGGACAGGGGGGGTTCCAGGAAGAGGAATGGTGCAGCCTCCTCTTCTGCCGAAACCGTTACCCAGGTCAGTGACACTGATGCTCTTCCACCATCCGTTATGCCCCCTGCTACTGGAGTTCCTGCTACTGCCTCGGTGGCCGATCCAGTAAAGGAAGCAGCAACCCCAGTGGTGGTGAAGAGAAAGAGGCTGGTGAAAACGACTGAGAAGGCCGCCACCCGAGAGATGGCCGTAAGCACGGCCGCTACCCCAAATAGATCGGTGGGAACTTCTGCTATGGAAAAGGGCAAGGGCACAATGAAGGGACCGCCGGTTGAAGAATTTGTAGCACGGCCTAAGATCGGCAAGTGGGTTATGACTGTCGAGGACTCGGTACTACGTTGTCCCGGCGCTGTTATAGGGGCCCTCCAAGCTATCATACCACCTAGGGATGTCAAACAGCTAGACGGCATCGACATAGGGGAGTTGATGCTTGGAGCAGTTAGGTCAGCATTTGTGGTGAGCCAATTATGCCGAATTCTTTCTTTTTCCTATTAAATTTGACAATTATGCACTAATGCCCGCTTTCCCTTCCTCTCCTTAAGGTGCCATTCACGACTTGGAGGTTATGCAACGGTTCTACAGTCTTCAAGATCGGCACGAGGCAGTTTTGAGGAGATACTCCGACCTGAAGGATAGCTTCTACCAAAAAGATTAGGAGATCAGAGCTCTCCAGAAGGCGTGGCAGGACAGCCGGGGTGCTCTTACCGATGCGCAGGCTTCCTTCAAGCAAAAGGAGGAGGATTGCCAAAAAGCTGAAGCTGAGGCCGTCGAAATAAAACCCAGGTTGATTGAGGCCGAGGAGTCAGCGGCCGAGGCACGAGCGTCTCTAGCCAAAGCTCGACTAGAGGTGGAGCGTTTAAACAAGGAGGCAGAAGCCAAGTACGACAAGGGTTTCGAGAACGTTGGGGATCATTAAGAGGCCCAGGTGAAGCAGATCGCTGAACAGATATTCCAGGACGGCTGGAGGACAGCTTTTAGGCAGTCAAAGCTAGACAAGTCTTCTCCTTTCTGGGTGGAAATTCCTGCTCGTGCCAATGTGGTACTTGAGTCGAAGGACGAGGCCAATGAAGAAACCTTTGTAAGGAGGAGAAAGATGCACCTAAGCTTTAAGTGGATAAAGAAGCCAATCCAGTAGAGCTTCCTTCAGTTGAACTACCATCGCCCTCTGAACTACTGCCAACGGGCCAATCCTCTGCCAACCCTCCATCTGCCGAACTAGCTTAGAGCTCCTTTTTCTTTTCTTGTTTTCAACTATATTTAATTTTGCAGGAAGCATTTATGTATTGAATCCATTTTGTATGTGTTTTTATGAACATATCATTTGTTTAGATAAAACAAGTTTGTTATATGTGTGTTTGAGCTATCGAATTTAACCAGCCCAAGCCCCTGCCCAATTTTAAAAAATTTAATGAGTTACCTTTCTTAGGCTAATGAGCTCTGTTTGTAATAAAGTGGGTGCCCCTAGCTTTAGTTCACATGCAAATATAGGCAAATATAAACTTGGCTACCCCTAATTTTACCAGATTCGATTAGGGCGAGGCATGTTACTTAGCTTTGTCGTTTTGATGATGATCTCTGCCGACCTATTTGGCTAGGACAGGTTTGAATGCTAGCTGTTATTGACCTTCTTTGGTCAACCTGATCATAACTAATCTAGGACTAAGTTTTTGGTTTTAATGAGCTTCATTGGCCGACTTGGTCAAAAATGATCCAGGACTAGGTTTTTATACCTAGTATTTGTGATCTTCATTGGCCGACCTGTCAAACTTAAACAGGACCAAGTTTTTACACTTGGTTTTAATAACCTTCATTGACCGACCTAGTCATAAATGATCCAGGACCAGGTTTTTACTCTTGGTTTTTGTGACCTTCATTGACTAACCTGTCAAACTTAGATAGGATCAAGTTTTTACACTTGGTTTTAATGACCTTCATTGGCTGACCTAGTCATAAATGATCCAGGACTAGATTTTTACACTTGGTTTTGTTTTTGTTTTGGTCTTCCTTCAATACTCTGCAGTTTGCAGAGTAGCTTCCAATTTTCATTAATTTGTGCAAAGAATACATATTTGCTGAAGGAAATTGCTCCCTTACAGGCGGATATATCCTTTGAGAATAAAAAGGGCCTATGGGTAGAATTTCTCGATATTACTTGCATTCCAAGGTCGGGGTCGTCGCTGCTTTTCTTTAACAGTTCCTAATCAATATGCCCCCAGCTGAGACCCAATTCCTCGTTGACTAGATGCTGCATGTTGCATATTGTCTGAGTAAATCATGATTTCGGCGGTTCGGCAATCCATAGCTTGGTGCAACCCCCCATGTAGAACTTTATATTCTAAATCTTTGTTGTAGGGAACTTCAGTTTAATGACCTGCCCCAATGCCGTAGCATTTGATAATTATCCCTTATTTGCCCCCTGATTATTGGATGTTTTGTCAGCGAACGACGTCCAAATGATCATTTTTCTGCCGAACTGGTAGGGAGATGGCATCATGTTGTACGTCGACAAATGGAGTTGGATTGGTTGCCTATGGAAGTTCAGCGAAAAATTTTGTAATAAAGTTAGTCAATACCTAGCCTTTAACTGTCGCTCGGGGTCAAACTTAACATCGAATCGTCCGGGTCAGACCGCATGCTCAAAAACTGTGGGGTAAAAGAAGAGCGCTTCAACCTTTTGTGGCATATACTATAAGGAAGCATTGCTTAGCAACAACTTGGTTCCCTCTAATCTCTTGGACTCCCTCCGTGGAGAGGAATCGAATCAGTTGGTGGTAGGAGGAGGGGATAGCTTTTATGAGGTGCAACCATGTTCAGCCCATGATTGTGTTATATGAGGAGGGTATGTCGACCACCAGGAATTCTATTTGTAGGGTAATCCCTCCGGCAGTCACAGAGATGGTTACCTTTCCAAGTGGCCAGAATAGGTCGGAGCTGAACCCAATCAACAGGTTAAGCGAGGCTTGGGGATCGGCATCCTTCAGTGCTAGCTTCTTAAATAGTTCGTAGTACATGATCTCGAAGGAGCTTCCTTAGTCAATGAGTAGTCTCTTCGCGTCACATCATGCCATTCGTAGAGTAACGACCAACGCGTCATTATAGGAGTTTGAACTCTCATAAGATCATCCTCTAAAAAGGTTATGGCCACGTTGTTCCTGCCGACCTTGACTTTCTTGGGAGGGGGGCCTATCTGCATTATATCCCGTAGGTGCACAGCCTTTCGAATATTTGTCTGGTACTTGTTCCGGTTGGTAGCTTCTGATTCTGCCTATTCATGCAGCACGTTGATCACCTAGATCGGTTCAGCTTGGTCCTCTTTTGGGGAGGCCTCCAGCTTTGGCTGCTCGGCCTCCTGTTTCGTCTTTTCCTTGTCAATATACTGGTCAAGGTGGCCAGCCTTCGCCAAATCCTCAAGTTCATTTTTCAGATGTCGGTAATTTGCTGTTTGATGCCCCCTCTCCCTGTGATAGGAGCAAAACTTTTCCTGGTCTCGAGTTGTAGGGTCTCCTCTCAACTTCAGGGGCTATTTGAAGAACGACTTATCGCGAATTTGGGGCAAAATTTTATAAATAGGGTGTTTGAAGACAGTATAAACCCCATTACTTGCCTTATTGCTCCTTCCGTTGTTGTCATCTCACTGAAACTTCTTTGTGTCACGCAAATTCCTTTTTTTGGTGATGGTGCCGACCTTCTCGGGGGTGGGCTGCAGCACATCCTCCTCCAACCTCGTGTATCACTCGATTCTCGACATCAATTCCTGAATTGTGAGGGTTGGTTTCTTCATTAAGGACTGCCGCAGGCAGTGTGTTGACTCAAGGTTAATTTCTATGTTGATTTTGATGATAACTAAACCTTATGTTATTTTACTAATGAATCTACTTAGTGTGCAGATTAACAAAGTTCATAATTTAGACTTAAAAGTTCAATCTTAAGTCTAATGCATGTCAAACAGAATGCACAACAAATTCAAGATCAAGAAATGAATTCCAAGAGCTATACAATAACCAAACAGAGGATTGACGCCTATCTCTACTTCAAACAAATGTCTTACATTCGAAGAGATTCAATGTGTTCAAACAAAGCTTCTATCAGGTATGCATAGTTTCGATGAAGATTGATTTGCAATATAGACTGAAGACTTCATCAGAATATGCAACGAATAGCTGAAGAAGTGCAAAGATCAGTTGAAGATGAATTGATTGTTGAAGAGATTGAAAATGCTCAAGAGAAAACTTCATCAAGAATGCAAAGATCAATTCAAGACAATGTGATTGAAGTTGCTGAGAAGATGGCTCAAAATAATTATATGATCTCTACCCGGAATCCAAGTTAAGAAATCTCCTACAATGTAAAGAATCAATAAAGACTAGATGTATGAAAAGATTTCATCAAGCCTGCAAAAGTCTCATTAAATATGATCTTAAAGAAGAAAAAGGAATTGCTAGCAAAGAGAAGAAATCAGAAATGAAACTTTGTAAAGCTCTACACAATTGAGGAAACTTAGCATTGAAGGAGATGTTCTACAATGAAAGAAGATGTTTTGCAAATGAAAAAGAAACGATGTACATTGATCAAATGAAGCTTTGACAGTTTGAGATTCAAAAGAAGATAAATATCCAATGATTAATTCAATCCAAATTGAATAGAAGTCAACTCTAATAAGTTAAGAAAATTTGATTGATCATCATACCCCAAAGACATACTCCCTGAAGATCTTATACATATGCTAAAATGATCTGAATCATTGCAAGATAGGATACAGATATCTGGGTAATGAGCGAACTCATTGAAATAAGGAGTTACCTCATGGTTACAGAAGCAAAAGGCCTGAAAATGAAATGATAAATGAGCGGACTCATGTACAATGAAGAGTCACCTCTTGATTACAGAAGCAAAAAGTCTGGAGACCAAATAGACAAAGAGTGGACTCATTGTAATGAAGAGTCGCCTCATGGAGACAGATGCAAATGCTTGAGGATGAAATGATCAATGAGCGGACACGTAAAAACAAAGAGTCGCCTCATGACAACAGAAGTAAAAGACTGAAGAATTGAATGAACAAAGAGCAGACTCCTGAAGATAAAGAGTCACCTCATGACAGCAAAAGCTAAAGATGTGAAGACAGAATGAACGAGGAGTCGCCTCATCGATATGAAGAGCGGACTCATGAAGTCAGTGATCAACATTTGGTAAATGCAGAAGCAGAAAGTGTCAACTCCACAAACCTGGAGCCGACTCCTCTGATATAACGGCTATTTTTCTTAACGTTATAACGAACTGAACATGCATTAATGATCCCCAACAACCACTAACGGATAGAATCAATACAAGGGTATATATATATAAGCTTCCAGCTACATTTATACAAGGGATTGAAGATAAAAACAAGATTAAGTTGACTGATTTACTAATATACTCTGAATATTCTTCCTGTCTTTATCTGTAAGCTTTGAATGTAAAATCAACTCTTCTAGGGAGTGTGTTTGTTTCTTGTATACTTCTTACACACTTATAATTGAGAGTTTGAGAGTTCTCTTGTGAAAGCAAAACTCTTGTAAGCTTGAGTGGAGTTTGGATAAAACCACTTGGTGATTGAAGAGCTCGGTGAGGAGTTCTTGTATAGTGAGCTGAGCACTTTGTCAATCAGTAGCCCATCTTGTAATAGGTGATTACATAGTAGAAGAAGACTTCAAGGAGGTCTTGAGGTGAGGATGTAGACCACGGTTTGTGGTTGAATCTCGGTAAATCTGTGTCTCTCTTCTATTGCTTTGTTTTCTTTATGTTTACTGATTTCATTGCATTGCATATATATTGATCACTGTTACATTGCTTAGATTAAATTTAATTAATCTTAACAATTGTTAATCTTCAAAAAATTCAATTCACCCCTCTTGGGTTACCTTTTGGACCAACAATTGGTATCAGAGCTTGTATTCCTATTTTAAGGCTTAATATCCTAGGAATAGATCCATGGCAACCAAGTTGAGAACTCTCTTGGTGAGGGTCAATCCACGTATAGACCACCTATGTTTAATGGCACCAACTACAATTATTAAAAAAATAGAATGAGAATCTATATTCAATCGGTTGATTATAAATTATAGAGACTCATTGTAAATAGTCCCAAAACACCTACAACTAGAGTGGATAGAACTGATATCCCTAAACCAGAATCTGAGTGGGATGAAGATGATTCGAAAATGCTACAATGAAATGCTAAAGCTATGAATATTCTATATTATGCACTTGATCCAAATGAATTTAATCGTATTTTTACTTGTGAATCTGCTAAGGAAATATGGGATAGATTAGAAGTCACACATGAAGGTACCAATCAAGTTAAATAATCTAAAATCAATATATTGGTACATAACTATGAATTGTTCAAAATGAAACCTAAAGAATCCATCACTGAAATGTTCACTAGGTTCACCGATATTATTAATGGTTTAAAATCTATTGAAAAAGTGTATCCTAACAGTAAGTAGGTAAGGAAAATTCTAAAGTCTTTACCAAAGGCTTAGGAAGCCAAGGTCACAGCAATTCAAGAAGCAAAGAACTTCAACACTCTACCATTAGAAGAACTCTTAGGCTCACTAATAACACATGAGCTCACACAAAAGTAACATGCCCAAGAGGATGAAGAAAAGAAGAAAATGATAGTTGCATTCGAATCCACCTGTCAAGATGATGAATCAGCAAATGAAGAGAATGAAAATGAAATTGCTCTCATCACTCGGAAGTTTAGGAGATTCATAAAAAAGAAATGGAGAGGTGGAAAGAAGCATGAAGCCAAAGGAGAACCTAGCAAGAACTTTAACATGACATGCTATGAATGCAAGAAGCCTAGCCACATGAAGGTAGATTGTCCTCTGCTCAGAAAGAGAGGAAAGAAATATCAAGGGAAGAAAGTTATGGAAATCATGACATGGAGTGATGATGAAGAATCAAGCTTCGAAGAAGAAACTGAACTACAGGAAGTGGCTAACTTATGTCTCATGGCTCATCAAGATGATAATGAGATATCTAATTCTCCCCAATTTGCTTTTAATGATTTAATTTGTGAATTCAGAAAATTGAGAATAAAAAATGGACTTCTTAAAAAGATGGTCTCCACTTTTTCAAATGAAAATGAGAGTTTACAAAAGGAAAATGAAGTTTTGAAAAATGATGTCTGTGCCTTGAAGGATAAGATTAAGAAAAATTCTTTTCAAAAGGATCTTTCAAAAGAGAATTACATTTTGCTTATAAAGGTCAAAAGCTTGGAAACAAGTCTTCATAAATGTGTAAATAGAAAAGAAAAACTGGATGCAATTTTAGGAAAACAAAATTGCTCAATTGACAAAGCTGGCCTTGGTTTTGATCCATTTAAAAGGAAGAATTTTTCAAAAGACAGATTGGGAACTTCAACTGGAAAATCACAGGTATCATGTTTCTACTGTCATAAAAAAGGACATATTGCTAGTAAATGTTTTGTTTTACAAAAATCAAATGCTCCTAGCAATGCATGGGTCTCTAAACGACCATTGAAGACTAACCCCCAAGGACCCAAGATGATTTAGCTACCTAAGGTCAGATAAACTCTGTTGCAGGTTTGCCTTCAAGTCAAATGCAAGAAAGATCATTGGTACTTGAATAGTGGATGCTCAAGGCATATGACGGGAGATGAAGCTCAATTCACTTCTCTCTTACCAAAGGATGGAGGTCTTGTCACATTTGGTGACAATAGCAAATGGAAGATCATCGGTATAAGTAGTATTGGTAAGAATTTCTCTACCTCTATCGAAAATGTATTACTTGTTAAGGGACTCAAACACAATCTTTTGAGCATTAGTCAACTGTGTGACAAAGGGTGTAAGGTTGTATTTAAATCCTCTAAATGTAATGTAATTGACATGAATGATAACAAGACAATTCTCATTGGACATAGACAAGGCAATATTTATATTTTCAATCTTAATGATTTATTTTCATGCAAATAGAATGTCTTGCTATTATGAATAGTGATGAAAGTTGGCTATGGTATAGAAGACTTGGTCATATTAGTGTGAGCATACTTTCGAAGGTTACTAAAAATGATTTGGTCAAAGGTCTTTCAAAGATAAAATTTGACAAAGATAGAGTTTGTGATGCTTGTCAATTAGGTAAGCAAAGTAGAATTTCTTTTAAATCTTTAAATATGCTCACTACTTCTAGACCACTTCAGCTATTGCATATGGACCTATTTGGACCAACAAGAACTTTGAGTCTTGGTGATAAATAATATACACTTGTTATTGTTGATGATTACTCTAGATTTACATAGACATTCTTCTGAGCTCATCAGGATGAGACAATTGTTTTCTTTACAAAATTTTGTAGAAAAGTCCAAAATGAAAAAAGATTTTCAATTACTTCTATTAGGACTGATCATGAAAGGGAATTCGATTGTAAATCTTTTGAAATGTTTTGTGATGAAAATAGTTTTGATCACAATTTCTCAGCTCCTAGAATACCTCAACAAAATGGGGTTGTTGAAAGAAAAAACAGAGTTTTAGAAGAAATGGCTAGAACCATGTTTTGTGAAAATGGTTTACCAAAATCCTTTTGGTATAAAGCTGTTAACACAGCTTGTTATATTTTAAATTGAATTTTATTTAGAAAGTTTTTTAACAAAACCTCCTATGAACTTTGGAAAGAAAGGAACCCAAATGTCTATTACTCTAAAGCTTTTGGATGTAAATGCTTTGTATTAAATAACAATAAAGACAACCTCAATAAGTTTGATACTAAATCAAATGAGGGTGTATTTCTTGATTATTCAACACATAGCAAGGCTTATAGAATCTTTAATAAGAGGACTTTAGTTGTTGAAGAATCAGTCCACATCACTTTTGATAAATTTAATCCTTCTTCAAAGAATATTGCAAGTGATGATGCAGATGAGCTAAAATCTAGAATGGAAAAGATGGACATCCAACCAAGCTCAAATAAGGAACCACAAAAGGAAAGAGAAGTACAAGGAGTTCCTACCAGCCAACAAGAAATTAATGAAGGTCTACCTACGGAGTGAAAGTTTGAGCATAACCATCCTACGGAACAAATCTTAGGTGATCCTTCACAAGGTGTAAAAACTCACTCATCTATTAAAAATATATATAATCATCTTACATTCTTATCTTAAATAGAACTTAAATGTTTTAATGATGCTGAACATAATGAATTTTGGATAAATGAAATGCAAGAGGAATTAAACCAATTTGAAAGGAATGAGATATGGCACCTTGTTCCTAGACCTAATAATCATCCAGTTATTGGAACCAAATGGGGTATATACTCAAGAATAACAAATGGACTTTAAAGAAAATAGAAGGGAAAAGTACTTCAAAAGGAAAAGCTCTATCTGGAAGCACCTCGAAGCAGAGAAACACAAGAAAATTATTAGGTTCTAAGTCACAAGAAAGTGCAGGGGATTCGAGTTCTTTTATGGCATAAGTAATGGAATCTCTGGACAAATTACATCACAAGGCTGATATTGCAAACACAACGATGATGATTTTTGAAAGAAAGGTGAGAGAACTCAAAAAAAAGGTTCAAATTTTGAGAAATGAGAAAGGAAAATTAACAGAAGAAGAAGAAGAAGAAGAGGAAAAAGAAGTTAATGAGGAAGAAGAGCAAGCACAAGAAAGAGAAGATGCTAGGGAACAGGACTCTTCAGCCACTGAATTTGAAGCTTACTAGACTATCCTTCTTTAATCCTATTTATCCTTACCTCTATCACCTCTCCTCACCTCATATTTCCTCTCACCTCATCACAACTATTTTCCTCATGGCCCTGTTATAACATCTCTTTTGATTTAACTAACTGTTGCATAATTCTTATGAACATGAGAACTGTACAATCTTTTGTAATTTTAATGGTTTAATAATAATATATCACTTTATTCTGGTATCAAATGTGATTGTTCTGACAACTTGCTTGTTTGCTTATACAATTTATTCTACTATTAATATTTTTTTTGTTATTATACCTGTCTATCATTCTCACTCAATTGGTATCATTCTCATTCTATTTCTCTTTTTGATGAACTGACAATAAGGGGGAGAAGAATTTGAAATAAAAATTGTATTGCAAAATTGTACAATGCATGTTTGTTAGAAAATGAGTTAAACATCACTTAGAATTGACAAGAATAATCTATTTAAAGTATGAGGGAGAAGAATTTTAAAATGAAATTTGTATTGCAAAATTGTACAAAGCACATTTGTTGAAAAATAAGTCAAACATCACTTAGAATTGGAATAACATGACTTATGAGGAATAAGTTTTTCTTGTAATATTAGGGAACCTGAATTGGACAAGAAATGGAATTTACTAAAATAAACATAAATTGTTTATTGCATTGGCATTAAATAAAAATGAAATGAAATAAGTATCTTTTAACATAGTTAGAGCATGTTCTCAGAAGGAGTAACATGAATCATTTGTCTCAAAATGTCTTTAACTTCACTGACAAAAACTCCCTGAAAATTGTTCTTATCCTCTAAGTATCATTTGCTTAATTACAAAACAAAGGGAGAGATTTTTTACTGGTATGATATTTTAACTTTGATCATTTCATTTAATCTTATATGAACTTATTTTGCAAAGGTTTTGTCATCATAAAAAAAGGGGAGATTGTTGACTCAAAATTAATTCCCATGTTGATTTTGATGATAACTAAACCTTAAGTTATTTTACTAATGAATCTACTTAGTGTGCAGATTAACAAAGTTCATAATTTAGACTTAAAAGTTCAATCTTAAGTCTAATGCATGTCAAACAGAATGCACAACAAATTCAAGATCAAGAAATGAATTCCAATAGCTATACAATAAACCAAACAGAGGTTGACGCCTATCTCTACTTCAAACAAATGTCTTACATTCGAAGAGATTGAAGATGTTCAAACAAAACTTCTATCAAGTATGCATAGTTTCGATGAAAATTGATTTGCAAGATAGACTGAAGACTTCATCAGAATATGTGAAGAATAGATAAAGAAGTGCAAAGATCAGTTGAAGATGAATTGATTGTTGAAGAGATTGAAAATGCTCAAGAGAAGACTTCATCAAGAATACAAAGATCAATTAAAGACAATGTGATTAAAGTTGTTGAGAAGATGGCTCACAATAATTATCTGATCTCTACATGGAATCCAAGTTAAAAAAATCTCCTACAATGTAAAGAATCAATGAAAACTAAATGTATGAAGAGATTTCATCAAGCCTGCAAAAGTCTCATTGAATATGATCTTAAAGAAGAAAGAGGAATTGCTAGCAAAGAGAAGAAATCAGAAATGAAACTTTGTAAAGCTCTACACAATTGAGGAAACTTAGCATTGAAGGAGATGTTCTACAATGAAAGAAGATGTTTTGCAAATGAAAAAGAAACGATGTACATTGATCAAATGAAGCTTTGACAGTTTGAAATTCAAAAGAAGATAAATATCCAATGATTAATTCAATCCAAATTAAATAGAAGTCAACTCTAATAAGTTAAGAAAATTTGATTGATCATCATACCCCAAAGACATACTCCCTGAAGATCTTATACATATGCTAAAATGATTTGAATCATTGCAAGATAGGATACAGATATCTGGGCAATGAGCGAACTCATTGAAATAAGGAGTGACCTCATGGTTACAGAAGCAAAAGGCCTGAAGACGAAATGATAAATGAGCGGACTCATGTACAATGAAGAGTCGCATCTTAATCATAGAAGCAAAAAGTCTGGAAACCAAATAGACAAAGAGTGGACTCATTGTAATGAAGAGTCACCTCATGGAGACAGACGCAAAGGCTTGAGGATGAAATGATCAATGAGCGGACACATGAAAACAAAGAGTCGCCTAATGACAACAGAAGTAAAAGGCTGAAGAATTGAATGAACAAAGAGCGGACTCCTGAAGATAAAGAGTTGCCTCATAACAGCAAAAGCTAAAGATGTGAAGACAGAATGAATGAGGAGTCGCCTCATCGATATGAAGAGCGAACTCATGAAGTCAGTGATCAACATCTGATAAATGCAGAAGCAGAACGTGTCGACTCCACAAACCTGGAGCCGACCCCTCTGATATAACGGCTATTTTTCTTAACGTTATAACGGACTAGACGTGCATTAATGATCCCCAACAACTATTAACGGATGGAATCAATACAAGGGTATATATAAGCTTTCAGCTGCATTTATACAAAGGATTGAAGACAAAAACAAGATTAAGCTGACTGATTTACTGATATATTCTGAATATTCTTCATGTCTTCATCTGTGAGCTTTGAATGTAAAATCAACTCTTCTAGAGAGTGTGTTTGTTTCTTGTACACTTCTTATACACTTGTAATTAAGAGTTTGAGAGTTCTCTTGTGAAAGCAAAACTCTTGGAAGTTTGAGTGGAGTTTGGATAAAACCACTTGGTGATTGAAGAGCTCGGTGAGGAGTTCTTTGTACAGTGAGCTGAGCACTTTGTCAATTAGTAGCCCATCTTATAATAGGTGATTACATAGTGGAAGAAGACTTCAAGAAGATCTTGGGGTGAGGACGTAGACCATGGTTTGTGGTTGAATCTCGGTAAATCTGTGTCTCTCTTCTATTGCTCTATTTTCTTTATGTTTACTGATTTCATTGCATTGCACATAGATTGATCACTGTTACATTGCTTAGGTTAAATTTAATTAATCTTAACAATTGTTAATCTCTGAAAAATTCAATTTACCCCCCCTCTTGGGTTGCCTTTTGGACCAACACGGTGCTTTCGGGGTAGGCCGATTTTGAACTGAGTTACAGTCAGCTGCTCGCTGCACTCATTAATCTCGTTATAGACCACCCAGTAGCGCTGCACATACGTCTGTAATCCTTCTCCATCATTCTTCCGTAGGGTGAGTAAGAAGTCCACCTCCATAGGTTGCTTGTTGTTAGCTATGAAGCGAGAAGTGAACAGTTCGGCAAGTTATCTCCAATTTGATACCGATTTGGCAGGCAATGACTGATTAGGTCGAACTTTCCGTCGTATTGTGTAAATTTTAGTGGGGAGAACTTTCTTTGAGGCTGTCGGCTTTCGATCTCCTCTGTGAAAGGCGTGGATGCTATTTGATCCAAGGCTCTGATGACCATATCCTAAGTAGTGTGCGCTTTGGGGGGCTGTTCTTTGCTATCAAGTTTCTCATTTAGCCATCTCTCGCTCTCCTTCTGATGTCGACCGGTTCCGGGCCACTCCCCGTCTTGTGGTGTTCGGTTCTTCCTGTGGTGCCGACCTCCTTGTCTGTTACTGTTGCGGCCGGTGCTAGAGGTGTGGCTCTAGACAGTGCACACAGGCGTTGGGCTCCTGTTTCTGGAATCTCGATTCATCCTTTCATCGCGACGGACCGGTGATCTCATCCTGGCTCCGTCATCTCTCTTGGACATCGCGTCCCTCATTGCTCTGAGCTGGGAAGTAAGCCTAGCAATTTGATCGCCACGTCGCTATAGCTTCCTTTCTGTAGCATGAAGTGAATGGTCACTGGGCACACGTCCATTAGAAAGGGAAGGGCCCAGGTCCCGATGATGATTTCTATGGAGGTTTAGCCCCCTAGGGTAGTACGAGTCCCTTCATAACTCGTCTCGCATTCTTTAGGGGCTGCCAGTAGGAGACCGAGTCTCTGACCTCCTTGTTCGTCCCCAGCTGCTTCTTTTCGAGGTAGTCTGATAGCCAAACGATTAGGTGTTATTGTTACCAGAGGGAATTTCGTTCTCTCGTCTTGTGGCACGGGCTCCTCTTCTCTCTAAGAAGCTGGTACTTATATTTTCTTGGACCTTCCCACAGACGGCGCCAATTGTAAGTGAGATTTCTGGGAAGGCCTGGCCAATCACTCGAACCACTATTAATGAGTCTCCAACCTGCTGTAAAGAAACAGAAAAGTTAGAATGGGTTAACCCGCTTTAGGGCAATCACACTCCAACAGTCAAGTTAGCTATCCTCTTCAAGAATGAAATGGAATTTATAAGTGTATATGGCTAAGTCAAAACGATCATACCTTACTCTCTCTTAACTCTGGTATTTATAAGGTGGCGCTCTCTGTAGAGCCTACCCGATACTTATGACTCCTTACTCAGGTCTATGCTGGTTAGAGCCGGCTGATCGGACATAATTTCTTTTGTATCGCTTTGCTAGAGCTTGACTGACCGGACGTGAGCGTCGTCGGTTGTATACAGTGTCTCCTCCGCGTTCAATGCGGGCCTGTTCTCTATTTAATACTCTGTACCCTGCATAATTATACCCCTAAGCTAGGTTAGAGGGGGGCTCTAGTTTGGATGGACAAACTAACCCGGGCGTATGGCGTAAGACTCAACCATGGGTTGCTCCAGGCCTAGTTCAGCAATGCCAATTGACATGGACCTGCCCAACTATTTCAGGCCCGTATTTATTTGACCCGCACCTATTTAGACACAGCGTCGTGTATGAATATTCTGTATTAATTTTTTGTTTGTATAGAATTACGTACTCCTCTTCCATCTATACTTACTATTATAAAACAAACCTATTTGGTGAAGTTAGCCTCCATTTTGGTGAGTTTTTTTTTTTTTAAACAAAATTAACATACAGCAAGAAGGTTGCCTAGTTTGCATTCAACATATGCAAGGGTAATTATATAAAATTAATAATCAAGCTACTTCTTTATATTCTGTAATCGATCACTACTAAATTAATAATAGAGAAAGTAATTGAGTGTATTGAGGCACATAATGCACGCCATCATTTTAGTGTATATATGTGGAATGGGTTGGTGGGGGCCGTGTACCCCAAAATTTCAAAATCTCCATTACCCCTATAAATATATGATAAAATATAGAGTGTTCGCTTCCCCAAATTCAAAAAGTTAACCTAAAACAATACCTAACCAAAAAAATTTACCTTGGCCAGTTGGCCCTCCTACAAAAATCCTACGTGGGTCATGCATGCATGTATGTATGTATGAATGTATGTATATTTATCGGACTCTTTATAAATTTTGTTTGCATTGTTCTTCTTCTTGTTATAGAATTTATTGTGACATTACTCTTTAGCTACAATTACAAATCTCTACCTTAATCACCAAGGTTCATTCACATGAACCCACAAATGGAGACTAGCATATATTCTTGCATATATATATATATACATATAGAATTTATCACTATAATATAGGATGTGGTGGAACTATAATCATTTAATTTAAAACAAAATATATTTCACGACAGACTTTTATTTAATTATAAGAATGTTACTATCACATTATCGAACGAAAGTTTATGAAAGAATAATAGCATTTTCCTATATATTAAGAAGCGTTGAATGTGGAAGTAAGTAGCTTAATTTTAAAAAGGAGTACTAAAAAGCAATTAAAAAAAAAAAGTCTTGATCTGGAGGTGATCACCAATGTTGACCATAAAGGAGTTGGGAAATGGATTGATATTAAACCACTTGCCGTTGTGCTGAATTTGTAGGTCTCCGGTGCCGTTCTGCAGGAGGAGGGCCAATAGGCCATGATCAGAATGTGAGGGTAGCCCCATTGCAAGCTCCGGCTGTGGACACTGCGGATAGTAGTTGATATCAGAGATCTGGTGACCGATTCGAAATCCATTGCCTTCTCGATGTAGCTTTCTTCCAAACCCAAGCTTTTTGAAATCCCTTTCAGTAATTCCCTTGTCACTTCTCGAGTTCTTTTGCAGTACTCTCTTGCAATCTCACTGCCAAAAAAAAAAAAATCAAAAAGATAGGAAAATCTTTAAGCATGTAGAATTGGATCAAACAGGTCCAATTTGAAAGCTTAGCTTTAAGCATATATATTTGTACCTGAAACCTTCGGGTTTGTTGGGAAAGTGAAACCGAGGATGCGCAAACACCTTAAGGAAGTCCCTCCAGAAGGAAACATTCACCACCTTAGCACCCCCTATGCTGCTGGCGAATCCGATCGGATCCCACACGTCCTTACTTTCAAACTCCTGTTTCTCCTCCTCCGTCAGATTGAAAAAGTCGTCACAGCCATTGAGAACCGCCTTCATCAAGCTCTCCGGCACACCATGATTCACCAGCTGATCATCATTATCATCATCCAGAAAGAAACCATTGATAATATACCACTATTAATAAAACAATGAAAGTAAAAGTAAAAAGAGACTATTTTGTATCTAGAATATGTGTAATACTTCATGCATGGGTTTGGTGTATATGCAGTTAGTTACCTTGAAGAAACCCCAGTCTTGGCAGGCTTTGCCAAGGTCTTGGATGACTTTGGAGCGTTGATCAAGATCACCACGTGTTAGTAATGAAAAATCAATTATGGGTATTGGATCTTCTGGTTCTGAACCGCCGGATTCATTGGGATGACGTGTAGAGTAGTAGTAGCTAGAAGGGAGGGACGTGATGCCAGATGATTCGGACAGTGCTTTGACGCTTGTTGGCTTTGGTGCATGGGAAGGAGTTTGAGGGAGGATTGAACAGAGAGTGGAGCTGCTGCTGCTGCCATTTTTTCCTTGAGAGATAGAGTGGGAAATGGATCGATTGTTGGATAATCATATAGCCCACACAGACAAACATATATGCACACACACACTCAAGCCTGCAAGTAGAGAGTGGGATGAGGTTATATTGGGTAATGCTGTACAAATGCATGATTTTCAACGGAAGGTATGTTTAAATGATAATCTTTCACTTCAAGAAAAAACACTTACCATAATGAATTCCAAGGAGAAAATAGTCTAGGTCAGATAATACTGATTATTCGTACTAACCTTTATCATGGTGACATGTGGTATATAAATACATCAATAATCTGAGTTTGTAGATTAATTAAGAGATTTTTTAAGAAAATATCCTATCAAATTTTGTCATGTTATATTTTTTTTTTTTAAAAGTCTCTCAACTACTCTACAAACTTAGGTTGCTGATATATTTATACAACACGTGTCATCATTTGATAAAGATTACCACTGAGTACTCAATACTACCTGACCACTAGACTTTTTTCCATCTTAAGGATTGGCCTGGTGATCAACTATTGGGGCATGGGGATCCGCTCTCCCAATGTCTTATTTTTTCAAAATTTCTTAGGTATTATCAACTCCTTAAGGCCACCACCCTTAGAGTCTTTGATTCGATAATTATTCGGAATGAAAATTTTGAAATTATGATTCAAAATGATAGGAGTTTTTTTGTTTGAAATAAAAAGACCATAAACAACCAAACTAATCATGATTATAAAAAAAAATTCTAAACAAATTTTCTAACTGTATAGTTCTATTCCTAGGAAAAATGCTATGCATTCATAAAAATTGTACAAAAAATTCACCAAAATAATAGTATAATGGCATTTCTAATAGAAAATATTATTCTTTACAAAAACTTTGTAAGAAAATCTTGTTAAAATGATGTGATAGTCTCATTTTTGTAATTAAGAATCACCGTAATGTGTGTTTTGTTTTAAAATCAATGGCTCTTATTCAATCATGTGATGAATTTTATGAATTTTTCTAGTTATATTACATTTTTTTTTTAATTAAAAATCATCATAATAGATGATTTATGTTAAAGTAAAATATCTCATTCAACCACATCATTTTGTATTCTATATATCTATACTTTTAATGTTAAGAGTAATAGGTATTTGGTTTTCGTAAAAAAATAATGTTGCTCATAATCCAATTTTTTGCTCTATGTATGAGAGTAGGTTCCACGGGCATCTATTAATATATATCTCACTCCTTTGTGTCTAACAATATTGAGAAATGACTTGAGAAACAGATTTATGTATAACATTACAAAGTCAAGGTAAAGCGGCCACAATACCTCAAAGGTATCATACCTTGAGGATAGTGCTCAATGTAATATAGTTATCACAAAATATAACCATAGTGATTAAATACCTACAGGTTGACTATAGTGTAATAATTACAGGTCACATTTATTCGTAACAACTAATAACATTTGTAGCAACATTTTTTTATCAAAATACTTGGCTTTTGGCGGTGATTCGCACCCAATACTCTTTATTATTATTATCTATGAGCTGAGATTGCAAGGTACTACTTAACAAAAGTTATACACTTAATCATTGGATAATAATGATGTGAATTTTACTTACCTTTCAAAACTTACTCTTCATATAATGGTGTGAATTTTACCTACCTTTCAAAACTTATGTTTTAATCATTTTGAAATCATGGTTGGATTTTAAAAAGAAGATTTGAAGAAGGTCCCTAAAAAAAAAAAAACGAAGGTGCCACTATTATATATTATATTGCGTTCACGGCTTTTATGCGCCATTTATCATGCTACAAGTCTTTTTTTCCCACTCTATATGAAGTCGATCTAAGATGCTTTTTCACTCTATATGCGCCATATTGATGCTTTTTTCACTCTATATAATTTTTTTTAATCTTAATCCAGACGAGTTTTAATAAGTAGGTAACATGGGAGATAGTGGACTTTTAAGTGAGTCTATTTTAATACAACTTGCCTAATTAGACTTTTTAAGTTCCTAATTATTTAATAATACAAGTAGTATTTAAAATGCTAGTTTGTATTAAAGTTGTTTGGTATCGTTATCATAATTATCCGAGAAAATAGGATCGGCTGAACGAGCCTGCAAAATAATCATATATATATATATATATATAAAAGTTGTGTATGCCCTTATAATTTACCTCACTCCTACGTGAAGTTCTAAATGTTATTATATTTTTAAAATACCACGTCACAGTGATAATTTGTTAGATAACTATTGAATTTATTAGCAATTGGTTAAATAATTATTAATTGACCACACCATTAATTTTATAAGATATATATAAGATAAGATTGGGATAACTATTAAAAAATAAGATACTAAAAAGAAAAAAAAAATGCAAGACTCTAGAGAAATAAATTACTTGCAGGATTCATGCAGAGTATTGAAACTTGAGTTTTTACAAGGTCTTTTATTTTTCACAACATTATCTTTTCATAAAACAAATTAATATTGTATACTTAATGGTACCTAAATAGTGAATTTTAAATAATACTTAATCCTTGTGCATTGCACTGATTGACCCTTAGTATATGTATATATATATATCCATCTAGATTCTGCATCTCCATCACAAGAGAGCAAGTTGGCTTACTTAATTTGAAGAGATAATTACAATAATACCCCTTAAATTATGATTCAGTATCACTAAATTTCCTTAAACTTTAAAACGTAATTCATTAACCCCTTGAATTATTAGTTTATTTCAATCAACACATGCAGTTAGTAATATATTAGTAATTTGTTAGGAGAGTAGATGAAAAGTATTGTGTGACTTGCTCATGTTTACAAAAAAATATAATTTTACAGATAAATTGACATTCTCTTTTTCTAATAATTGTCTAATAACTTAAATGACCCCTGAATTGCTCTATATTTACATGTCATTCTAAGGAAGCAATTTAATTATTAGATAATTATTGTAATAAGAGAAGGTCAATTTAGGTGTAAAAAACTTACATTTGTAAACATGAGTGAGTCTCATTACAATTTTTCATCTATTTTCTTAATATGTTATTAATAAAATGCACTTATTCAAATTGATAGTTTAAGGGATTGTAATAAAAGAAGGTCAATATAGGTGTAAAAAACTTACTTTTGTAAACATGAATAAGTCTCATTACAATTTTTCATCTATTTTCTTAATATATTATTAATAAAATACACTGATTCAAATTGATAGTTTAAGGGGTCAGTGTATTATATTTTAGAGTTTAACGGAGTTTCTGAATTCCTATGTAATACTTCTTCTTGCAAGCAATCCATGGATGTATGAGGTCGGGAGTTCAGAAAACTATCCACATTGTCTTGAACAGCAGATCATAAACTTTAAAACTGTTTTCAACATCCTCTGGCATCCTTTTGTGTAGTTGGATTATCAGACCCAATATTCTGTTGGTAAATGAGAAGTTTGGGAAGCCTTATAGGGACACACACAGACCAATATCCACTAGTCTTTGTTATCCCTTGAATTTGAAGTGAACATGTAAATATGAAAGCAAGTTCATCGTAGCATCAACATTATGTCAAAACCCAAGCAAAATTAACTAAATTCAGATCAGACACTACCCATCAGAGACATGAATCTCCAAGCTATGTGATGTGATAAATTTTAACGCTCGCTAGTGCACAAATCGGATTGAAGTATAAGACAGTGAACGCAAGGTTGATCCCACAAGATCTTGTGAATGTTTAAAAAATAAATTAGAATAAACCTATTTCATTCTAATTTAGTTAAGAATCTTGAGTTTGGTTAACTAATCTAATAATGAGCAAATAAATAAATAAATTATCAAGTAAACACGTAAACAATTAATCTAGACAATAATAATAAAGAGATGAGAGAAATTAAATTAAGATGACTAAGGTTTTAGAATCTACATACATGCATTATAATAATTTTTTACAAAATTCAAATTATTTTCTTAATTCATTTCAAAATAACGTCATAATCAAACATGTTATTATGAGCAATATAACATTAAAATCACTTTAATAAATCAAGTAATGTATACTCTTCCTAACCCTAATGTTCAAGACCAAAAGTTCATATGTATCCACTCGAAAATAATTTATACAAAAAATTCAATACTTAAAATTATACTAATGAATAACAGGGCTAAATAATTAATACAATAACCCCAAATCTTGAACTAAATTTATATCCATAATTATTGATTTTAATTAAATATAGGCAAGAGTATTAAACAATCAAAGCGTATACGGAAAAATATATATGAATCATGTGACAAGTCATTACAAAACATGAAGTTTCATCTTTAACCCTAGCATAAAACTTAGCCACTTATTATCTTAGCATGCATTAAAAATTAAAAAAATAAAACAAAAAACCTAAACACGTAAAATAATAAGGCTTGAAAGTTTTATGTTTCAAAACTGTCTTCTTCTACTTTCTCTTTCTTTGCACTATTTTCTCCTATGCGGCTCTCGACTTCTCTTCCTCACGTCTTCTGTTTGTTTACTCTTTTCCTTTACTTGGCCGGCCACACTTCACACGTGCACACGTATCTATATAGGTACATACTTCACATATAGATCAATATATTTCTTGCTATTCTATATCTTCTTGTTTGGGTGAAATTGTTAAAAAATTTGATTCATTAAGCACATATTTTTTGTTTTGACTGAGATTTTTTATTTTTACTCTTGTAACCAAATTTGTAATAAAATAATAAAATAAATAAATAAATAATAACTAAATTACATAATTAAATAACAAAAATATATAAATTATGTAACTTATCACTCTCTCGCATTACTTCCATTGTAATTTTGTCTATATATAGCAGCCCAAATGCAACTTTTTTCGTAAAATTTGAACCTCTTCTACTCGGATTGAAGGACAAAAACTGCCATTAGCTCACATTTGGTGTTCTAGAGGAAAATTGAGATGCAGAATTCTCAAAATGAGACATGGTTGATGTTCTTGTCTGATGTAAATTCCCCATGCATGCCTAAATCGTATCTTGCATTTATTGCTACAGATGTTATATAACTGCAACACCTCAACACCAACACCATTCTCACTTTAATAACAACAAAATTGTTCATCACACTTTTATTGTATCTCTGTAAGAACCTGAAACTGCACTACCACTTTTGGATCACCCTCACACATTGACTTGTACAAAGTAACCAATGGAAACTCAATTGAGAGTTTGAGAGAGATTTTTTTTTTGGCTAACTGAGTGTCTTAGCTAACTTGCGCAAATCTCAACTAATTTCAGAATCTATGTAAGTCCCCCGTCTCATACAAATTGAATAATTACTAGGTCAAAAGTCTTGAAAGTAACCTAAAATGATAACACCTAAAAAGTTTCAGAAATCTCTTAGTTTGTAGATATCTCACCTGAAAGTTTTGATACTAAATAGATGACCAAAAGCATCTTGAAGGGAGAAGTGAGTTTTGGCGATACCCAGCATACCTTGAGGACAATACCCTCCCCACTGCAGGACAATGATCTCTTCATTGAAATTGGCCCTTTAAGCAGGGATCTCCCAATTGAAGAACCACCCACTGATAGGCACTCCTACTTCAAGAATTTTTTTGCCAAACTTAGTTACTCATTTTTTCGCTTCCAATTTCTCTGGAAAAAAAAAAGATTAATTTTTGTGGGAAAAAATGTGAACCGTACGAAGAATACCAAATAACTACTTGTATTTTGAGCTAGTTCCATGAGAATGACCCACACTGTTATGATAAGTGTTGGGCATGATTCTTGTCTTGTAATATATACATATTGGTTTAGTGATTGCTAACAAGTGTAGAGACGAAAAAAACACATATATAGTTTAGAGACAAAGTGAAAGGAGTGAGAGGGTTTGTCTAGAAGTTTCCTGCACACCCATCAAGGGTTTTCAACACAAGTGTGTTCTTGAGTTTTGAGTCCAAGATACAATGGGTTGTTTTTCTTCATCTACAACAAGCGCACTTGCTGTTTCAATAAATTTGGGGTTTCTTTCTTAAAAAGTGATATATACTAATTACATTGTAAGTTAAAAGTTTGATCATATATTTCTTGTAAAAGTGTTCTTGGTGTAATATCTTGGTGAATCTCTTGTACTCTTATTTCATTGATTAGTGGATTTCGATGCCTTGTAATTTTTTCCTTCTTTGAAGGATTTTCCACTTAAATACTAATATTGTGGCTCTCTTGATGTATTGGTTTTGCTACTTCTATTTTGTGGTTGATGGTTATTATTCATTGTACTAGTAAATATTATTTATAGCTTGCTTAGGTTAAAAAAAAAAAAAAAAAGCACTTCCCAACTTCATGCTTATTACATTTTGACATTAATATTCATTTCATTAAAAACCTCTTCATTTGTAAATTATTAATATTAGTGATATAATAAAAGCCTACATGTCACAATTAATAAAGATAAGTATTGAAAACTATGTACTATCTTATTATTGGAATTTTTTTCAATTCTGGAAATAAGTCGATGAGAAGGGCATCATCATGAATACTAGAAATTACTCTGACTTTCTATGAACTATACAGTGAAACCACAATATGTCAATGACTGCATGTAGTATGTACAGAATTCTGATAATCGATCTTCCAAACAATCAGTTCTATGGTTGATTAAGTTCTAATTCCCCATTAACTAACAGTAGGATCAACTTAAAACTAGTTTAGTACCTTTTATTTTTACGCCATTTTATAATTTGCTATCTGATCCAAATCTAAAAAAAAATATATATATACTGCATCTGATTGCACTGCTGTCCCATTCCCATCATGCTTGTCAATTTGGTATGCCTTACATGGTTTATCATAGGGTAATGTTGATATTTTCATCATTTGTAGTTAGTGGCAATTGGTCCATGCTTGAAAGCTTTACTAATTTTACTAAATTTGGGGAATAGAAGTTTAGCTTTGCTGCATAAACCAGCTGAACATAATGCCTATGGAGGTCATGCTAGTTATTTATGCGACTCATCATTTTCCCCTCTCTTCTTTTTTATTTTTTTAAATTATTTTTGAGAGATTACAAATGATTTTGACAAAGAAATTTTGATGTCATTTAACACAGTGGCATGCTGAGTAATGTTGTAAATTGGAAAGCCTATGCAAAACGGAACTATGCAGTAAAACTATCCTTAAACCTTAACCCCTGATGTTCTAGTGAAATGAATGAAAGATTGTTGGAATACCATCTATTCCATCCACTCTTTACGTGTACCTAATAATTTAGGAAACCATTGGATTATTATATTCAATACACTCGTAAACCTGCTCCATTTGAATTTTCTCTAAATTTTACAGAAGTTCAAAGGACAATGAGAGATTTACCACCAGCACACTACAGAAATCAAAATCGAGTCATTCTCACGACTTTCACAAATGCAGCCTGTTTTGAGTAAAACTAGAACTGCAGCCTGTTTTCAGCTTGTTTTGGATTTGTAATGCTGACATTTTCTAAAAACATATTATATTTATCTGAACTTTACTTTCTTTTCCGCCATTGAATCAATTGGTAAAAATCATTTTCTTTTTTCTTTTGCTTTCTTTTCTTTCCTTTTTTTCTTTTTCTGGGTGGAAATAGGCAACCTGCTTGTTATTTTACTTAAACCGATTCAAAACTTTGGCTTTTCTATATTCTCATCTGCTTGTAGAGAACTAGAGATGTACAACTATACAAGATTTGTGTGTTAACTTGTTTGTTCCAATTATTGAAACTAACAGGTTTGAGAGTATCACAGTGGAGTGGACAATACTCTCAAAATCTTTCTGAATCCACAGACTTTGAAACACTTATCAATAACATCCTCTGGCATCCTTTTGTGTAGTAGTGTTCTCAGACCCAATATTCTCTTGATTGGGGAAGGCAACTTCAAACAACTCCTCAAAATGAGCCCACTATTCTCGGTTATCCCTTGAATTGAACATGAAATAGGGAAAGCCGGGTTCATCATGGATCAGCCACTACCCATCAAAGCATTTAACTCTTTAAATAAGAAATGAATCTCTAAGCTCTAGCATTACTTCCATTGTAATTCTCTCATAGACAACATAGCTCAAACGCAACTTTTTTTTGAAAATTTGAACCTCTCTCATAGTAGGATTTATCAGACAAAAACTGCCATGAGCTGCAAATTGTTTGGTGTTCTAGAGGAGAATTGACATGCAGAATTTCTCAAAATGATACATGGTTGATGTTTTTGTCTGATGTAAATGCTCCCTTCATGACTGAATTGTGTCTTGCATTTGATGTAAGACACACCATTATCACTAAATAAGAACAGAAGTGTTAATTACACTTTGATTGTTTCTCTCTAAGAACCTGAAACTGCGCAAACATAAAACAACCGTCCACGGTTTGCTAACTACCCGCAATCACAGAGGTACTGAATTCTTTGGTATTCATGTGTTGGGCCTACTACTTGTATTGGGCTAGTCCTATGAGAATGATCCACACTATTATGATAAGCGTTGGGCGTGGTGGCTAATAAAGGTAGAGCCAAAATGAAAATAGTGAGAAATGTTTTCTAGAAACTTATTACATACATATTACGGGTTTTTTTGAGTTGGAGTTCAAGATACAATAATTTTTTTTTTTTTTTAATTTACAAGGGTGTTTATTGTTTCAACAAAGTTGAGGTTTCTCTTGTAGAAGTGGATTCTACTAACAAAGTTAGATATTTTTGTTTGTCGAATAATTATCACGAATAAATACAAGTAAATAAATTACAAATGCAATAGATAATGTGGATCTTAATACATTGTATTTATTTGTGAAGATAATCTGGTAAATAAAATATGTAGCTCTAGCATTACTCAATAAAATATCATATGAAATCCATGTCACAATTCTAAGGATGAGTACTGTTTTTGACTCTAGATTCTAGAAATCCATTGGGAAAAACCCTAGAATTTCTTGGGCCTCTAAGAACGAAGGTACTAAAAAAAAAAACCCAAAGTTTTTATGGGAGAAACCCCAGCATTTCTTGGGATTTCCTTAAGGACGAAGTTAGAGAGACAGCGTCCCAAGACTCATAGCAACCCACGACTATATATATATGTTATAGTGCGAGAAAGCATATATAGTAGCCGGCAAAGTGAGAGAAGGAGAAAACAGAGGAAGACATGGAAGAAAGGAACATCCATGCTATCCCTAGCAGTGAGGATGCACTTGGTACACAGTCTCTTCCCCTCTTTTTATTTAACTCTCGATTTTAAAAAATTTTGTAAAACAAATTTAACCACAATCATGATCTCTCTGTAGTTGTAAAATTCTCCATACAACATTCTATATTCATGAATGTATGTTTTTTAAGACTTCCCCAAATAACAATAGAAACAAAGTCCTCTGCATAAAGACAAGCCTGTATATATCTAATATGAAAGCCTCGTGCATCAATGTGGAACTTCTTTCACAGATAATATATATTACAATTGTATCTTGGTTGTTCAAAAGCTCCAAAGTCCAAATACCCTTCTTTGTTGGTAATAAACTAATATTATACAACACTTGTGCCTATCCATGTCTATTTTTCTACTCTCATAATAATATCAGATGAAAATTTTTTTGAAAAAAAAAAGATTAAATATTAAGCACTGGAATTGGCAATTATACACCAGGGGCAAAGTTGGTTTCTCAAGAGATTATTAATTAATTGAGGTTATTAAGTTATAAATATTAATTGTAAGAAGATCAACTTTGATTACCCTAGCTCTCTTTATTAATGACCCAAAAATACAATGAAAGAAAAACAAAAGATAAAATGAAAGAAAGATATTAGCTTCTACTACTAAGCATGATGTCCACTTGTTCTATGTTGATCACAAGTTGATGAGAAGGGTATCATCATGAATATTGATAATTCCTCTGACTTTCTATTAACTATACAGTTATACTACAATTTGTCAATAACTGCGTGTATAGAATTCTGATAACCAATCTTCCAAACAATCAGTTCTATGGTTGATTAAGTTCTAATTCCCCATCAACTAACAGTAGGATCAACTTAAAACTAGTTTAGTACCTTTTATTTTTACGCCATTTTATAATTTGCTATCTGATCCAAATCTCAAAAAATAAAAAACTGCGTCTGATTCATAGTTATCAAAATGGGAAATGGAAGTGGAAAATGTTAAGAGAAACAGAAGCAGAAAACGCGGCTAAAAAACATAGGGGGAAACGGAAAGCGGGAAACGATTAGAAAACTTAATAGAAATCTTATCAGAAAACTTTCACGAAACATAAAGGAGACCTTTGAAAAACTTAGCGGAGACCTACATGAGTAATTTCATAAATACTTAAGAAGAAAAAATGTGCAAAGATTAATATTTTAAGATTTCAAAGCGTTTTCTCAAGGTTTTCCAATAATTTCTGTTAAGTATCGAAGAGTTTTCTAAAAGCTTACCAAGAGTTCCCCAAACATTTCCCCCACGTTTTTTAACATTTTCCTAAAATTTTCAAATGAGTTTCATACTGGTATTCCAGGAAAATGCGTTTTCCCCTCCAAAATAAGTTTCCGGTAACTATGGTCTTATTACAGTGTCGTCCCATGCCCATCATGCTTGTCAATTTGGTATGCAAAAACAGTCTTTACATGATTTATCATAGGGTAATGTTTATATTTTCATCATTTGTAGTTTATGGCAATTAGTCCATGCTTGAAATCCTTCACTTATTTTACTAGATTTGTAGGAATAAGAAGTTTAGCAGTGCGGCATAAACTAGCTGAACTTAATGCTTCCCAATATTCTTTTTCTTTTTAAAATTATTTTTGAGAGATCTCAAATGACTTTGGCAAAGAAAATTTTGATGTCATTTAACACAGCCAGCATGCTGAGTTATGCTTTAAATTGGAAAACTAGCATATGCAAAATGGAACCATGCAAAACTGTCCTTAAACCTTAACCCTTGATGCTGTTGTGAAATGAATGACAGATTGTTAGAATACCATCTATGCTATCCACTCTTTTTGTGTGCCTAATAATTCAGGAAGCCATTGGATTATTATATTCAATACGCTTGTAAACCAGCTCCATTTGAATCTTGTCTAAATTTTACAGAAGTTCAAAGGACAATGAGAGATTTACCCCCAGCACACTACAGAATCAAAATCGAGTCATTCTCACAACTTTCACAGATGCTTTGTAAGAGAGAAGTTAAAAAATACGACTCTGGTGATTTTGAAGTTGGTGGTTACAAATGGTAGGTTTGGGCACCATGAACAATGTATTTCTTATGTTGTATTGCATCTTTGAAGCTGCTCATTAGGTTTGTTCTTCCCAAAGGAGATTATCACTGTACCCACAAGGAGACAAGAAAAAAAATGGGGATGGTCACATCTCTCTCTACTTGATACTGGCAGAGACCAATACTCTCCCTCTGGATTTTGAGGTGCATGCATTCTTTAAATTGTTCGTATATGATCAGATTCGAGACAAGTACTTGACAATCCAAGGTAGTTTTTGCTTTGATGCCTTTCTGTTGATAAATTATTGGCCACCTTGAGCAAACAGTTACAAAACTTTTCTATTCTACATGTAGATGTAAGTAAGAAAACAAGGCGCTTTCATGCAATGAAGAATGAATGGGGTTTCTCCCAGTTACTCTCACTCAGTACTTTCAATGATGCTGGTAATGGTTATCTTGTTGATGATTGCTGCATATTTGGGGCAGAGATTTTTGTTACAAACTGTACAGGTAGAGGAGAGTGTATTTCCATCATAGACAAACCTGTAGGCGGTCATTACACGTGGACGATTGGTAATTTCTCAACAGAAAATGAGGACTGTATTTGCTCAGAAACATTCACCGCTGGAGGGCGCAAATGGTATGTAGTCTTTCAAATCTGCACTCGATACTCCCCAGCAGTTCATCCTGCTAAAGTTTGTCAAATATTTTTGGTTTCTCTTATTGGATTCAGGTGCTTAGTGCTTTTTCCAAAAGGAAATGGATCAGGTAACGGCAAAAGTTTGTCCTTTTTTCTACGGTTAGCAGATGGCGATACACTTCGTCCTGGACAGAAATTATTTGCAGAATTTAAGCTGCTCATAAAGGATCAAGTCAAAGGGAATCATGCTGTGCGTACAGGTGAAGTCTCTATAGTAAAAATCAACTTTTAGCCTCTTTTAAGTTAGAAATGTTTGATTTATGGGATTTACATGCATATGAGTGTAGCAAAACATATATCCTTCTCAGAATAATCAGATACATGAGAAATTCGCAGATTTTTTTTTTTTTTTTGCTTCACTAAAAGTAATATTGCAGCTGACAAGGCTCGCTTCTCTGCCTCAAACATGGACTGGGGTTTCCAATCCTTCATGCTGCTGAGTGATCTCAAAGAAAGGTTGAATCAATTTGTAGTCAATGGTACCTTGATTGCTGAAGGACAAATTCTCCTCCTGTCGGTGATTAAGGATTTGCCGTAAAATTTGTAGTGCAGAATGTTTTAAAATTACACAAGCTGTTCTGGAGACAAATATTAGAGTTCAAATCTGTAATGCTGACATTTTCTGAGAACATTATGTTCATCTGAATTTTGTTACTGCCATTGAATTAAAATTTCAAAAACAAATTCTGTTTGAATAGTGTCATCTGCCCCCTTGCTTGATCTCTTGATAAGGATCTTGTAAGACAGAATGAATCGTCAGGTGGAAACGGGCAATCTTTTTTGGGGAAACTGACAGTTTCTGGAACTCTAAACGGGTTGGAATCAGTTGTTATCCATCCCCTTGGAATGCTTTGCGGAAGTCTTTTGACACCTCCACTGGTTTATCTTATGGCTGCTGGCAAATTAGCAAGGACATCATTTTCTAATGCACCATATATACATCTTTTTTCTTTTTTGGATCATACACATTGCGACATCGTTCTCGTGCAACTATTCAGCATTTTTACGGGACTTTGCTTTCAAACCATTTGAGTCTCCCTGAAAGTAATTATCCTTTTTCTTTCCTTTTTTTTTCTTCTGTTTTTAGTAAGTACCTTATTGTTATTATTCACAATCTCCTTAGGGATCTGAAGGTATTTGCTAGGTCAGCCAATTCTTAAAGGTTTCATGAGTCACTTCTGTTTTGTAGCTGGAAATCTTTCATGACAGGTCTTCTAAGTAGAATATGAAGCAAATTATCCCTTGAATTGAAAATGTGAACATGATGCAGGGCTCATCATAGAATCAACATTATGCCAAAACCCAAGCAAAACTAACTAAATTCAGATCAGCCACTTCTCATCAGTGCATTCAACTCTCCAATAGAAACATGAATCTCTTAACTTGTAATTCTGTCTATGTAACATAGCCCATATGCAACAATTTTTTTATTTTTTTATTTTTTGAGGTTGTCTACCAAAGGAGCAAGTATATAACATCATTGAAACTTTGAACCTCTCATACTAGGATTAAAGGACAAAAACTAGCCAAGAACTGCAAATTGTTTAGTGTTCTGCAGGAAAATTGATATGCAGAATTCTCTATTTTTTTTTGCCTGATGAAAATTCTCCCTCCATGCCTAAACTGTATATTGCATTTCATGCAACAGTTGTTATATAACAGCATCACAACATCATCATCACCACTTAATAAGAACAAAACTGTTAATTACACTTGATTGATTCTCTTTGAGAACCTGAAACTGCACAAACACAAAACAACCATCCATGGTTTGCTGATTACCACTTTTGGATCAGCCTCATTTTCCCTTTTCTTAGTACTACTTATTACATAGTTTCAGCATCATATGGCTTCATTACAACATTTATGAATACAAAGTAACCTTTGGAAACTCTCAGGTTTATTGAGAGTTCCTCTCATTCCCGAGAAATCTTACCTGAAAGTTGGTACCAAGAGATGATCAAAGGCTTCATGAAGGAAGAAGTGAGTTCCGGCGGCTACGGGAATACCTTGAGGACAAAATCTTCCCACTGCAGGACAATGATCTCTTCATTGAAATTGGCCCTTTTTGTAGAGACCTCCCAATTGAAGAACTACCCACTAATCTTAGCAAGCTCTGATTGACATCAACTTTCTTTGGAACAATACCCATATTGGATTCCTTGACTTTTGCCAATTGGGCACATGAATTCCGAGCAGACCCTCCTGGATGAGCATTAGATATAGCAACACTGATCATTGAAGCCGCCACAGAATCCATAGAAACTGATCTCCTCTTTGGTTGAACCTCATCCACCCCTAAATGGTCACCATCAACAGCCTCTTCCTCTGAAGTCTCAGGAGACTTTCCTCCATTTTCAGCCTCTATTTCGCCTTCCTCCTCTGTTTCCATCCTCAATTCCCAATCCCCATCTTCTCTTTCCCTCCTGAATTCACCACTATTCTCTGAAATCACCACCTGAGCTTCCTCCCCGACAACAGGATTATCGACACTCAGCTCTGGCGCCGGCGTAGGCAATCCGGCCGTGTTAGTGACAATTCCGGCACGGCACATGGGGCAATTGGTGTGGGATCTGAGCCAAGTATCAATACAAGGGATGTGGAAGGCATGGTTACACTTGGGCAATAGCCTAAGAGTCTCATCGTCTTGAAACTCATTCAAGCAAACAGAGCACTCTGTTCCATCAACAAGACCATCCCCTCTCTTATACTTACAAACTGTGATGGAATTGATTGTAGAGGGTTGCAACCCAACAGTCCGGATATACCATATGGGATGATCCAACATGGGTCCATGATCTTCATCAAGAAATTCATCATGGGTCTCTTCTCGTTGCGGCTGCGATGATCTTCTCCTTGATCTGTCCCACTTTTTGTAGAGCTTGTAGAAGGCGTAACAACAAAAAACAGAGCAGGTGGCGGCGAGTATGGACAGTGAGATGATGAGAAGGAGATGGAGTCTCTGGTTTTTGTATGGATGGGCATCTGAAGTGGTGGAAGGGTCCGGTGGTGGGATTAACGGGCGGTAGCAAATTGGGAAACAATAAGAAATACATGAGGGTGGGCAACAGCCATCTGTGTTTCTTTCTTGGTCACAAAATCGTTCACAGATACCTAATATGTATGTACTGTTGGAATCTGACATCAACTTCCTGTGATTAAAGGCCATGATTCATGAGAGATGGTGGGAGAGAAAGAGAGGGATGGGTGACCTTGGTTTTGTAGAGAGAGAGAGAGAGAGAGAGAGAGAGAGAGGAACATTCAGGCTGTTTTGTTTCAGATCAGAACTTTGATAATGGAGATGAAGAGGGTTTGTTCTTTATCTGCTTGTGGTTTTTGTTGACTTTGATTGTGGTCTCAATTTCATGGCGGCCGGTGACAGCAGGCTTGGAATGTTATTTTGAATTTTTTCCTTTAATTTTAACCCATTATTTTCCTGTTCAAATGCCCTATAAATCAAGATAATTATTGTGTAAAACCATAAGAAAATGATTGCGTTTCCGAGTTTTTTATTATTTTTGTTTTCAAAAGCACAAAAATTTAAATTGTTTTTAAAAATAATAATAATAAATAAATAAATTATACCAAACAAACCAACAATTGAAATGTGATTACCTCCGGTTTATATGCTAAGCGACACCCAAATTAGATTCACAGTTTTGATGTTAAGGTTCTCTTCATTTGCACAAAAAAATTGTACCGACCGACTTAGGCCAGTAATTTTTATTTTTAAATTGAAAATAAAAATATCAATTTCTATTATTGGAAAATTTTCATACCCTGAGATTTTTTTTTTTTTTTTTACCGGCACTGTGGGTGGCCCAGGGGTAAGTACAAGAGTCAAAGTTTCTGTGCCTTGCTTCATCCTATCTAATTAATATTTGATTAGTGTGAGCGGCTTTCATTATTTTTTGTTGAGAGCTTGGGAAGTAGGAAGGGATTTGGTCAACAAAAGGGACTCTGGATCTATTATCTTCCACCGTTGTTTGGTCTAATGTCATTAATATATATATATATATATATGTGTGTGTGTGTGTATTTTTGTGTACTGATGAGGATTTGGCTAGATGCTGACCCACAGGATATGACTTTACAAAATGAAAAATACTATTTTTTTTAAAATTTATATAACAAATTTCATCAAAATAATGTAAAAGTGATGTTTTTGTGATTAAAAATTATCATGATGTATGTTATATTTTTAAAATGAAAGCCTCTTGTTCAACGATATTATTTTGTATATAAATTACGTATAAATATTTATAGTTATTTAACATTATCCTTATAAAATTTTTTTTTTTTTTTTGAAAAATTCTACTTTTACAAAAATTTTATAAAATTTTTTTTTATCAAAATAATGTAACAGTAATATTTTTAAAATTATAAATTAAAAATAATAAGTAATTTTAAATAATAAAAGAATCCCAAACAATATTATTAGGTGCAAAGTTTCTCTACAAAAATTATATGAGTAGAGTATCATTCATACATTATTATGAAGTCTTTTTCAAGTCTCTTTCTCCTTTAAAATTTTATGCCCAATTGCTGTTTCATTGGTTGGGATTGTTTCTCAAAAGTCATTTTCTCTCTCCTCCTTGTGAACCACAAAGCCCGACAAATACAAAGGAGTCACCGGCCATTTTCTGTAGTCAAAATTGCGCCATGGAGTGGAATTACTGTGGGATTTACCCAAAGGAAATGCTCAGATCTACCTCGCATTTTACTGCTTTCACTCTCATGTGGTTGCATTCCGATTAGAATATGATCCGTCCTAGTCCTACTCTTTCACTAATTTCTTTGGAACCATTTGATCATTAATGTACAACCCCACCTACTAACTACCAAGCACGAGGAGTTCTGGGTATAACCACTTGTAATGCTTTGTATTAGCTGTGCTTATGACTTTAAGGCCACCACATTTACACTTTTTAGATTCAGTCAATAGCTATGGGGTATATATATATATATATATTTATATATATTTTTCATATATCCAACCTTTGATAGACTACTTCCTTCCGTTTGTATAACATTAGCCGATTACTACATGCTTAACATGAAAACCAGTTGACTATTCAACCTCACTTATAGTTTATGGTCGAGTTATGTATATAATTGGTTTAATTATCTCCAAAGTCCAACCCTTAATGCCATATTTGGAATTGAAATTTATCAAAAGTAAAGAAGAGAAAAAGGAAAAGAAGAGAAGAGATTTTCAATTCTTACTTATTTTGTTTTTATGTTCTTTTATTCTCTATTTTTTTTAAAAACTAAACATAAAATATAATTTCATGTCTTTTTTCTTTCTTGTTTTTTTCACCAAATACTTGATCTTTAAATGATATCTCATTCAAAATTCTGAATACGACTACTTAGAAGCTTTTCTAGTTAGGAGGAGTTAGCATATTCAAGGCCCATCATGCTTTTTTCAAGTGTTCGGCTCATGGGATTGCTAAATGAGCCTCAAGCAAATCCATGTCCACAAACCAGTTTGTGGACAGCTGTCTCCGAAATGAATAATAGTGCTGTCTCCAGGCCCTCAACCATGAAATTCATGATAGTTCGTAGTAAGGATTTGAGACACCGTCCATTGTTGCAAATTTGCATGTTGTAATGATTTTCCAAACCCTCTGGCTTGAAGCATTCAAATGGTACGACTTTGGACATGCTCAAGTCGTAAGAGAAAAGTCATGTTCATTCAATTCAATAAATGCATGTTTAATTTTGGAGAAATTTTTGACAAGAATAATGCTTCTATTCATGCAAAATGACTTTTTGGGTTCTAAATATTGTCTTTAGTATTGCCTCTCTGGAGGCAAAAAATGGGAAAGCTTAACCACAAGGATTGACCGGTTGATTCTGATGCTAAGTATAAAATTTCAAATCCGATCTCTTCTCATGCCCCCTTTCATTTTGGTTAAATATCATTTATACAAATACATAAAATTTACATAGATTATGTGGACAGGACCATGCATGATTCGAGAAAGAAGTCGATCGAAAGTTTCAACACCTATATCAATAAAAAAGAAAAACTTGCTATTTTTAGAAGGTGTTGACAATGCATGTCATAGTCAAATCTCTATTGTGCTATCCTTGGAAGCAAAGTTTACATTGTTTTCCGGAGAAAAGTATTAAACTGGAAAAATGAAGAGAAGCAGACTTATACATACGAAATAAATACGTTGTTGTCAATTGTTAATTGTTTCGCATTTGACTTGGTTCATTTTCATATGCAATTCTAGTTTTTTTCTTTATCTTTTCTTCTTATGCATAAAATGGTTGGAATAACTTTTCTTGGTAGAGGATGGATTGGATTGTTTTCGACCTTTGAAAAATGTTAATTTCTCTACTTACGGATTCAAAAACTATGGGCAAAATCGAAGAAGAATGTGTAGATTATGGATAGAAACTTGAAGGAACTACATACTAAAGTAAAGCACATATATTTTCCAATTCAACCTTTCCAACTTTAGGCCAACAAAAAAAAAAAAAACAAACAGTATGGCTTTGGTGGTACGTAGAACATGAATCTAGTGCAGCTGCCAAGGATGTTGAATTGACAAAATATTTAAATCACATGGTAGCGCTATTACTATTTTTTTAAAGTTTGATTTTGATTCGCTGACAATGAAATTTTAAGCCACGCTAGTTATTTTTGTTAGCATTGTTAAAATGGAAATATTGCATCGCAGCAATCACTATTGACATAATTAGTTTGAACATTTTAGTTTCTTTTGTAAATTTAAATTTGTCTTTTTATAAACAAGCATTTATATACATTAATAAATCCCGACATTTTTTTTTGAAACTGCTCTTTCCTTCCAAATTGTGAGAACACTTTCTTCTGTACTCGAATTCATTATCATCGTGGTTGCTTTCTTCTTCTTTTCTTCTTCTTCTTCTTTCTTCTTCTTCATCATTTAAGAATTATAGGTTGAGCCAGTTAACTGGCTATTTTTAGTATTTTGGATTCACAGGTTGAGGAATTGAAGCATGACTTGACAGACTTGAGGACAATAGTTTAGCCTGTTTTTGACAAGTCAAATTAAGTTCATAGGAAAGGAAAATGGTGGAAGGTAGTACAGAAAATTGAGCGTTTCCGTAGCCATGTTTTTCTCTACTCTTTTTTTTCATGATGAGAAACCTCAGGCAGAGTCTTGGACCCACCGCAGTAGAGTAAACCCCAATGCTTACGATCATTTGTAAATTGCAGGTATAAATTAAGGCGAAGAACATCAAGTGAATCTTTAATTCCAAAGGTTTGAGTTCACAGTTCATCTTAAGGTCCGATCCTGCACGAATGGGTTGTTTTATGCGGGTTTTCTTAACTTGTTTATTTATGACCAACTAATTAATTTGTGCATTTTTAATTGTTTGTCCTTCATGAGTGATAATTTTGGGAAAAGCTTTGTATTTTTATTGAAGCCCGTCTGGTGCAGTTTTTTTTTAGCGTTTTTCAATTTTTTATTTTTTGCTTATAAATAAAAAAAAAAGTTAGAATTTTTTTTAATTTTTTTACTTTTATAGGCTAATGATAAGCAAAAAGTAAAAAACTAAAAAAAAACTTAACTTTTTACTTATATGCTAAAAAAAAGTTAAAGAAAAAAAAAGTCATATCAAACTGCCTTGAATATATTATAAAAATATGTACGAGTCCCTAAATCCATGATTTGGGGCATTCACAATATAAGCAATATAAACACGTTGGTCAAATAAAAAAATTCATTGATTTCCCAATCTTCATTGCAATCTCATTGATTTCCACCCGTCATTAAAAATGTTTATGAATATTTCTCTTTTGTTTCAAAATTTGTCTAATAATTCCTTTGTAGTTAATCATTATTCAATGTGTGTATGAAGATTACATGATTCAAGTTTATAGTGGTACTACAGAAACTCAAGAGAACAGTGGGCCGAAGGTCTAGGCATCAGATAGTCAAAAAAACAAAAATGTCTCCTAATCTAACAGCCATCATACCATATAGTGAAAATAATTCATAATTTTTTGGAACGAAGAAAATTTAGAGTATGAGAACATAAAACAAGCATCAAAGCAAGTGGGATTAGTTGTGCTAACAACTGTTTCAATAGCACTAATCTCTACTCTCTTTTTTTCATAGTGGAAGAGATTCCGAGTGCAAAACGTGTATCAATATGGATTTTTCTTTTATAGGGAGATATTTGGCGTACATGAAAAACGTGAATCAATATGGATTTATTATGGAACTAAACTAGTGGTTCAATACTGTAAACTCAAAGTGGTGACCAGAACATTAGTTGGAAAATAAGAAATTTCAATCTTTGTATTAAGTTTTTTTTTTTTTTATGGTTTAGTTTTTTCCTCAAAAATGAATTATTACGTAATAATGTGTTGTTAGTTATTCTTTTAATTTCTCAGTCTTCCCACTCTGAAGTCTTTTTCTACCATAAATTCATCGTTGTCATCATTGTCACTGTCATAGTTAGTGCTCGAAACCACATGTTGACGGCATTTGGCTTCTGTAGATCAAGGGGCTGAGTTCTGAAAATTCTATTTAGATTTTTTAAATTTTAAGTATTCATGATGAGAAATAGTTTATTGATTTCTTAAAATTTTAAATTTACTTTGTCTCCCGAAAGTCAAAATTTTTACCATGGTTCCTCGATTTGCCCTGCTCTCTGGTTTATGATCACGAGCATAAGCATAGAAGTCTATTTGTTTTAGTTGACTAATTTATAAAGATTGCTTTCCTGCAAATTTTTGATGTGAAATGCAGCATACATTAATGCAAGTCGTCCCAATCTTCTTCCTTTTAAGTTCTCGTGTTTGCAAAATTCAATTAAAAATCCCACACTGTACTGCCAACAAGCCTACACAATTGTGTGCACGAATTGATTCTAATATCATATGTAATAATCCCAAAAATTTATTCAAAATATTTAACCAAAAAGTTATCATTAGAGTTCATTGTTCCTACATGTATACCCTACATCACTATGCAAACTCGTCGTGCTAGCCTGCCAACTCTCACCGGGTGTTTGCACAACACAAGCAAACACAATTAAGTCAGTCAAGGGCCACAAATCAACACAATAATAGGAAAACCAAGGCACAAAAGAATGCACCCGACGCCAAAAATTAGCATTTTATTAAGTAAACCCATTAACATGTACATAAACAAGCACAAGCTTACAAGCAATGGGTAACATGCCTACATCAATGGGCATAGACTTCACAAAAGTGCCACCTCTCCCTACTGGCAAGACGAAACATGGGTAATTTTGGCTCCAAAATTATCTAAATAACCAGACAATCAAATAGCCATTTTATAATAGAACAACTAATATTATTCTACCGACAGTAATCAGTAGCCATCTTATAATAGAGATAATTAATATTTTTTTATTGGTAAATTATTTTACAACAAGAGGAATCAAATAAGCATCAAGCTAAGTGGGATTAGTTGTACAAATTGACAACCGTTTCAATAGCTCTACTCATTTATTTTTTACGGAAGAGATTCCGGGTTTTGTGTGGTTTAATTATATTTTTCTCGAAACTGAACACTAGTATAATATCTTAACACTGTTTTTAATTATTCTGTTAATTTTTCTCTTCCCTCCCACCATTATTATAAGTCTTTTTCTACTTCATTTCAGAAGTACTGCTGATTGAGTTGGCTGATTAGAGTTTTATATGCCTGGGTCCGTAGGTTGATCATTTGAAGCATGACTTGGAGACAATACTTGAACCTGTTACCGATAAGATAATAGAGAATGGTGTAAAATAGTGTAGAAGAGCATTGCTCTAACCATTGTTTCATAATATTCCTAACCCACTTCCACTATGATCATTGGCGGTTCACAACATAATTTTCAGGCGAAAAATAACCTTAAATAATTGTTTATAAGTAAAATAATAAAAAATTTTGAAACGCAAAGAATACGATAAGATTCAAACTCTATATATTAATAACAAATGTTTCTTACACAAAATAATATTTAAATTAATGTGGCAAACTACAATAATTTCTTTCATTATTTTATATTCTGAAACTTTTGCAAAATAGCTTCATTGTCTATGATATTGAATATATATCGCCAAGCAATTTTTCATACACCACTCATCTCTTATACGATAATGTAATAAAGTCTTGATAATATTTATTACAGAAAACCTCTCTCAATTGATACAGCTATAATTGGTAAAATCAATGCTAATTTCTTAAGTAAATATATTAGTAGTTAGACCATATTTTTCTTCATCTCAGTTAATTTTTGAGTAGAGAAGAAATATTTTTTAAGCTTATGCTTATGTCAGTTTAAATTAGGTTAAAAAAAATTAAAACAAGTATTAGGTTACGTCGGGTAAAACTTATCTTTTATTAGGTGGGACTTTAAAATAAAATATAGTGGAAGCCGACACCGCTTGGTCCGCCACTGCCTCTGATAGTACATTGCAAAAAGAATCTTAACCACTAATTTGTTCCACGCTCGTTAATTAAAACCCCAAATTATTGATGACACTTGTCACACGCTGGCCTTGTGGATTAAGCAACAACGTGTGTGGCGCTAGCAAAAGCTCGCCTTGCTAGCCTGCCAACTCTCTTTGGTGTTTGCACAGCAAAAGTAAAATGACAATGGGGTGACCATGGAAGGGTGGTTCTCATGCTAAATTTAAGAGTTTAAATTCGATTCCTCTTTACATTTTTTATGATTATTTATTATTATTATAAAATTTATTTAATTTAAATAAATAATAATTTTATATAAATCTTAAAGAATAATTAATTAAAAATCTGAATATATTATAGTGAAAAAAACACAATTAAACCGGTTATGGGTCACAAATCAATATAACAATTGGGAAATGGAGGCACAAAAGCATGCATGAGATGAGATAAAATGTAGCATTTTTTTAAAGCAGCTTTACATGTACATAACAAACAAGCTACAAGCCTACAGGCAACGACTAAACGAGCCTACTTCGAGGGGCATTGCGTTGACTTTGACAAAGGTGGGTCTAGACTCTAGACTCTCCCTTGCTCATTTCTACCTTGAATTGCGTTTTTAGCCAAATTCAAACTGGCAGGAGAAACATAGGTATAGTGTCAGCTTCAAAATTTCTATACAATCAAACAGCCATTTTATAATAGAAACAACTGCCATTTTACGTTAAACATTAAATTCAAGTTCAATCTCTCATTATTTTTTTTGGATCAATTATCATATAAATATTATTTAATTCGTATAAATAGTAACCTGCGCAAGAACTAAAAAAACTAGCTGGTCAAAAAACTAGCCGGTGGAATGACTCAACAACTAATTTTTGGTTAATAAAATATTCTACAAACATTATAAAAATAAAAATAAAAATAAAAAGCATCAAGGCATATTTGGCTATAAGTTAAGCGCATGTGCCCACTAGTTGTAGACAGGTAACTTTACAATAGGCCCACTCTGTTCCTCTTACAACTGGACGACATTTAATCCGTGAGGAAAACGTGAATCAACATAGATTTTCTCAAATTCCAAAGATGCCGACAACAGGAGGATGCTTATCACTGGACTAAACATAAAGGTCCCGCATTGAAAGAACATGGTTTGCTATTTATAGATGAGACCATTTCCGTTTATGTCAGACTCATAGCCTTTTCTTCTTAGTAACTAGGTAAAAGCCTTTCAGAATCCTACTGGTTACTAGCAAACTCGATCCTAATGGCTACCATGAAAGCTCAAATCCTGTCCAAGAAGTTAGTAAAACCATCGGCTCCGACGCCGTGCCATCTCCAGACGATGAAGCTCTCGCTGATCGATCAGATCATTCCTCCGACGTACATTAATATGGTGTTCTACTACTTTCCGGCAGGTGATCAAGACAGCAGAGAGAACAGCAAAGCGAGAGTCACCCAGTTGGAGAAATCATTATCGGAGGCCTTAACCAAATTCTACCCACTTGCCGGGAGATTAGTCATGGAGGATCTCTTGGTTGATTGCAATGACCAAGGGGTCGAGTTTCTTGAAGCCCAAGTGAATGGAGAACTAGCTGATTTTCTCGGCAGAGGCCCCAATGTCGAGCTTTTGGATCAGTTCGTTCCATGGGAGATTGGCGCGGGTGATTCAGCTCCACTAGCAGCGGTTCAGATCAACATGTTTGATTGCGGCGGGCTAGTCGTGGGCGTGCGGGTTTCCCACAAAGTTGCTGATTCATTCTCGATAATCACATTCATTAATGGATGGGCCACTGCAAATAGAGAAGGGATTAAAAGTGTAATCTGCCCGAGTTTTGACTTGGGCTCTCTGTTCCCTACGAGCAATCTCTTGCCGATAAATCCTCCATCCACCAAGAAAAATGGAGCTAAGATTGTCACGAGGAGGTTCTTCTTCGGCGGGATGGCAATACAAAGGCTGATGGACAAGGCCAGGGCTGCCGGTGTTTCAGCCCCGCAACCCCCTACGCCGGTGGTTGTGGTGGCGGCACTCATATGGAAGGCTCTCATTAGTGTAGCTCAAGTGAAACATGGGCATTTGAGGGCTTCTTTACTAGCCCATCCAATGGATTTGCGAGGCAAAACTGGTATATCTATCCCGGAGAATTCATTTGGGAACCTTCCGATTCTATTCCTCGCGCGATTCATGGCGGAGGAGGGCAAGATGGAGCTGCACGAGCTGGTGAGCTTGCTAGGCGATTCAACAAGGGATACGGCAAAAACAAGCAACGTCGATGATCTTTGCTCGATGGTGAGCGGCTCTTTTGGGGAAGCACGAAAAGAAAAACTGTACAATCACAGGGTGGACGTCCACTTGTGTGCTAGCTGGTGTGAATTGCCTCTACATGAAGCTGATTTTGGGTGGGGAAAGCCCATCTGGGTGAGCAGCACAAGCCAGCCGTATGAAGTTGTTAGTCTGATAGACAACAAATTTGGTTGCGGAATTGAAGCGTGGGTGAGCTTGAATGAGAAAGACATGCTTGTATTTGAACGCGATCCAGACATATTAGCCTTCATTTCTCAGTAATGGCAGTGTCTAGCCCAGCTGATCAGGAAAGCGACTGAGAGATCAAAGGCTAGAATATGGTCTCAAAAGCATTATGAAATTACTTGTACTTATAGCAGATTTCAGCTTAGCCTATAGCTTTTCCTTTATGTTTTCACACAATAACAGCCCACTTCGGGGTCGTCGCTAGTGCCGGATTTCCTTCTGATTGTGATTCACTTCTCAAGTCAAATTTCCTGAATTTTTGACAATATATTAGTCAAAATTTCCTGAATTCCTTGTAACTGAGTTACTTCTCTGAAGTTCTTGATTTGTACAATATTGTTTGTTTCTTGCGTGCCGTCGATCAATTTTCTTCCAGCAGAATCAGAACATAGGAACAGTTGGAAAAAGAAATATTCTAGCTTTCAACCTTATCCTAATTAGAGATACCATATAAAGGAGACTGGATCTTCTAAAGTTAATTTGTAAAGTTAATTGTAAATTAAACATTTCATTAGACCACATGTGCATCCGTATAAGGTGATCATTTCTCACATGATTACAGAGGAGTATCAATATTAATAATTGATATGTTATTTTAAATAGTAAAAAAAATGTTTCTTAAATAATAAAAGGAAAATTTCTCTCTAATTGGCATCCCCTTCTCTCTCCTCTTTCTATCCTTTCCTCTCTCATTGATTTATTTTTTTCTTTACTACTATCAATGAAGAAATTTATAATAAACTTTAGATATTAACACCAAATGTTCAAACTTTAAATCTTGATTCTTGTATTTCGTCAAACAATATCTAGCTTAGAACTTGATGGATGAAACTTTTTTTATTTTATAAAAAAATCTCACAAAGTGGATTTAAAGTTTCAATAGAAAAGTTGTCAAATGATTTATTTTGATAAAATATTCGGCAATAATATAAAAAAATTTTGGTAATCAACCGACTTCCATTGATATGGAATCATTTTAAAACTTTTTTGGTAATCAACCGATTTCTATAGATATAGAATTATTTTATTTTTATAAATAAGGCATGAAAATATTCTTCTATAATACACTACAATTAGATTGATTGACATTGACCGATTAAAATTTTACTTTACAAATCAGCTTTAGAGGAGCCGGACTCCATATAAACACTGGCTGTCAGCTTAGGTGGTCCACTGATCATAAAATTGACCACCATTGAGTACGAAGGCGCTTGTGCAAATAAAATAGGCATTTTTACAACTGTATCATACATTATCCCAAACAAAAGAGCATGTCCTGTATATATCGTCAAAATTCGTTTTTCTTAGCTTTTTTTTATATTTAATATGGCTTGTATTTATTTTGAGTATACATAGTTTATAATGGGTATTAAGTCTACAAACATAAAAAAAAAAACCCAAAAAAAAAAAACTACATATAAAACCTAACAAAGGCATAAAAATCGAATAGGTTAGATTGAAATTTGAATTCAGATTCCACGAACCAAAAAAATCTACCATCCAAAAAGATTTTACCTTCAAAGAATTTCTACACCATCCAAATTGATTTTGTTCAAACGGATCATAATATCATAGAGTTGTAAGATCCAAATCAGGATTTTAACAACCATGTCTAAGGAAAAAAGTGTAGTAGATAGGTAATACCCATATTCTTATATATTATTCCCGTTATAATTTTTTACATCTAAATCTTAGTGACAGTAATTGATAGTACCTTACCATGAACATTTATCCATGCCTAAGATACAATCAACTACCCCATTCATGAGACTGCTACTATTACCTTTATTACCATTAGCAATTTCAATCCTTGAGCCTGGATGGTCAAACTAATTGCATGCTAATAATATTTATACACAAATATGAAAACAAAAGAATATATGTATGAATTTTTTATAAAATTAGCATTTTCTACAGGAAAAATGGCTAGATCAGAAGATGGCAATCTAACTTGGTTGTAACAAATCATGGCCGCGTTACAAAGCGGTGCTGCCCTGGGGGCCACCGTGAGCTGGTGAACTACCTGTTTGTGAGATCATAAACACCAGTTCATGGAAAATTAAGCAAGCAGGAATTGAAGGATATATTTTTTATTTTTTTTCTATTTTTTGCAGGAGAACCATTTCTTGGAAACCATGAAAATGACACAACCAAATATGAAAATTGTCCAAATTGCTCTGCAAACTGTAGCTGCAGTTTGGGCTGATCAGCTGATCTCAAAACCACTTGTTCACAGCCTAGCTAGCTGCAAAAATATTCTCTAGTTTTGTCTTATAACGTAAATGACGAGTATCCACCTTGGCATTTGCCTCTGTTTCTTCTTTTTGAAATGTAACCATCGTGCCTTTATAATGAAAAAGCATCATCATCAAATTGCCTAGCTGTTCGGGTACTTAAACCAGCTTTTCATCATGTATGTCCTTTCATTTTCTGTCTGACAGATTTTAGTACTGTGGAAATTTGCCACTCTTTCATTAGCTTCATACTTGCCGTATGGTGAAGTTGAATCTTAGCTAAGAAAGCGAGAGAAATTTAACAAGCTTGAAATTTGGGACCATCTTACATGATAATTCTCGTTAAAGCATGAGCAATCCTAGCTAAGAAGGTTTGAAAGCAAACAAGCTTGAAATTAATTAGGATACATCATACACGAAAATTCCTCATAAAAAGCAAGAGCAGTGCTAGCTAATTCTTATGCACATATACATTTTGTGCTGAGATAAACCAAAGAACTACCAGTTCTTCTTGAAGGAAACTAATTAACAGAGACGACCATGGAATAGAAAAATGAAGTCCAACATGACGGCATAATTAATTGAAAAATGTTCTACATAAATTAATTTTTCATTTCATTTTCTTACCCACAATCAAAAGACACAAAATGAACGAGTGTTACATGCATTTGTTAATATGAATCTCACTGCATTATGTGTATTGTGAATATAGAAATGGATTAAAAAATTATTTATGCATATCATCAATCTAATCAATTTGAGGTTCACTTCTCCAATCTTGACTGTACAAGAAAACTTCCACCGTCGTCATGTCCGTGGCGATGGCCCGCACACAAGTGATCTTTTGGAGATCTTGTCCGAATACAGCTTTTTTAGTACGAAAATATAGACAAAGAAGAACCTACGACACAAGCGGCAATGGCAAGCCCTGAAGGATTTTCTAACGCGGCATAGGTGCCCGTGACGAATGCAAGAACCGTTGCTCCCGTGGCAAGGATGATGAGACAAAAGGCCGAAATGGTACGGTTGAAAACCCTGTTTTTGTTTGCATACATCGACGTTACGAAGTAGATGAGCACAGCACAAGTGGAAAGCACCATGGCCAATGTGTCCGTTATGTAAAACGCTTTGAAAGCTGCCTTTCTTGTAAGGACTGCGAGGCCTTGGCCTGGGCCGTCGTTGCCGTTGTAGCCGCCGCGCATGGTGAAACCGGCTGCAAATGTTACGGTCGCTATGAGCGCGGCCACTATCAAATGCGTTTCCCCTGCTTTCTTGAGGTGTTCTATTTTTGTGTCTCCGGTTTCGCCATCGTCTTTGCTAATTACATTCCGTAGACCACGAGCAGCACCAGCTGTTTGTAGTTCTCGCCTTACAAGGCACTGCATTCATTCATGTGAACACGAGAGTAAAATAAAATACAGTGCAAGGAGGTAATAGAGTAATGCTATAGTCCTCCACTTTTTTTCATCAAATTTTTATCACGAATTGATACAACTCCACATCATTCAATACATTTGATTAACTGCACAAATACTCAGACTTGTTTGGTATAAATTTTTTGTCAAATTTTTTTAAAGCTTACAAACAAAAAAGTCAAAATTTTTTAGTTTTTAGTTTTTTTTTACTTTACTTTAACTAAAAATAAGTAAAAAAGTAAAAACAGAAAAGCAAAAATAGTCAAATTTTTTTAACTTTTTTACTTATAAATTTAAAAAAAAAACTAGTCAAAAAGCTGGTACCAAACGGGCTCTTATTGCACATGAAGCAAGAAATGGGTGATCTATCAATTAGTACCATATATATTTCTATCTATTGAAATGCTATTTTGCAAAAAAAAATTCATGAATGTCAATGAATGCATGAGCAAGTTGATACAAACTGCAGTTGCTGAGGCAATAAAAAAAATATTTTTTTTGGTTACCCGTGATGAACACCACAGCTAGCGTTATATGTAACAGATAAAATAATAAAAATAATAAAAAAAAAAACCATCCTTAGCTTAATTTTTGTCCACTTAACGATAGCGGAGTACCCAAGAATTTCACAATAGGGAGCTATAGTAAAAAAAACTTACCAATGTACAAACTATCAACTACTATCACTTAAATTTATGATCTATACTAAGAGAACCATTGCATAAAAGAAGACAAAAATCGTAATAAATGTAGTACTTGAAAATAAAAATGCTACTTTTTCACTAAATTTTTTTCTCTAGACTAGAGGGATTAGACAAAATTAATTGGATTTCTGTGAGTAAATGTAAAATTACTCAAATTTTGGGGTGACAATATACCTATTTCATTATAAATATGTAGAGGGTCTAAGGAAAACTTCTAAAATTTTGAGATAGTCAATATTGGGTCGGTTTAGTTTGGGTCTATTAAAAATTCAGTTCAGTTCTAAATTTAAGAAATGCAAATCCGATTATTTTTGGTTCAGCTATTGGGTTTGTATTTTCTGAACCCGATCGGAACGAATCCAAGAACCGACCCAATACCCGAATTTATATATACCATAAAAGTCTACATATACCTTATATATGTCTTTAAACCATAGTTATTTGAACTTAATTATTATTAACTTGTGTTTATATATTGTTTTATTAATTTTTTTCAAAATTAAGGATACAAGATTAATTATATTTTTTAAATTTCTAAATAAATATTTTGTATAATAAAAACGAGCCCGAACCAACCCGATTCAATCCGACATTGACCCCAACCAACTCGAATCAACTCAGTTTGTTCGGATCGGTTTCATGAAATGATCAATTCAATTCTGAGTTTAAAATTTTGAAACCGATCAAGATCGAATTGATTCTGAATATAGCACGAGCCCGACCCAACCCGACACATGCCCAATATACATATTTTATCATAAATACTTAAAAATATACAAGATCTAAGGTAATTTTTGGAGACGTAGGGGAGCCATGGCCCCACCTGCCCCCTTGTGGATGCACCGGTGCTTAACGGTCATAAACTTAGCCAGGGCAGAACACGAAGAGAACTTGTGCAAAACAGGCATGTCCATCCTGAGTATATCGATCACAATACATTTATCATGGAAAAGCATGTCTTTAATTACTTGATGTATGAAATTCTTTTTGCCATGGAACTGAATAACGTCCGTACAATTTATATAGATAGATAGCCGTACCTTCAATGCTAAGAACCGATGTGTGCACAGGGCTATGTCCAAGGCCGTCATGTTTTCCATGTTATAAGCACTTTTATCCACCCTAGGGTCAGCAATAAGAGAACGGATATGGCAGCCGCGAGTAGCCAGGAGATGCAGAGGCGTGTTCCCATTAGCGTCCCTCTCATTTATAAAGCTACTGAATAAGGGATTTTGAAGTATTAGATTCACAGCTTCTTTGTTGCTGTCCGCAGCAATGTGAAGAACGTCCTGGCCTCTTCCATTGACCATCTCGCAACAATCAGGGCATTGATAAATCAGCTCTTCCATTGCCTCTATATGTCCTTGACTGGCTGCAATGTGAAGAGGTGTCGTTCCCTCTTTGTTTGGGAGGTATGCCGCCAATTTTTCAGACACAAGCAACTTTCTTACCAGCTTGGGATAATTAAAGTGCGCAGCATATTGAAGTGGTGTCCACCCATCTTATTCACATCTTTTTGCTAGAGATGGCATCTTTTCCAATAGCTGTGATGCCATTCCTGGTAGAAATAAGTTGTCAAGAACGAAAGGGTAAGAGCAATGACCATATGCCCTGAAGGCTGGTATGGCATGGAAGGAGCCTCATTGTAAAATCTTGGTATCTCGAAGGAACCACATGCCCGTTCTCCTTAAGGCATAATACTTGTGGGTTACTTCGCGCGTTTGTGGGGGCCAAATTGACTCATCACTTAATGGCGGGACCCACAAGTATTGCATGTGAAGAAGGAAGGCCGAGTGATCTCCCAAGAATCAAAGAAGTTCTTTTGTGTGCTTGTCCACGTTGAAAGTTGAAGTGTTTGAAGTCTGTCTCTTATACGACCCTCTCAATCTCCCTCTCCCCACTGTTTCAAGCTATAACCCAGAGGCCCATGTGGGTAAGTGAAAGGGAACGCACGTCTAAGAAAAGAAAAGACCTCTTAGGCAGGGTGAAACCAATGCTTTTGAAAAACACAGTTAAAACTTGAAGATTAAAGATTAACCATCTACATAACATTTTTGTAGAGTTTTATTCTTCAATCATTTGGCGATTCAACAAGTTCAAGAGTCAGTTCTCCGTTCAAGATCAAGCTTTCTTTGCCCCTCGATTAGATCTCTTCAATCTTCTCAAACTCAAAGACTTGCAGAGTTGCAAGCAATCGATTTGAAGATCAAGCTCATGAAGCCCTTTGAATCCGAACTCAGAATGGCAGTTGAATTCAGAATCACCAGTTGTATTTTGGTGTAAAACTATAGAGAATTGTACCCACATGTAAAATTTTAAAATTAATCTTAATTTGTGTGTACAACGTCAAAGTATTTTAAAACAAATAAATAAAAAGACGTAAATTTGTCAGCAATTTATTGCCTCCTATGATATAGTTGGCTGCTAGATTCATGAGATTGCCAGTAATAGTGCCTTATTACCATCACAATCTGCCACTCTTGGTCTAGATGGTCAACATATTTGCAATATACTTATATGGTGATTTTTATTTACAAAAAAAATATCACTATCACGTTATTCTGGTAAAATTTTCTATACAAATTTTATAGAAGAATAGCATTTTTTATGTATATATTTATATACACACTACACGTAGTTAGATACTAATACAACTAATTTTGTAACTGGAATTCGGATTTTTAAACAACTTCCAAAAACCTAGTTTTGTTCTTTTTTCCCATATATATATATATATATATATTTTTATCATTAAATCATTGGTCCAAACACAGCGTAAGAAAGCCAAAGAGATTAAGGAAATCTAACTTCGTTATTGGAGATGACGGCCACGTGCAAAGCTGTTCTACCTATACGATAGGGTCACCATGGGCCGGTGAGGTGTAATTTTCCAGAATGACATACACAAGCTCACTAAGTCCTGTCTCAGTGGCCAAGTAAAGCGGGCTCTCCCCAGCCCTGTTAGCATCATTTGCGCAAGGATTCCTCACCGTCAGGTGCAGAGCCGTGTCCTTCTCCTCATTGGGCACCCTAATCAATCCCTCAGCCCCATTTTCAATACCCTTGTCAGGCGTTGTTCTTGCACTTTCAATGAGGACTTGGGCTATTTCTCTATGGCCACCCCTGGCTGCAAAGTTCAAGGCAGTCTCAACTTTCTTGTTCACCCTACTTAGCAGTGAGGTGCACATTTTCAGAATTTCTCGGACGCTTTGGATTTGGCCGAACTGGGCTACGATGTGTAGGGCAGTGTTGTTGTTTAGTGTTGCTTGGAACTGAAGTTGCTCCTCGTTTTGCTCGAGGATATCAACATTGCCTTCCATGGCGGCCTTGTAAAGACGACTGTCCATGACGGGGAAAACCGGCCCGGTTTATAATGTTTCGGCGGGGGAAGACCAGACCCTCCTCTTTTGCAGTGGTAGACATCGAGTTTATTTTTATTCCTTGGGTTGTTTTCCTTTATAGAAGGGATTTATCCCTACCTCCTTTTTAACTTAACAGACAGGACAAATGGGAACGGCAGCTACAATAGTTGACTTGAACCTTTCCAGTCCATTCCCACGTATCAAACCTACTCTTACAGTCTATTTGAAATTTGAAAAAAGGAAAAAAAATAGTTTCTTTTTTTTTTAATTTTATAAAGAAAATAAAAGTAAAATTAAAAAAAAGCAGAGCAAAAAAGAGAGAGATGATTTAAAATTTTCATTTTTTTTTTCCTTCTCTTTCTCTTCCCTTCTTTTTAAGTAGAATAAAATAAGAGAAGGAAAATGAAAGTCCCCTCCCCCAAGTTCCAAACAGGCTGTTAATATTTTGATTGATTGAATATTCAATATGAAAAGTCTGGTATAGGTTTTTGTCAAAAATTAGATATAGTCATGAATAATTGAGAAATTATAATTTAGTTAGCCTCTCCAAATGTACCGGTCACTTACTACTAGTCAAATAGTAAAATTTTATTATTTCAAGCATACGTTTCATTGTACTAGTCCAGTCTCTTACTATTCCACACTAAGTGGTTATACATTTTAGCAAATTTAGTAATGCGGTCTAAATATTTAATTTGTACATTTGAAAGCATAATCGGTACACTTGGAAAGCATGACTAGATCTCATTTTCGCATGATTGGATTCCATTTTTCATTATTAAATCTTGTTCTCAATTAAAAAGTAAAAGGCATACATGACTTCTGTTTTTGGATCTTTCCCCTTCCTAAACGTTAATATTCCCAACATTAGGTTTTGGCAATTGCAGTCGCAATGATGGGTCAATCACCGGCTGATATAATTCATATCAATGGGACCCCACCTATAGCCACTAACTAATGTACTCCATATCACCTAGGCCTATCTATAATAAGTGGGCCCAGCTTGTTACGCTCATTCCTAATCAGGCTATATAAACACTTTTTTAGAACGAGTACGATCGCAAAAGTTAACAACCTATCAACGAAGTCTTCACCTAATTCCAAAGATAAGATCTTTGAAAGATAAACATCATTATATATAAACTCATCTCATAACCTATTATACATCATAAGAAGACTACTAAATTAAACCCATCATAATTACAAAACTATAACGTAAACAAAATCTAAAACTCTTATCCAATATACAACAAACACAAACCAACAAACTAAAAGAGCTCTCCAAGTTCTCAAACACGACATCAACAACAACAACGACAATAATGGACTTAACCTCCCTCTCCATCTCACTTGCGCAACAACATGTGTGGGTGTGAGTTATATATCAACATGCTCACTAAGATAATTAAATTCATAAAGAACGAATGCTAAATAAGTACCGAATTAATTAACAATAGATAATCCACCTTTCAATGATATAATCATACGTCTATCATTATTAATGAAAAATGACTCATGTAATGCATTGCCTCCTGTGATGCAATGTTGAATGTCACCACATAGGCGCATCACCACTTAGGCTCATCACATAGGCTCACCACTTAGGCTTACATGTTAATAATCGTGTCAAGATTGATAAAGCAAGTTATCAAGAATGTTTACCGTGACCTAACCTCAACTGTGCAATACAAGTTATGTACACCATATATGATGTATGCAATGTCACCTTATAAACCCAACACCAACACCAAAATCAATAAGAAGACATTCAATTCCATATAAGTAAGAATATCTTATATCCCCACACAATCAACACCAATATTAACATTAATAACAATACCATAATCAATACCAATATAGATAATAATGCATCCAATTCAATATGAATAAGATTATATTAAATCCCCACCTTATATCACTTGCAACCAAAATGATGTCACTCCTTAGATTGAATCGAAGTGTCTTGAGCCGCTTTCGAACCTATCACAAACCATCACATCGTACTTGATAAATAATTGTAATAATTCATAACTAATGCATGTTCATGGCTTGTACTCCTTAAACATGTGATTTAGAACATCAATAATGTATTAGAAACTCAATGGGATATGTTAAATCTTTCCTAATGCAATGCAAAGAACTAAAATACAAAACAAGGGTCAAACAAGTCAAAACCAGTCAGAGGAGCGTGCCACTAGGCGCCCTCCTGGCGCACCTCACCAGAGGAGCGTGCCACTAGGCGCCCTAGCCCACCTACTGGCTCCCTTCTCCAGAGGAGCACGCCACTAAGCACACCTGGTCGGCCTACAAGTGCCCTTCTCCAAAGGAGCGTGCCACCAAGTGTACTAGCCGACCAGCCTACTGGTGCCCTTCACTACTTGGTCTAAAATTACACTTTTTATACCAAAACTTAAGCAACTCAAGGTCAACATTCTCACACTCTTAAGCCTCTTACAAGCCCAAAATGATGCTCTAAAGTCTCGGACAATACTTTAAGCTCAAAACATGCACAATATGAAGAATTCAAAACTTCCTCTTAGGAAACCCTAAACACTTTCCCACTCCTCACTTCAATTCAACCTCCATGGCATGAAATGATATGTTATCTTATAATAATCAATAAAATACAATAAAACAAGTATGAACATGAAATTTCTCAACTCAAACAATGAAACACAAGCTTTCCCCTTGAATTCCTCCTTCCTTTTCTCCCTTCCTCTATTTTTTCTCTCACTTTCTTTCTCACTAAACACAATTCTATACACAGGCTCCTCCCTTCTCTCTTTTCCCTTAACTTGAAGACAACTATAGATATAACTTATATCTATAGCCACACATGTCACACACATATAAAATGCTAGCAACAAGCACACACCTCCTATTAAATAAAGCACACATTTTTTGCACACACCATACTTAAGTGAAGCACACACCTACACCTCCTTGCTTCACTAATCCACATGATTAATATAATTAATCACACTTATGTTAATTAATTATCATTAATATTAAGCTAAGCATAGAGATTAATTAAGCTAATTAATTATTGATTAAGTCCACTAATCATGCTCAAAAATATGATAATCCCTCCATGGCATGTTCTCATTAAGACATACTAATCAAGCTCCTCAATTAATGTAATCACACACAAAAATGTATGCAATTAAGCTAAACATCATACTAAGCAAGATAGGGTTTTACACAGCTGATGTGGAGTACATCAACCAGCAGTTGACCCACCACCGCGACTGCAAATAGACTCTCCCTCCCAACATTTTATAGCAATGTAATATAATTTTCTCCATTCTAAACATTAACACCACTCACAGTATATAATTGATTCAAGTTGGCTATATAGTTATAGAATATAACAACTTGAAAATTCTAGATTCCTAGATTAATTACCCTAATTCTATGTAAACCTTAAACCTAGTTATCTTTACCTATAAGACCAATAACATGCATTTATCACAAAGTAGTAATCAAAGCACCAAAATAAAGAGACGCGGGATTTAGAGTAAAAACTCAAATCGTGGAAACCTAAATAAATAAATAAAGAACCATGTCCGTCAATCAAGCCAAGCAATTTTAAGAACAGTTTATACAAGAACAACCCACAGCCATAATACCAAAACTCCACGAATGTCGTTCGAATCCTACAAATTCTGGTCGTAGCTTTCTTGCTCGACTCCTCGTCTTTCTGTTTTTTTAGTCCTCAACTCTAACACCGAATCACTACCGTGCTCTTCATCATTTTCGGAATCCATCAAGATGATCTCGTCAATTCTCCAATTTGTTGTTCAATCAATGACTCATTGATGGATGATCTGTGAAACTCATAGACTCATAATCTTATCTCTGTGTATTCTTAAGAATAATCAACGTGTATATTTGTTTTTCCTGAGTCCCTGTATATGCAGTTAATCCATCAAAGGTGTTATTATTCAAATCAAACTTTTTGCTTGGGCCCACTGAGCAATCTTTCATATTCACCAATATAGTGCAAAACTTCCGTTTGATTCATTGGTTGGTGCTTGGCTTGAGAGTCCTTAAGAATAAGACTTTTGAAGTAAAAGGACTTTTAGTTCGAAGTCATCCCAGCAACTTGGATCGATCGATCTAATATCAATCCTAGCTTAGATCCTAGCTCTCTGAATATTAGGATAAATCCAATATCAATCCTAGCTCTCTAAAACTTGGGATCGATCCAACGTCAATCCAAGTTTCAAACTTCCATTCTCTGAGTTTTAAAAAGCTACTTTAACAACTAAATTACATAATGTGATTTTTCTATTCAAATTGCCAATCATTAAGAATCTAAACCTAACATAATTGATATGAAAATGAAAGGCATTTCAACAGTATAATAACCCATGTTGTTATATGATGGTTATCATATTGTTATAGTCGGTCTATAACAACTATATAATGTAATAACTCATTTGAAACTATTATACTACGGCTAGTGGTGTAACAATAAATTATTGTTAGCAGCTGATGCAAAGGGCAAAATAATTTGGAGGGTTCTTATATTGTTATAATCTATCTATAAAAGCCTGTGAAACAATATTACTCCCTCCGTCCCAATTTGTTTGTCCCACCTCGATTTTCTAACATTTTAAGGAAGTCAAATAATTACTAATAAAATGTAATAGATTTCCAAAAAGACCCTTGGCGGCATAATTTCTAATCAAATTTAAAAATTTCCCTCATTTAAACATTTCTTCTCTGGTAATCAATTTTTCCACCATAACTTTCTCACTAAAGTTCCAACCAATCCCTTTTTCTTTGCAAGCAATTTTCCCACTATATATAACTCTCTTACTAAAGTTCCAACCAATCCCTTTCTCTTTATCCACTAGTATTTCCAGTCACTGATGGAGTCTTTGTATGAGAAATTCTCGAGCAATTGTAGATTAAAAAGAAATCTCACTAATGAACAACGCCAAGCAATTTTTGATGCTCTTTTGGTACAATTTCAATATGGAAAACCAAGAGGGGGTTTTATTAAGGAGGTTGTTGCGTTGTTCTATGTCCATCCAAAAACAGTTAGTCAAATTTGAAAATAAGGGAAGGCTTGTATTGTTAATGGGTCCATGGTTGATGTATTCTCGAAGTTGCACACGAGAGTTGGCCTCAAGTGAGTTCAAGCCGATCGCAACAAAATTTCTACATTACTGTTTGGTCACCGAACTAATATTCACTCACTAGCAAAAGCTTTGGAAGTTCCTAAAACAACTATTCATAGGCAAATCAAAAAAGGCTTAACGAGGCTGCATTCAAATGCATTGAAGCCACATTTGTCGGATGAAGGTAAGAGATAAAGACTCCGTTTTTGTTTATCAATGCTTGAGCCTAGTAGTTTGGAAAGCCAACCATTTTTCAAAGATATGTATAACTATGTGCATATTGATGAAAAATGGTTTTATTTGTCAAGAGAATCAGAGAGATATTATGTACTGCAGGAAGAGGAAGAGCCACACCGCACTTGCAAAAGTAAACGATTCATCATAAAAGTCATGTTTCTAGCGGCTGTAGCTCGACCACAATTTGATGCAAATGGGAATGAGGTGTTCTCTGGGAAAATTGGAGTTTTTCCATTCACTTGCAAGGAACCCGCGAAACGCACGAGAAAGAATAGAGTTGTTGGTACTTTGGTAACAAAGGCTATAACATCAGTTACCAAAGATGTTAGTAGATTGTGCTTGATTGAGAAGGTTCTGCCTACAATTAGAGCTAAGTGGCTGCGTTCTAGACTAACGAAAACGATATTCATTCAACAAGATAATGCAAAGGCACACATTCATCCATTGGATCCCAAGTTCCTTGAAGCTACAGGTGAAGATGAACTCGATATCCGTTTATCGTTTCAACCTCCCAATAGTCCGGACATGAATGTTTTAGATCTTGGGTTTTTTTTTTAGCAATTCAATCTTTGCAACATCAATATTCACCTTCGACTATTGACGCGCTTGTTTCTGCAGTGGAAAAATCTTTTGAAGAATTGTCATCGCAAAGCCTCGATCACGTTTTCTTAACATTGCAAGCTTGTATGGTTAAGGTAATGAAGGTTTATGGTGGAAACAATTACAAATTGCCACATATGGGGAAGGGCCAACTAGCTAGAGTTGGTAATCTTCCATCTCATATTCAATGTGATCGTGATGTTGTGAAAAATGCATTAGCTCATCTACAGATATAATGCTTCCTAGAAGGTAAGTTCTATCCATTGTTGAACAACCAATTGTTTTCCTTTTGTTTTTACTGTTTGAAGTAGGAAAAAATTTCAATTGGCCAGGTTAGTGCAATAAGATGTTTTCACACTGTCTTTTTTTCTCTGCAGGTTGATTCTCCACATCTAGTATCACCTTTTTTTGCAAAGCCTTAAGCTAGAGAAATTTTTGGATGGCTCTGTTTGATCCAAAGTTCTTATGTTGGTGGAGGGATAAAGCAACAAGAGGCATTTTTTATAGAAACTCTTTTGTTTAGAATCTGGTGTATATTTTGGCTCTATGTATCTAATCTTTTGAATGCAATCTAGTGTATATTTTGTCTATGTATCTAATCTTCTGAATGCAATGAAATTCTAGTGAGAAAGTATCTAGTTTCTTTAGTTGAATGTTTGAATTTTTATCATTATTTGAATTCCTAAAATACAAAGAAAAAGGGTAAAATTAAAAATGTACATAATTTGACCCAATAATAATTGAAATAGGACAGTCAATTTAGGACATACTCAAGTCAAAAAGGATACAAACAAATCGAGACGGAGGGAGTAAAATATTACAATATCTCGTGTGAAACCATTATACAACTGCAAGTAATATAACAGTATGACAATGATACGAGTTGACCCGCCATGCGAGGGGCAAAACAATGATACGAGTTAACATTTGTCCCCATTGAGGTGTCCATTACCCTTATTCTTTTATTAAGACATTTGTTTTGACAATACACTGATCTAGCTTACTTCTAACAAACTCGTAACATATTTCCTTTCCAAATAGTGGGACTTGCGGAAAAGATGAAGTTACCTTTTTACCCTTACTAATTTTGTCACTTTATTTTTCTAAATGACGCGAGTTAACTCGTCTACCACCATATTAACTCATCTGCTTAACCTTCCTCCATTCTTAACCATGTTGATAGCCCTACCCAATCTTCGCAACCCACCACCTTAAGCACCACTCACAAATGCAAACCTACCTTCTAGGAATGCCACCTACCAACCCAATGCTACCACACCCACTAGCATAAGACCATAGCCACTACCCGAGCCGAAAATTCATTCAGGGTGCACTCATTAATCACTATCAAAGTATTTTTTTTTTTTTTTTTTTGGTCATAGTCAATGTGACACTTTACTTTCATATAAATCAAGCTTAGATACATAATATATGAATAAGTCTTTAAAGCAAAATAACTACTTAAGAGGAGCATAAATATTTTAAAAATTATAAGTAAAAACAAAAAGTTTAAAAAAATTTAGGGTTATTAGATTGTAGTAATCTATCTACAACAGCCCATGTGAAATTGAAACTATTATAACCAATTAACAATGTAGTAACCAATGAAAAACCATTTATACAACTGCCAGAGGCCCAGTACTATAATAATATAATGTTGCTACTTGCTACCAGTTGACCGGCGATGCAAGGGCAACACAATTATTTTTAGCACTATAATTTGGAGGGTAAGTTGCATCAATGTTCTTGAGATTGTTAAAGATTACATAAATGAGCCTATAAGATTTTTGAACAGCACTTCTTTCCCGTCAGAGTTATATTTTACGTTTGCTTAGCTATTGTAAGATAAATTACTCTAATTTCCCTTTAGGTTTATTGAAAAGTGAGATAGGTTCTCTTACATTTTTTAAAATTATACTAACCTCCTTTGCTTTTAAAATCTTGTAACATATTTTCATGCCAAACAACGGACAAACGGAAAAATGAAATTATCTTTTTACCCTTTACCAATTTCTTTCTAAATGATATCGAGTTAACTCATCTACCACAATATTAGCTCATCTGCTCAACCTTCATGGGTTCCTAGCCATGCACATTGCACACACACCACTACCCAAGCTTCGCAACCCACTATCATTAGCACCACTCACAAACCCAAACCTACCTACTGCCATTGTCACCTTCCACATCATATGTTATTACACCCACCTACGTATAACTATAGTAGTGACGGAGTTTGAAAATTCATTCAAGATGTAATTAATAATCATAAATTCACAACAAAGAAAACTCATTTTGCAAAAAATAATATGACACTTTACTTTCATATATGCATTATACCTGTAGAGATATTACATGAACTGGTCTTTAAAGCAAAATAACAATTTAAGAGAGTAATTATAAATATTGAGGGGGCAGCTGCCCCTCTAAACACAAGTTGACTCCGCCGAGTGACCATAATCATTGCCACAGCCAGTCCTCAGACCACCACCAACCCTACCCCCAACAAGTAGTTCTTTCACACCGTTGCCACCTCCTCCTCTACCATATTAAAATATATATATATATATATATAATTCCTATATATATTTGCTCAATCAATTTTAATTTTTAAGCCAGAAATGAGGGATATTGGACGTTTCATTTGAGAAAGTAGAACAAGTAGTTTTGATTTTCTTCAACAATTTTGAATTTGGGAACCAAGAACGAGGGGATCAAGTAGTATTGATATGTGTGTGTGCATGGTTGCTGAGAGATTTTTTTTGTTTTTTGTTTTTTGTTTTTGTTAATCGCATTTCCGAGCCAGTTTGCGAGTACCTCGACTAATCTCGTGACTTATATAGTCCTCCGTCCCGCACAAATTAGATAATTATCAAATTAAAAATCTTAAAAGTAATCCTAAAGAGTTGATAACAACTAAAAGATTTCAAAACTGAGTCTACTCCCTTAGTGATGCTCTTCTTCTAATTATTTGTCTTCCTCTTCTTCATTTGTTAGTGCTGGTCGGATTGATTCTGGTGGTGATTTTTGTACTCTGCTAATGATTTTCAAGTGACCAGAGATCTTTTCTAACGTCATACAAATCTTTTTGTGTACCCCTACCCCAAAACCACTTGTTCACCATATAGATCCTTGTTTCATATGTGAGACTCTAACTTTTAATTTCATCGGTAAGTAATGATAGTATTGCATGGTTAAGAGGTATGTAAATTAGCATTTATGTAAAATAAGTTTAATTTGACTTAAATTACCCTACCAATAGGAGTTGGCACCTAGGTGTAAGTCACTTAGTGAATGAGAATTGATGGGGGAAAGGAATGGGTGACATCCTAAGGCTTTTACCTAACTAGTTGAAAGAGATAGTTAAAAAAAAAAAAAGTGAGAGTGATAGAAAGAAAGAGAGAAAGAGACGGAAGAGAGATAGAGATAGAGAGAGAAGGAGAGAGATATAGAGAGAGAGTTGCAAAGAGAGAAACAGAGAGAGAGCTGCTGCCATCGCAAGAATAGGCTGATTTCAGGTATGAAAATTCATATTTTGTTGTAGATCAAGCTATAGGTGGATAGATCTTAAAAAAATACTTGATTTAGATACAAAATTCATCTGATTTGGTTAAGAATTGAGAGAGAAACTTCTGTCTAAAGTTGGAAGATTTCTGCTGCAAAAATCTGCAGAAACAGCCACTTTCGGAGGTTGTTTGACCTCTTTAACAATCTGATCTGTGGCTGAAATTTACACTCTTGAACTTTGAAATCTTAGAAAAATTTGGGCTTTGATTTCAGTCAAAAATGTTTTATATTCGAATTATGGTGATTTTTCAAATTTAAGCTGCCACTGTAGAAGTCTGATATCCAGATCTGTAACCTCTGGTTTGACAGGGCATTCGACCAAGTTAGAGTAGCCCAAAATTATGAAATTTTTACTATATCTAGTAGAACGGTTGAAGATAATCTGTACCAAATTTCAGGTTATTTTGATGTCTTTTACCTATGCTACGAATTTATCAAATGTAGAGCATCTGCTGTTGAATTCAAGTTTCTACAGCACTGCCCTGTTTTAGAAAATACCAAATAAATACTTAGGCATGTTCAAAAAATGTAAAAAAATTTATGGATACTCTGTGAGATGCCTATGTTGTATTTCTAAAGTTTTAGAAATTTTGGGTATAAGCTCATGAAATTATGTCCAGATTAGGATACTTGTGTCAGTTTTAACAGATTAGAGGACTTATTGTATTTTGGTATTTTCAGCTCTAGCTTAACATTGGGAGTGTGATTGAGATTAGCATATGGTAGTTTTAATGCATAATTTCAGTGTTATAACTTGTTTGGAATATATTCATTATATTTATGATTATTGGAGTATACTTTGAGTTGTCTAACCTAATACGGTTGTGGTGTTAGGAGCTAACGGAGAGCAAGATCCTTCAACGTCAACTCAGAAGTGATCTTTGACGTAGTGTGTGTGCGGTGACAGGTGGGATCATAGAATAATCTTATTCATATAGAAGTGAATATATCTTACTTGTGTTATTATCTATGTTGGTGTTAATTGTGGGATTGTGAGATTTTGAGATAATCTTATCCATGTTAAATGCATTGTGTATTTTCTATATGTATAATGGTAGTGAATGCATATAAGGTGTTGAAGGTGTTTATATATATGAGGTGAAATTGGTATTATATGAGAAGTTCTGTGGAGACATTGATGATTTTATATATATGGTGGCATTGCATACCATTCATATTGTATGCCTTGCATTGCACTGCAGAGAGTTAACCACGGTGGGTTAACCAAGGCTTAGTCACGGTGGACTAGCCTAGGGGTGCCACGGTGGGCATTCCTTAATAACGCGTCATCGATATATTGGGCCAACGTTATCTAAAATTGCGCGCACATATGGGTGATACATGCATTGCATTGAGACATCCACGATATAGATATATTAATCATTTCTACCTGTGTGCATTTGGGTGCTTATTATCATTCTTTATGAATTTGATTATCTATCGTGAGCACTTTGACAATTAGCTCACACCCACATAGACTGTTTTGACAGGTAACCTGGAGAAGACGGTTTTGTTCACTGCAGTGTTGGTCATTGCCATGGTGGCATTCATGTTGGTGTCCGGATGTCATGTCTCAAGGCTTGAGTCGTCTTTTCTATTTGTATTTTGCTTTACGTTAGCTTAAGTTTGGGATTTGTCATAATTTACCTATACTTGACATGATGTGTGTAAAGTTATGGGATGAGTTACTCCGATATACGCTATATTTATGCATGATTAGTTTATGGTTTCATAAAGCAATGGTGTTCTTCTGTTGCACTATATTAGTTGGGTGTGGATTGAGGTGTCGTTCGCAGGTACAGTGACCTGTGCGATCACGCCCTGCCTAATATAACATAATTAATGTCTAATTAGGATGGGAGTGTGACATCATATCTCAGTTTGGTATACTAAGGTGTGCGGTAAATCTAAAGAGTTGGCCTGATAGTTAAAACTTGAGAATAGAGGACTAATCCCTTCAAGGTTTTAAATTTGAAACATGTTAGGTGCTATAACTACTTAGGGCCCTGTGAACTTAATAATTATTTGATTTGTATAGGACGGGAGACTATATAGGCTTAGAATTAGCTGGTATGAAGACCCGATTAGTAAAAAAAAAAACAAAACAAGAGGTCTGTAGTCCAGATCGCTTTTGTCTCAGTAAGGTTGTTTTGTTTCAAGACGGAATAAGGGCGACTGAATGTCCTAAGACTAATTGTTCCTCAAATCTGGTCTTATTTGGTGCTTGGTAGGCATGGGATTATAGATGAAATAAGATAGGTCTCATGCATTTATTAGCATTGAATCAAGTGCCTAGATAATCTCACCCCATGATAGTTATATACCACATATATAAGATATATTGTAGCAATAAGGACCTCCTATGGCAAACTAAACCCAAGCTTTGTCTGGATGTCAGGCCCACTTCATCCCGCGAAACAAATGTAGCCTAAAAGATATATTTTGAAGAAGCGTACATAAAACTCGATATCTTTAGCTATGTTTTAATCATTCAGTTTACAACAAGTCAAAAGCAATAAGATTCATCTCGAATTGTTGAAGTGTGTTATGGTAAAAGAATGTTCAAATTGGCCAATTAGAAGCATTGAACAGCTTAACGCCCTGGTACATTTAGGGTGCCAATAAACTTTAAATTGAGAGTACATATACAGCCAAAAATATGACTAAAATAGAAGTACAGGTATTTGTTCATACACTGAACCATGTGAAGTGCCCTACAATTCTTTCTTTTTGGACTTGCACTGCACAAATTCAAGTTCCAAAATCTTAACACCCACTCAAATCCCTCGCATGCAGAGTCAATATTTGTAATGTCAAACATTCCATAGAGTAGATTGGAAAAAAGAAGTACATTCTCACCAAGTAAGCTTCGGGTATTCAGTCTCGATCAAATTTTGAGAAACAAGGTAGCGAGGAAAACCCATCTATACACTCAATTTTGAGCACCATAATGAACTTTTGCACTTACATATACATGTATATATCTATCTTTTATATCTACTTATAAGATTTTACTCTGTTGACAAATTTTCACTTCACTCCATGACCCACCAATCGTACCATCTATGTGAGCTACAATACCTTCACAACCAGCAACCCATCCATGGTGTTTAGGATTTCTGCAGAGTAAAATCTAGAAATCAGCAACCCATACTAGAGATCAAGCTTTAGCCCTTAGCTATCTGTCTCGAATCCCTTTAACTCAGGATATTGGTAGATATCTGGGTGTTCCTAGACTTCACAAGAGAGTGAGTAGAAATCACTATAATTTCATCTTGGAAAGAATACAAAAAAGACTTGCTAGGTGGAAAGCTAATATTCTGTGTCTCTGTTGGTAGAAGAATCCTTACTCAAGCTATTACTTCAGCTTTACCTACTTGTATCATGCAAACTTCTGATCTGCCTAGGAGCATTACCAAAGATATTTATAAACTTAATAGACAATTTCTTTGGGAAGATAATGAGAACAAAAGAAAGGTTCACTCGTTAATTGGGATTTGGTGTGTAGAAAGCAAAATGTTGGGGGCTTGGGGTTAGAAAGGCTAAAGAACATAATAGTGCTTTACTTGCCAAATTAGCCTGGAAAATCAATAGTGGGGTTGGAACTCTTTGGACTCAAGTTTTGAGAAGTAAATACCTTGAGAAGCATTCTTTGTTTGACTGGCCCTACAAGAGGAGGGCTTCACACACTTGAAAAAGCAAAATTAAAACCAGTGGAGCTGATTAAGAAATGATTCAAATGTGTTGTTGGCAATGGTAAAAACATATCCTTATGGCAGGATTGGTGGTGTGGGGAGATCAATCTAGCTACAACTTCTCCAGGACCCCACACTGATCTGTCATCAAAGTCAGCAGTATTATCAATGAGATGTGAGGGTGGAATATTAGTAGTATCTCCAGATATCTCAATAACAGAGACATAGAGGAAATCAACAAGATTCAAATACCCAAGTGTGAGTCTCCTATTGACTCCCGAGTACGGATTAAAGCTTCTAATGGTAAGTTTTCCTCAGCTTTAGTTTATGAGTCCCTAACTAACAATGCTAATGTTCAACAGGACTGAAAATGGATTTGGAAAGCCAAAATCCCTCAAAAATTTAAATCCTTTACTTGGTTGATCATGTATGGTAAACTTTTGACTAACCAAATGAGAGTGGTTAGAGGAATGGGTAATGATATGTGATGTCCGAGATGCAAAGTGCATTTTGAAAGCTTGGAGCATTTGTTTAAATTATGCTATAAATCTAACAATGTTTGGATATTACTGCTAGCTAACCACTGGTTTTCAAGAGTGAAAGACAAATCATTTCCCTTGTGCTAAATATTAATGGCAGCTCCAGAGACAACCCCAACCCTACAAGTTTTGGAGGACTGTTTAGGGATGATAAAGACAACTAGTTACATGACTGCTCAAGCACAAAAGCAGAGCTGTGAGAGATATATACGGACTGACCATCATTCTAGAAAAAGGACTATAGAAAGTTGACAGAGTGAAGACTCTGAAGATACCTTAAACCTTATGCTAGATGAGACTAACCAAAGTTTTCCATTCAGAAGCCTTATAGCAAAACTCAAAGACACTCCTCCAAAGGTGTAGGTGCTCACTGACTCATATCCTAAGAGAAGGTAACAAATGTGCAGATATGTTATAAAATAGGAAATGATCAAAAGGAAGGTCTAGTGACCCTGGAAGATTCCCCGAAAAAATTGAAACCTATTAGTTTGGTAGATATGTCTGGTGTTATAACTATTGGAGACTAGCTCCGGTATGTTGTCTTTACTTTCGATGTATAAAAAAAAAAAAATACATGTTGTTTAGGACCATAGAGAACAAAGTCTTTTGCCTGCCTTTAATAAATCAATGATGACGTGGCAAAATATCACTAGCCGCTTGACCTAATATCATCTAAAGGCATGTTTATTTAGAGGGATAGAATAGGATACAAGGAATCCGATCCAATTGCTTATGTTGCTCTTAAAATCATTTAATCCGGTGTATATATAACAAAACCAATTCGAATTGCACATTATGATCCTTTAACACAACAAAAAGCCAAACAAAGAATAGAAGACTCTATTCAACCCTTACAAGGGGTTATTTGGATTGGCATTTAAAAAAGTCTTCAATTAAAATTTTAAATTAATTTTTTAAAATTTAAATTAGTTTTAAAAGTAATTTTTTTAAGTAAATAACCAAATACAATTTTAAAAAATCACATCTAAATGCGCTTAAACTTTAGCTTCACATAACATTCTGGACTCCTCTTTAAAATAATAAATAAATAAATAAAGACAAAAGAAAAAGAGAAAGCAAAAAAGAATGTAGAGTTGGCCCATCAGATGACCTTTCGTTCTCCCATAAACAGGGACACAATCTCTTTGGCATGTACGAAAACACAATTGCCCAAAAAAAAAAAAAAGGGATGTTCCAAACTAACATGAATCAACAATGAACAATCTTAAAGATCGAATGTCACGATCATCTTTTGACCAAAAGCTATCCATTCCAAACATCGTACTTCAACAATATTTCACTTCAAGATCAAATTGCCATCAAAATTCGATATGTAATCATAAATATAAAAAATCAACAAACAAAGAGTATGATATAATGTAAAGAAATATAATATTATCCCTCTTCAAACACTCTCATAATAGAACTGTTAATTCGATCACTCCATTGAAGACCATCTAGAGATAGAGAAACTTCCAATCCAATCTACACAACCAGGGCGACGGCTAGTAAACCGGCGGCAGAGATGGTTCCGAGGGCGAGTCTGTTTGAAACGGCGGCGTTTGGTGCAGGTCCAGGCGCTTCGGAACCGGGCGGAGTCGCGATCGACGAAGGGGAAGGAGTTGGGGTGGCCGGCGACACCGTAGGAGGGGAAGGAGGTGGGTGAGAGTTGACAGCCGCCGGAGAAGGTGCCGAGGTCGGTGGAGTTGTGGCCGGAGCCGGTGCATGAGCTGGAGGCTTCACCGAAGGGGAAGGAGTCGGGACGACGTGAGAAGTGGCTGGCGGCTTCCCGGAGGGAGATGGTGTGGGAGCGTGAGGAGCGGCGACGGGTGGTGTCGATGTCGGCGACGATGCTGGCGCGTGCGACGGCGACTGAGCCATCGCGAATCCCAAGAACAAAGCCATCAGCGTCCCAACCACGATTCTAGAGTGAGCCATTGTAGAGAGAGAAAGAGAGACCGTAAAGAAGCTACAGCAAGAGAGAGAAAGTTAAGGAATGTGTTTGAGAAGAAACAGAGGGGTCGGAGCGAGTATATATAGAGGATTTTCTGAGAAGACTTCCAGTCAAATTACAAGTCCTACGTAAGTACATGCTTCTTTTCACATTCACCGTTGGATTCTAAATTCTTCTTACACTCGGATATCGAGGAAGATCAACGGTGGGGACAGTCTGAAAGCGATCCCCAGATGAACGAAGGAAAACGTTCCTTCACAATGCAAAAACGCGTGTTTCTCCTCTCTTCCTTAGTTGTGGTTCTCCACTACCATCACCGACCACGTGGCTTCGTATTTAAACACTGGAGATCATAACCGTCAGATGTGTACGAATACTAATCATATTTTATACGTAAAGCAAGTTGACCCGTAAGTCAGGATATCCAACGGTTGTGGATCTCCACTCGGTGCCCAATTTAATTCAGTGTCAAAAGTCCGCGTATAAGATTTAATGCCACGGCTTTTGGGGTTACCTTTTGCGTAATCAACACTGTGGAAATCCTCCCCTTCAGTCACTCACTTTCCTAGAAAATCATGTCAGTCTAAGAAAAGTATTTGCCAATCCCAATTCATGAATGGTTTCACTTAATTACATATAGAATCTACATTTAGTCTCTCATAAGGTTGTTTTTTTTTTTCTGTCTATCAAGAATAAAAAATAAAAGATTTACCCTTATGTAATATCAAATTTATTAAGAGAAAGAAAAGTAGTGGAGATGATATATATATATATATATATATTGATGTATATATATATCTATATGTATATGTATATGTTTGTGCTTCCCCAATAAGGAATAATAGTGGTCATCCACTCAGCTCTCCATGTGTAATCCCAATTCAAATGGTGAGAAGGAACCCACATATTTGTAGATAATTAATAAAGCCACTCTTCTTCTTTTTTTTCTACCTGCAGATATAAAAGCCTCTTCTTTTCTTTTCTTTTTTAGCTGGTTATTTTAAACCTTTCTCATATATTTTTCTTTTAAATATATTTTTTTACAATTAATTTACCATATTTTCCCTTTCAACATTATTTATGATGTTATTATAAATAACATCTAAAGCAAAAATTATATAATTAAAAACATTGGTATTTTAATGAAAATAAAGTTCCTTAAAAAATATCTATCAAAGTGTTAAGAGAATTTTCAAGGCTATTGTTTAATTTTCAAAGTTTAACTCAAGATTTGAAAGACTTTCTTGTCACAATGAGGGTTAGATTTTTTGTCTTTTAGTGGGCAGGGCAGGGCTTTTTTTTATTTGTAGTAAATAAAGTTTTCTTTAAAATCCTGAATATGTAATGTTAGAAGCTACACTTAGGATTTCAAAGTTAAAGATTTTTTATAATCCAATAAATTTATGGTTTAAGGTAGATTTGAATGCAAGTACCAAAGTAAGGGTATTTAAGATTTATACTACTAGGTAGATCTTACATCAATCTGGGATTCAAGATACAAACAATTTAGACTGCATTTTGTTACTTTTAGGTGTAAGGTTTAAAACTTTAAAATTTAGGGTTCCATTTATTTATGATTAGGGAGGACCGTTTATAAATTTACAGCATTGGGAGATTAGAAGTTTATTGCAAATACAAGCATTAAAAAGAATCATAGGACATTTTGAGCTTCTAAAAGATTCTCTATGTGTATGTCAGGTAAAATAATATAACAAAAAACACAAAAAAAAAAGAAGGGATAAAAGCATTAATTTCAGCCTAATCTAAATGGAAGAAGATATTTTTCATTTAAAAAAAGCTAATTAACTATAACAATTAAAGCATTTAAAATTGTATCAGTCATGAAATACTCCTTTGAAGAGTGCCTTAATTAATTCAAAATATAACATTGTAAGGAGGTAACATTTAATGTATTCATATATGAGAATCCACAATTAGACCCTTCTAGGCTAGTATTGTTTATGCCTTCCTACTCCATCTTCCCAGCAACCAAGCAACAGCATCAACTTATATCAGTACATAATATAACATCCATACGTTACATGTATTAAAGGCAACCAAACATTCAAACCAAGATGAGAATGTAGAGGCATACGTATACTGAACAACACAAAAACTGACCATTTTTTTTTATTTCACCTCACTTAATTCAATGGAATTTCACAGACAGATCTAACATTATGACCTCCATCCATGAAGCATGAAGCATGGCTTTGAAGAAGAGGTAAAGCTATTGAAGACTAGCTACATAACATGACAACAGGAACTTCCTCTTATGTCTACTTTACTTTTACTAGAAAGAATTACATATCGATATCCTTTTCCAAAATTTTCACCACAAATTTCATTCATGCCGTAGTACAACTACAAGGACGGAATTTAGGATGACTATCTAGCTTCCAAACAATGGAATTTGGTAATGTTACTTTTCTATCATGCAGACAAGTCCATCTAGGTCTCTCCCTTGCATATCTGAGTCAGGTGAGTTAGGGTTACACCTCAGGTACAACATCAGACTTACTGCCCGAGCTCAGTCTACCATTTCCACCAATGATACCACTTGGACGGCCATTGAAGTCCAAACCATAGACGTGCCCCATTTTGGCGCGTTTTGTCTCTAAATATTTCTTATTCTCCTTTGTAATAGGACACAGAAGGGGAACTCTCCCCGAGACTGCCAAACCATAGCCCTTGAGCCCAATGTACTTTGCAGGGTTGTTTGTCATCAACTTCATTGTTCGAACCCCAAGATCTCTTAGTATCTGCAATGATAAAATGTATAAAATCAATTTAATAATCTTTAATTGTTTTAAGAGGAAGTGAAAAAGACACTGGATGTAAATAAATTAGTTGGGTTGCAAATGGCAGTTCAGTAATCTAAACTTTCGGTTTTATTCCATTCTTCTAGACAACTAAGTAGCGCAGAAAAGGAATAATTATATTTCCAAAACTGTTCTGCAAGCAAAGGAAAATAAGCTTTAAAGTTTATACTCTTCTAATGGGTCCATAGCCCAGTTGAATCATACAAAACAGAAAATGTTTTGTTTTAACCCTGGCTCCCATACTGATGGTTCTCAGCAGATGATTAAAATGAAGCATTTTTCTTCAAATTAAATTACAGTTTACCATCCATTTATGCCACAGCAATATAAAATTTCTTTGTCCCTGTGTTCCAACGAGGGGTCCTAGGATAATCAAAGAAGATAGTCACCATACTTGCTAAGTATTCTGTAATTCCTAGTACCGAAGGCCCTAAAGCATTTCATGCAAAGCGTATCTCATGCATGTTATGGTATCATGTAAAACAGTGAAGTCAAGGGCAATTTAAGGACACCAGAGTGATTGCAACCCTGCAGAGACAAACATGATAGAAAGTAATGCAATACAACCATTGAAAACATGAAGAGACCAACCAGGATATGGAGGAGATTTGTTGTAAAATGTGAAAAGTAAGGGGCACTTAGATGCCACATAAAAATAAAACATCTTATCTTATTTTCAAGAGCACATCAAAGCATCACCAAACAAAAAAAAAAGAAGAAGAAGAAGAAAAGATTCTAAAGAGAACCAAAAAGGAAAATCATTTTAAATGCTGTGTAAAAGAGCATTAAATCAGTTACCCCCACTCCCAAAACAAAGAAAAGAAAGAAAGAAGCAATTACAACAACAACAACAATAATAATATCACTAGGCAGTACCTGTGCACCAATGCCATATTCTCTTGAATCAACAGGCAAACCCAGCTCCTCGTTGGCTTCCACAGTGTCCCGCCCATCATCCTGCAGGTTATAAGCACGAAGTTTGTGGCCCAAACCAATGCCCCTTCCTTCATGGCCACGAAGATATACCAACACACCCCTGCCAGCAGCCTCAATCTGTTGCATTGCAAGTGCCAGCTGGTTCCCACAGTCGCATCTGGCTGATCCAAATATGTCTCCTGTGAGGCATTCTGAGTGTACCCTTACAAGAATATCCTGCCCATCCCCAATGTCTCCCTGTTTACATCACAAACCTCACTAACTCAATTCTCATTTCTTTTCAGTCAATGTCACGTCAAGTGATAGGAGTCAAAGAGTCATGACTGTTCTGATAAGGTAACCACAATAATGAGAAAATCATCTACCTTAAGAAAAAGTACAAAATGGGTATAGACTTGGAAAGATACGCTCTCCATTTGACCAAAAAGCAACCATGAGTACAAGTGTTCTTGAATAGTCTACTGATTATGTACCCTCGGTATAATTAAATTGGAGTTGTATTAGACTCAAAACAAAATCCAAGTAATTCGGATTAAGGCTTGTTGAGTTGAGCTTCAGTGAGATACCAAAATTTATTTCAAATAGATCAAGTGTCATGAGTCACAAATATTGCTCACCTTGACCATTGCAATATGCTCAATCCCATCTAAGACCGACCTATAACAGTAGGCTGTGAATGGCCCCCACATAGTAGGTATCCTTGCAGCAGAAGCACGTTCCACTAATTTGTCTCTCTTCCTCCGATATCTGCCAAGTATTACCCATATTTGAAGAGTCATTTCCTTCATATGCTTTTATAATGTGATGCTATCAGAAGTTACAAACAATTAGAAAAGAAAAAAAAAGGATAGAAGAGAAAAACCAAAAAAATGCCTATACAAAGGGATAAACACTTCAGAAGCATCCTAGCATGATTGATATTACAGTACGAGTACATTACACAAAACAGTTTTGTATAAAAAGTGGAAAAAATGGGCTGAAGTGAATATGGTCAATCAAGCTTACTTAAACAAAATCGTCAAATAAAAAAATGTTGATGATAACCAAGTAGCAAAGCCTGCCTTTTAATTAAAGCTCCAGATGTCTCAGACATCTATGCAACAATATTTTTCTTTTTTGGGTGAGTTATCTCCATTCAAGAATTAAGATAATAAGTACTATAGAATCGCAAAAAAACTCATATTAAAAACTTAGTGACCTTGCCCCTTTGGAGCCTTTAATATAGTTACGTTATATTAATAAAAAAAATCTTATTAAAAGAAGAAAATGCATCAGATTATTGAAATACAGTAATACACACGATGAGATGAGAGGATTCACAAAGATCTCTACAAACATCAGCTCCATCTCAAATCAGCATTCCATGTGGACATGGCAGAAGTTATAAATGAACTTCTCACTGTTTCCTGAATGTGCAACCCACCAAACCTTTCACTTAGGAATTCACCACCCAAGAGATTCCAAGTATATGTATTGCAATTCTGATTTTTTTTCCTACAAAATTTTATCATAAGAACTAGAGTTTATTATAGCAAAGTAATGATGGGGGTCCCATTGAAATAAAATGCCGTTAAGTTGTTTTTCAAAGCATCAATTTGCACAAACACCTTCTAGAACAAAGTCAATTCCAAAGATAAGAACCGGGAAAGGATGCTATTTCATGAAGTCATGTATGTAAATGATAATAAATATTCTTGCCAAATGGAGCAATTAACATTCAAACTAAGACAAAGTCAATCCCAACATGTGGAGCCATCCAACACATGTTGGTAAGAAACATGAAAATGATGCTATTTTAGGAAGTCCGATGAACTACCATTTCCACATGCAATAAACTCAACTTAGATGGCTTTCAAAAAAGGAAATTGACTCATCAGTAAAAACTTGTCAAACTGGAAGCCAACTTAAAATGGATTAAGTCCGCATTCAATTTTTATGCAACAGTACCTAAGAAGTAATTGAATCATATTCAAGCAAAAGAAAGTCATCCTTTATTCCATGAAAAGAATTGCGAAAGGCAGTAAAAAATTTGAACATTGATCAAGCAATCTCATCACAGATACAAAATTAAGAGTAATATTCTGCCAAGGGACAATATGATAGCCTACCTGATCAGATCAGCAATGGATATGACTTTTATATTATGTGACCGTGCAAACTGCAGAATCTTTGGTAATCTAGCCATGGAACCATCTTCATCTACAATCTCACATATAACTGCAACAGGGTCTAACCCAGCTAGCACAGCGAGATCAACAGATGCTTCTGTATGTCCGGCTCTTTTTAGAACTCCACCTTCCCTATACTTCAATGGAAATATATGGCCTGGACGATTGAAATCCTCAGGTGTTGAATCTTTGGATGCAAGAGCCAAAATTGTTGTTGCCCTATCACGAGATGAGACCCCAGTCGTTGTACCATGTTTTGCATCCTGCACAAGCATATTATTAACACACAGATGCGTGCTTAACCAGATGCAAACCTACTCATTGGAACCAAGTATTTAAGTGATCAATATCTCATAGAACTTCACAAATCTAAAGATATTACAACATGCATTTTTCACCAACATTTTGAAATTTTTAGTTTACTTCGAGTGGGAATACTAAATCTCCTTCATTTTCTCTATCTTCGTCATCTACAACCACTACCATCTGCAATATAACTACAAATTAATATGGAAAAGATGAGTGTGTGTGTGTGTGTGTGTCATGTTTGTGTGTGGGTGTGTGTGTGTGTGTGTGTGTGTGTGTGAGAGAGAGAGAGAGAGAGAGAGAGAACTCTTCAATTTTTGTGAGATGACAAACTTAAAAGAGAAAACCAACCTTTCCTTGGCGAATATCTTCAATTGCCTCTGGGATAGATGAGAAACCTTCTGTGGGATGGTCCAAATCAAATTCATCATTATCAATAGGAAAACCAATAGCTATAGGAGTTGTTTCTCCTGAGAGAGTCCCAAATGCTATTGCATCAGGCTGTATCTCAATACCAGCTGACAAGTCACCAAGGAGAGTACTTTTGCCTGCAGCATTAGTGCCATTGGGATGAGAATGGAGGTCATCTTCTCCTGATAACAGTGCAGCCTTAGTCCTACCATAACTCTTGATACTGAAGAATGATTTTCCTGCCAGTCGGATCAAGGACAAATCGGATATGTTCCCATTCGCAGAAAATAGTTTCATGCAGTGTAGTCCACTGAACGATTTGAAGTTCCTGATTGAAGGTCAGCAATATATGCAGATTGCCAAAGCAAAACAATGGTTTAAGGTATGGAGATTCATCTTATTTTGTTTCAATTTTGGAACCATTGCATTCATAAAAACAATAAAGAGCACTAACAATTAGAGATTGTCATAAGCATTGCTACTACTGAAACCTGAAATAATATATGAGTACAAGTTTTTTACAGAGTTTTTATCAGCTAAAACTTGCTAAATCCACACCAATGTCCCACATCAGGTTATATTTGACAATTTTGACAGAAAGCTCCTTAGAGCCCAAAGAAATGAGAATAGTTGCATAGGGTTAACCGGACGCACTTTGAACACTTTAGGGACACACATGTCCACCATTTAGACACATATGATATACATTGCAAGTTCGAAGAAAATAACTTGGGAACCAATTATAGAAATAAAAACATGTATTTATGATTATTAACCTCCTCTTTTAGAGTTTTTATTTTTAAGAATTCTAAAACCCAAAATTTATAACCTGTTTATAAATAGAGCTTTCTTGAATAAATATTAAGACATTATGTGCACACTTCTTTTCCAATATGTGCAGTGGGGAAAATGATTTATTACTATTTTGATAAAATAAAATGTATATGAATTTGTAATGTAAAAAATGAGAAAAAAGTTACGATTTCGTGTAACCAGACCAAAAAATATATTTGTTTTCGTGTCCCTATTATATTGTGTCCTGATCTTTCTGAAAATTGTAATGTCGTATCCATGTCCCGGATCCATATCTATGCTTCTTAGGTCAACAGCCAATATAAAACCTTATTCAAACCTTTTTGAACAGTAACCTTAGACAGTTTTTGCAGTGACCACTGGTAAAGAAATTAGATTTTGACTAATGATTTAACAGAAGATCGGAAGATGAGATCATAGATAAAGCAAAATGGAAAGTTCACATAGCTGATTTCAAAATAGATGGAGGAAACCTTCAAGTACAATTAAACCTCGGAAATTATACTGAAAAACAGTGACTGTTTTAATGATTCTTTTAGTAATTAATTTAAGTTGACAAATGGAAAAAAGTATTTACTAAGTTTCTTTACATTAATTAGGAGATGATTTCAGCTTATAGCTAGACCAAAAGTCTTGAATATATGGGATGGATATGGGAATGTCTTGACAATATGGAGGATCTTTTTGAGAGACAAACTCTTACAAAATTTCCAAAGTTATACAAAGCCACCCAACCATTTCTCTACACACATCATTTCTCCCCATCTGATTCTTAATAAGAAAGTATGAATGCCACCATTCACACGTGAATTTCTTCAGTACCGAAGAATTGTATATTTTGGCTCTGATTATAAATAAAATACAAAAACTCGCATCTATTCCACAATCTCGATCAGATATAGAAGTCATGTAACTACAACATACAACAATGCATAGCCTAAACAGTATATATGTATACAATTAACAGAGAGAAAAGGAACAGACTATGAGATTCAAAAGGTATGCTTCTCAAAAAAAGGAATACACAGAAGGCTTATCACGTTGTCAAAACACAATAAAAAAAACCCAAAATTCTCAAAACCCACACAGTTTGTAACTCAAAAATATATATAAAATAAAAGTACTTTCACGGGGAGAAAATTATGTGACTCAGAAAGACAGAAGAAAATCACGCAAATAGCCCAAAAGAAGAGAGATGGAGGCATACTTCGAACGAGAAGTAGGTGTTGCAGGGCAAGAGATGTTGATGGAAGCCATTGTTGATGACTCCAATGGTTCTCAAATCAAACAGAGATTCAAATCTTTAATGCCCCAACTGGGTCTCCTTGACTTCCTGTTCCCAACGGGAAGAAAAGAAGCAAAAGCAAAATTAGGAAACGCTTACGAATTTATGGAGTAAATAGAAACAAGAATGTCCCCGGATGGTGATATTAGTATGTCACCGACCAATGAAGTTATCAAAAGTTAAAAGATGAAATAAAAAAAATTCCTTGTAAATAAGTTCCTGTATTGTAAATGGACATTCAGGATAAAAGTATACAATATAATATAAAAATTTGGTACAAAGTGATGCCGATGATTTGGATTAAGTCATTTACGAAACAAAACAATGATTTAAATGATTTATAATTTGAAAAATTCTACAATTATATTCTACAATTGTATTAATTTTTTTTGTAAAATAATTTTGTGTTATTTTGAGATTATTGAAATTGAGTGTTGCTAATATATGTTCGTAGGGCACATTTAAAATATGAATTGACTGATTGTCTAAGTTAGATACCCTAAAAGTATATGTTAAGGTTAATTTGTTATTAGGTAATTGTATTATATAACTAATTAATGCACTACTTTGTATTTTACACAACTTATCAACGCATTACTTACTTTTGATCAAAAAATATAAAAAAAATTTCCTGAAATTTTGGCAATATCCACAAATTCAGGATCTTAAGATAAGGCTGCATTGATGGAATGTCTTAGGCACATCCAATCAAAGTACCCAAGTCAGCTACCTTAGGTGAACTACGGGTGACACAACCAAGTCCAAACACAGCCTGGCATAAGGGGTTGGCCCGGATGGGCTGTGAGCATGTGAAGCCATAAAAGCATGGGCAACAATGAGGTACGTAAGCTAAGTGTCACGGTCCAACATTTTGTGAGTTTGGCAGTTATAAATATAGTTTGTGCGGCACTTGTTAAGTCTGTCTGATAAGTTAGTCAAACTCGGATCATCTAATTTGGAAGTTAGAATTGAGCGTTAATGGCCAACCGTCAAGCAACCTCCATTAGAGAATGGGTGGAAGTAATAAACATATTTCAATGATAAAAGCATTGTTACATAGGTCACATATGTACAAGACATGCCTCTAGCCATACAAGAAGTTGTGGGGTGGAGGGTGGTAGGAGCATACCCCCCTCCCTATATATGTTTTTTAAGCCATTTCAAAACTGATACAACAAAACATAACACCCCCACGAAGAGTTATAATGGTCTCTTATAAATTCTGCAAAACTCAATAAATAGAACCCTTCAAAACCATGAAACTACATCCTAAGAGGGTCATATAGAAAAAAAAAAACCTAACTAAATTTAGACTTGGGAGCTCAAAGTTATGTCACACCAAAGATCAAGTTAAAGTGAGGTTAAATGGGGCCTCACGGCTGATCTTGGTGAGGTTATCTTGCTAGTATCTGACTTCTACTTTGACACACACCAAGTGAGGTTATCCAAGGTCTCACTGGCACACCAAAATGAGGTTAGATGCTCTTGGTTAAGCGCTAGTGAGGTTAGGTTGCCCCTCACTAGCGCTGTTGCTTGAAACTTCCAGCCGCCTTGGTCGCTGTCACGTTACTTCCTCGGCTGCCTTCTTGGTTGCTTCCGTGGGCCATTCTTAACACACCTCGGAGTTGTCTTGGCTATTGTTTAAGCATTGTTTGGGTAATGTTTGGACAAAATTTGAACAATCCTTAGGTACAAGTTTGGCACCCTTTTGAGTAGTCATGGGGTGCGAAAGAGCAAACCATGACACTAAGCAAGAGCCCCCAACTGTGCCAGTTTGGTATAGTTTTTTGAAAAAAAAATTATTTTATTTTTTTAGTTTGTAAATAAAAAATTTAAATTTTTTACTTTTAATTAGATAAAATAAGTAGAAAAGTAAAAAAAAATTAAAATTTTGACCTTTTTTTGTTTATAAACAAAAAAATTAAGCCAAAAAAGTTCAAAAAAAGTCTAACCAAATGGGCCCTCAGTCATTGAATTGGGATTTTGAGAATAAATTCTTGTTGAGACCAAAACAAAAAAAATTCTTGTTAAAATTTAAAAGAAATTCATTCAGACAACTTAAGTTTTTTTAATTGTATTTATTTATGTTTCATAAATTGTTGGGACTAGGTGGTCGAGAGAGGGAGGGGATCGTATGGAGTATGTTTCATTCTATTTTTGAAGAGTTACTTTACACGTTCACATTAACATCAAATAGTCTATTTGATATGAACGAACATAAGATTATGGACCCTTTGATACAGCTTTAAATTCATAAAGTTTATCTGGCTTTTTTGTTTTTTTAATTTTATTTTAGTTAAAGATAAAAAAAACAAAAACATAAAAATAAAAAAGTTAAAAAAAATCTTAACTTTTTTGCTTATAAATTTAAAAAAAAATTAGGCAAAAAAATTGTTCCAAACAAACTCTATAAGTCAAGTTCACACTTTAACATTTAACATTTCAAGTGTCATGATTTATTTTTTATACAAAAAAAATAATTACACACATCTCCTGTGCAATTATTCGGTTACTAAGCCAAATCGACTAAGCAATGGCTGATAGAGAATATACGGCTGAGGTTCTGTCTCTATCCATTCCTTTTGGACGCCAGTTGGTAGTTTCCGCATTTAGTTCGCCATCGTTTCGCACCATGTCTCTCACTTGTCGTTGCATATCCGTTCATTTGTCGAATTTAAAGCATAGTTTGGTAGAAATTATTCATAATGACCGTCGTATCAAATTATTATGTGGTGTATCAATATATTCATATGATACCATAGGTAAGGAGAGCCAATATTTTTTAAGACATTATAGAAATTAAGCTAATAGTATAGTAAATTTTCAAATTTAAAATTTATGTCATGTGACGTGTCATATTTTAAATGAAACGTCATATTACATAAATATGATGACATAATATGATAGAATAATTATACTTAGCTTGGACGCGCTATCACTCACCTATATTTTGAAAAATTGCAGATTGTTGTATTTTCTCCCTAGTAAAGGGTAAGGATTGAGGAGTGATCCAAACATAGCCTAATGATATTTCTAAATTATCAAGAAACTGATATCTCTACGAAGTAATCATGCTCCAAATCTAAGTCACATAATCCTTCTAATTATGTAGATGAACTACGCTTTAGCCTTTGAATTGACGAGCTAAAAGTTAATCCATGACAAATTCACAAACTCAATGGTCAAATTTTCGAATTCAAATTTGGATCAATAATTAATTGCTAAGTGTATTGTTGTTGTATATAAGCATAGGGTTATATACTTGAGATAGAGTGCTAAGAACAGCCGCTGATGTGTGTCACATTAGTCGAATCCCATTAATTGTTAATACGACGTGACCAATTAATAGAACCCGACTGATATGACACATATTAATTGGTAAGTAAGAGACATCTGCAGTTGTCCCTAGTAATTTTCACTTGGGACATAACTAAAGAAAGGTTACTTCTAACTAAAAGTAACAAATAATGGGTCCCATTCATTTTGTTTATAGGCTACTATAATAAATAAGAAAACTTTTTTGATATAGAAGTCATATAACCAAACATAAAAATATTATACAAATTTACTTATATTAAAAATAAAAATATTATATAAATGCTCTCAAAATGCTCCCAACTCTATAAATTTTTGAAATTAAAGTGGTGGAGGAAATTATCTACTATCAACAAAGATTATTATTGATATTCCTGAAACAACTTTTAAGAGCAACTATTTGAAGAAAATAATACTATTTGCAAAATTGAAAAGGGTGTATAAAACCTATTCACTTACTCTTACTTATGACGTGAGCTGCAATTTTTTCACCTAAAAATACTAAATGTTTGTTGCTTTGAAAATTTTCAAATATCCAATAGAGTTTTATCTTTTATATTTAGCTTTTTATTTCATTGGTAACAAGTTTTAACTAAAAAAGAACAACTCTCATTGTCTTAAACCATAATACAAAAAAAAAAAAAAAAAAAAATTGGAATTCATTATTAATATGTTGACATAGTTATCAAGAAATTATAACTATAATTGCACAAAAAATTGTTCAATCCTCAAACTCTCCTTGAATCAAGGATTTGGTGAAAAAAAAAGGTGAGAAGAAGAAAACAAAATAAAAATAGACCCATTATATAAATAAATTTAAATTTCAAACACAATATTAGAGTATCATGTCATTATTGTGAGGTGGAATCGGTATTGGAACTCTTCAAATAAAAATGGACCCACTGTATTTTAAGAGAAGTAGAAAAGTGACGGGTTACTTATTTAATGGGTACACAATATGGTAGCAAAATGTGATGATGTCACATTCATACAATGATACAATTACTGAAGAGTAATGCTAAACAAACAAAAAAAAAATTATGTAAAATTTTTATACAAAAGAATAATGTGTCTTAATTATAGCATTTCAATTCAAAACAAAATAAGTATTTCTATATAAATTATCTGTAAGAAAAGTATTTTCCTTACTAAAATTCAAAATGAATAAAAAAATTCAATTAATGAATTTAATTCCCCTCCTCATGTCAAAGCTTAGCAAAACAAAACATTCGCTCTCAATGTTCTTTGTAATTTCCGCTCCTCTATAGCAACAAAGCTCATTCTCTCTTTCGCCGGTCTCTCTCTCCGGTCTCTCTACAATGGAGAGTTTTGCTCTCTACTCTCCGTCTTCCACCACTAGTGCCTTCACTCCTTCGTCTCGTATCTCCTTGTACCTCCGATCCCGACCCTCGCTCTCCAAATCATCGCCGCTTATCTCTCCTAAACCCACACTCCGCCCTATCTCCGCCCTTCGATCACCTCCCTCTTCTCTCTCCGCTTTCTCCACCCATCTCTCTCCCTTCAATCCCAAACACTTCCTCTTCGACCCTCTCACAAAACCCATCAAAACCCACAAACCAATCCAAGCCTCGTCCTCACCACCCAATAACAATGGACCAACCACTGAATCAAAACCACAAGGCGCTAAGCTCATCCCACTCGTAATCTCAGTATCAGCAGGCCTAATTGTTCGATTCTTTGTGCCAAAACCGCCCGAAGTTTCGATGCAAGCTTGGCAATTGCTCGCAATCTTTCTATCGACGATTGCTGGGCTCGTGCTGAGTCCTTTGCCTGTTGGTGCGTGGGCGTTTCTTGGCCTTACGACCTCAATTGTGACCAAAACGCTGACATTTTCGACCGCATTTGGGGCGTTCACCAGTGAAGTGATTTGGTTGATTGTGATTTCGTTTTTCTTTGCTCGCGGGTTCGTGAAGACTGGGTTGGGGGATAGGATTGCGACCTACTTTGTGAAGTGGTTGGGGAAGAGTACATTGGGGTTGTCATATGGGTTGACTTTCAGTGAGGCCCTTATTGCTCCGGCAATGCCGAGCACGACTGCGAGGGCTGGTGGTGTGTTTTTGCCGATTATTAAGTCATTGTCGCTGTCGGCGGGTAGTAAGCCTGGTGACCCATCAGCCAAGAAGCTTGGGTCTTATCTGGTTCTGTCTCAGTTTCAGGTTAGGTTGTGTGTTTTCCATTCATTTTAATTTCCTATTATTGAATAGAACGAGTTCTGTAATTGCTGTATGCTGAAACTTTTTTTTTAAGTATGTAAATGTACTTAAATTAGGTTAATATGAATGCAAGCCTTGGGTTTATTCTGCTAAAAAATTACATTTTTGGAGAATTCTTTCACGTTGATTAGTTTCATTAATTGGAAAATTGGAAACGTGGGTGGGCATAAGAGAGAGAGAGAGAGAGAGAGAGATAATTTTTGTACATGGGTAATTATGCATGGCAAAAACTGTTTTCTCAATGGAAAAAGATGAGAGGAAATGGAATTGCCATTATGTTTGAAAGAAGCTTTCAACAAATTTCCAATGTTTATTTCAGTACAGTCCCTTTTTATGAATATGTCATGAAGTTGCTAGCTTTTACGTCTTTAATGTGTACAGAAATCTTATTTTCGTTGTCTTTTGTGTCTGTGCGCACTGGCATGTGTGCGTGTTTGGAGAACTCTCACATTATTCGAGAAACATTTTTTGTATTGATAAGTAACATTATTTGAGAAGCATAACCAGATGGTGAGTTGATTTTAGCTTGCTGCCCCTGTTAGACGGGGTCTTTCATTGGATTTCTGTATCAAACACGTTCTTACTTTTCTGCAAATATGCTATTGTTGATCAAAGGGCAGAACTGCTTGTGTTTTGTCATTTGATTAAGCAGCAAATTCATTATTCTGTTATTCTGTTGTGGTCGTACATGAACTACTGTATATATTGTATTCCTAGAATTTGTAACCAGTGTGTTCTTCTATGTTTCATGTATATATGCCATGACATGCTATATTTGTGACTTATGTATTGTGTTGTCTGATGCATGACAGTCCTCTGGTAACTCTAGTGCTCTTTTCCTAACTGCTGCAGCTCAAAACCTGCTGTGCCTAAAACTAGCTGAGGAACTTGGGGTGATAATTGTAAGCCCATGGGTTTCTTGGTTCAAGGCTGCTAGTTTACCTGCAATCATTTGTCTCCTGGCTACTCCTCTTGTCTTGTACAAACTTTATCCTCCCGAAATCAAGGATACACCAGATGCTCCTGCTGTAGCTACAAAAAAACTGGAGCTTATGGGTCCTGTCACAAGAAATGAATGGGTGATGGTTGGCACAATGCTTCTTGCAGTCTCCTTGTGGGTCTTTGGGTAAGTACTATCTCTTACTTCATGGATTCCTATGGCATCCTTCGAGAATGTATTTTGAGGAAAGGATTTGCAATATGTTTTTATGAGCAAAGATGTCATAAATAACCATAATTATTGTGTAATTTAATCTTTGGTGAGGGTAGTTTTTGTGAGTTCCTCATTGTTATAATGTTATCAGAGACAAGTAGACTGATGCGTGGTGGACATAGTATTATCCACTACTATATTTTTAGCAAGGATTTAAACTATGTTATTTCAGAAGCAGATTAATTCTTGGAAGCATGAAAGAATACCTTAGATGTGGACAAATTTCAAAGATTTTTGCTTGGGTAAAAGTTCAAGCAATTGGGAAGTGGAGACATTGTTAGACGAGGAAATTTTTTTTAATAATAGATTGATAGGTTTTACCTGGTTATGCACATGTGAGAAATGTTATAGAAACAACTACCAGGTGGTTTCAAAGGGAATAGGAGAGGCTTCTACTGATGATCTTTGTTTTACACCGCTTTCTGTTGCAACTATGATGAGAAATCTCTTGCATATAGGCACAATCTATACGTTAATGGAGGTCTCAAATTGCGCTACACATTTATGCTTTGTTTGGCCACAAGCTTTTAATCTTGTGTTTTAGATTTCAGTTGAGCTTCACCTAAGATGTGACTGTATTAAAAATACTTTTCATTTTTATTTTATAAGCTCATTTGAAGTGACTTTTCCCTGTGGAAAAAAGTGCATTTGAAAATCCATGGCTTGCCATCAATCACCTCTTAAGTGACCACTATGCAGTGAATTTTAGTGCCATTAACACCTTACTGTTGCTGTTCAATGCAGTTGTTTAGGAGCAGTCCCTTTTTTTATTAGATTCTATTTCATGGCAATTCAGAATTTTAAATTGACTTCAGCATTTACTAGAATATATTATATTTTGCCCTGGAATGGTTGATATATTCGCCTGTTAAAATGTTAGTGATTTGGGAAGCTCATGTTTCTGCTAAATGTAAGCTGCAAATTGCAATAGCTGTAGGTTTGGTTGTTATCCTTGCATACTTTTATGTATTAAACTGAGTGCTTTCATTGCTTGGTTCTGCATGCAGAGATGCTCTTGGCATAGCAAGTGTTGTTACTGCTATGCTTGGCTTATCAATACTCTTGTCGTTGGGGGTGCTTGATTGGGATGACTGCTTGAGTGAAAAATCAGCATGGGATACATTGGCTTGGTTTGCAGTTCTAGTGGGTATGGCAGGCCAATTGACTAACCTTGGAATTGTAACTTGGATGTCTGATTGTGTGGCCAAGTCCCTTCAGTCCTTCTCTTTGAGCTGGCCTGCTGCATTTGGTGTCCTTCAGGCTGCTTACTTCTTCATCCACTACATGTTTGCAAGTCAAACTGGCCATGTGGGAGCTTTATACTCTGCGTTTCTTGCTATGCACTTGGCATCTGGGGTACCTGGTGTGTTGGCAGCATTGGCTTTAGCTTATAATACAAATCTCTTTGGTGCTCTAACCCATTATAGCAGCGGCCAAGCTGCTGTGTACTATGGAGGTGCGTCTATTTCTTTTTGACTCACTCCTTTAATTATCTCTTTAAATTATAAAGCTTGATTTACTATAGTTATGTATGGCAATTAACCCCAGAAAACTGGATAACCTGCTCCACACCTATTGGGACGGGTATGGGAAGGGTTTAAACAGGGTAAGGGCTGGTTTGGGGAAAGAGCAGCAAAACTGTATCAGGTTTGGGACAGGTTTGGATGTTATGTGGTGATTTAGTAAGATGCCCTTCACTTCTTTTGTAATTCTGTGAACACCCTTATAAATATATACACGTAAGTATGGACTGGTTAATCTCTCTCTCTCTCTCTCTCTGTTCGACGCATCACTATCTCATCTCTTTGCGTCTTTCAGTCACCATGTTGATGCCCCACTTTGTGATCTTTCTGCTGCCATGTCCAGCCACCATCGCCATGGCCTTCTCTGTACTCTAGTTTCATTCTCTACCTTTATTTCTGTCACCATTGAACAGCTTATACCATCGATACCATCATGATCTATTTATTGCTACACGAGTATTTTGGCTTGGGTCGTGTTGGGATTGGAAGATGGTATTGGAGTTGCTACATGAGTACATCTCTTACCTGCCCTATTGCCATCCCTAGTTCTAGTAACCAATCAGCATCACTAATATATATCTGTATCTCCCTTTGCCCTGGGTTCGATCACATTTAATAACCGTGAATTAATGGTTCCTTTTGTAGTATGTATGAATTGATTTATTTTCTCCTCGTCTGGTTACTTAAAGATGGAGTAGAAAGAAATCATGATTTGGAATCAATAATTAATCTTAGAGCGAGTACCGTCCTCTGTACTTTTTCTCAATTTTGTTGGTAGGCCAATGGTGCTTTTACTTTTTAAGTGGACATAAGTGACAATTGTATAAAAATTATCATTTTGCATCTTAGTGTCTGTTGCTGTGTGAAGACTGACAGGGTTCTTTCACTTGTTTGGTATTTTTGAACAGCTGGTTACGTAGACCTCCCTGATGTGTTCAAAATGGGTTTTGTAGTGGCGCTTATTAATGCCATAATCTGGGGAGTTGTCGGGACATTCTGGTGGAAATTCTTGGGCCTATATTGATTTTTGATTTCCATGTAAGTGGATGTTAATTTTTCAGGGAATAGTTGAACAAAGCATCATTTACTTCCAAAGAAAATTGTCATTTTTTTTGGATTTAACCTTACAGTTTGAACTCATTTTCGGCGCAACTCTAGTGTAATAACTTTCATCGAGATTAGAAAGATGGACTTTTTTGGTGCAACTCAAAATCAACAAATTGTTGAGTCCACGATATACTAATCTGATTGGATATGTAAAGCTTATACAGCATCACTCTTTGGTTGTTTCTCCATATCTGGGTTTTATTTATTCTCCCATGAGTCATGGCCTGATCAGTATTGACCGTAGTAATGTTCTCTTTTGCTCCAAATGTGTTCCCCCTGCATAGTTCATAATAATCCGTATTTTGATGTAATATGTGTGTTTTTTATGGCTGGTCGGATCTACTATACAGTGGGAGGAGAATTGTGAATGATCTTCTTGTTATGGTAATAGATGAAGAGTATAATTTTTAATAATACTGTACCATGCAGGGAGCTGCAAATTCTATCCTTCAAGAAACCGAAAACTTGCCTCTTAGATCCAACAATGGATGATGGAAGACTAACAGCCTGTTTGATATTTGAAGAAAATAAATGGAAGGGAAGTGAAAATTCACTTGTTTGGTTTCCATTGTAGGGGAGAAAAGGAAGGGAAATGGGAGAGAGTAGTTTTCTTCTCACTTTCTTTTCATTTTCCTCAATAGTTATTCTATTATTTTGTTTTCTCTTTCCTTCCAGTTTCAAACAAGGGAAAGTAATTTGCTTTCTACTTTTCTCTTACTTTCTTTGCAAAATCAAATAGAGGAATGAAACTGCATTCCTTCCATTTTCTCTCTCATTTATTTTCCTTTCCACGAGTGTCGAACATACCCTAAGATATAGCTATCTAGCTTTCAAATACAGCCATTCCCCAGCATTCCAACCAACTTCTCTCCTATCCTTGCATTCTTGCTAAAAGGTACTCCGCCAATTTCTACAGATTAGCTGTCCGATATTTTGTTCTATTTTGTTGCTGCTAGGCTGGACAAAGTCCTAAATTCTTAATCATAAATATGGGCAGAATAGAACTTAGTTGTTAGCAAACAGCGAACGGCAAACAACAAATATAAGATCACTGGGAAATTTCTGCTGAATACTGTCATCACATCCTCACGTTGTTTGATTCTACTTAGAAGAGAAAGAGGAGAGAAAGCGAAAGAAAAATAAGGGAAAAACAAACACACTCTCTCTCTTTCTCTATCTTATTTGCTTCTGTTTTTACTTTATTGTCTTTGCAAAACCATTCAGTGGAGGAAAAATAATTTTTCTTTGTTTTCTCATTCCGTTCCCTCCCCTTCCCTAATTTTCAAAGAGGTTGTAATTATATTTGCTTTGTAATCATTCAGGCAGATACTTCTCCAAATTCAACATCATCTGTAACAAACTAATAAGAGATAGGGTTGTATAAGCAATAGATTAAGTTATTGAATCACAGAATTACTCAAGCCAGCTAGATTAAGTCCTATTTCAAACACAAACCATTTGGGAGCAGCAAATAAAATTTGTCCTCCTGTGACAGAGAATCGTATCATATATATATATATATATAAAAGTTATGTTTGTCCTTTATAATTTGTCTCTTTATTATGTGACGCTTTAAATACTCGAATACTTTTTTAATGTCACCTTACAGGACAATTGATAAGATAACTATTCAACTCAGCCTCTTAGTGTTGTAAGATATATCAACTTAATGCGATATATATTAGATAATTATTCAACTTACTCTATTAGTGTTGTAAGATATATATATATATATATATCTATTTAATGCAATACCACATGACTGTCATTTGCATTTCTTTGGGAGTTTTCTAAGGTGAGCAGTGCTAATTTAATATTTACTATTTAAGTTAAAAAAAAAAAACTTAATCAGGTGACTATAATTACTTATCTTAAAAAAAGGTCATTATAGTAAAATAAAGCACTCGCATAAATATCTACTTCAACTTTTGAGAGAGATGGTAGGATTGTACTAAGCCTACAAGTGTTTGAGTTTTATTACACTACTCCATAATATAACATCTATAGTAATATATTATTTTTTTGTTACTTTGTAATATTTTATTAAACAATGGAGAATATAATAATGAGAATAAACTGATTTTTGGTCTTTGAAACAAGAGTGAAAAAAAAACAATGGAAAGCAGCTTTTGAAAGCATTGCTCCACATTTTTTATTAGTCATAACATTTTGCTATAACCATATTCATGTTTCGATTTTATTTTTTTTTCATGTAGGCTATGGAAAAGTATTGTGAAGATGATACATGTATAAAACTTTTTTTAGTTTTTCATAGCATTTTGTTACCATAAAACAAATTAAAATTATCAATTTTAAGAATTTTATTATGAATTTAAATAAGCTTTACTCATGCATTACATGAGTTGACATTTAGTTAATTCTATTCAAAGACATTATAAAATCACATCAAATTAAAAACAGTCTTAAAAGGCCACAAATTACGGGCTAACACGCATACATATATGCAAAGAGATAAATACATATCTATTGGGCCACAAAATTCATATATATTGGCCAATTAATTAATGAAACAAAAAATTCAAATAATCCATATCATATTCCTTTTTTTTTTTCTTTTTTTATTTATTTCCGTCTGACTTTAGAAATCATGAGGGTTCAAGTCCCTCTTATCCCCAAAAGTCCATATTACTCCTTAACTAGTTTTAATTATTTATCCTATTCTTTTTCTTTAGCAGTTGACGTTTTTTTTTTTTTACCTTCTCAATGAATAGATCTCAATCTCCCATATTTTTCAAAAAAAAGTGATTCAATTTCATTGATTCCTCCTAAATTGTATTGATTTATCCTAAAATTTTTATTTCAATTAGAATTTAATTATTAACCATTGTACAAGAATCACCGTTAAGCATCTACGGAGGAAGAGTTAAAAGCGCCCAACTCGTTATATGCACATGTATAACTACATATCTATTAGGCCATAGAAGTAATGTCTTTTTTTATCATTTCTTAATATTACTGACCAAGGACTTTGGCCCAGTGGTCATAGACCCACCTCGACTTCAGCGATGTTACAGATTCAAGCTGCGACATGAGCGTAGCGCCTAGTACAAATAATATCTATTTCTCCGGTCATTTACTCTCTATAAGATGTAGTCTACTAAACAAACATCGAGTCTTAAGTTTCAACCCACCTGATTGAGAGTGGAATGATTGAGACTTGGAGAATAAACCTTAGGTCTCAAATTTCAACTTTTACACTGACAGGCCACCCACCATAGGTGCAAGTCTAAAAATTCACCCGAGCAACGGTGGGAGGCTCATGGGTCCGGCTTTATACAACATCGGTGGGTCAAATGTGGCCTGCTGCGGGTAGTTCTTAGTTAGCTTAAAAAAAAAAAAAATCAAAACCACACTCCCTCTAACTTGTCAGATTTGACTAAAAAGTTGCTTCGAAGCTTGCGTTATTTTTTGAATTAGCGGAAGCGGTCGTGATACATATAAAAGAACCAGACATTTTTCACAAAACATGAAACCAGAAATCAAATGGAAAAAACCCACGGTGAGATCGGCGATGTTTGTTTTGCTGATTGGGGGCCGAACAATTTAGAAATTGCTTTTCTGTTTTCGTGAAAAAAAATTAGGAGCTTTTCATTTTTTATGTTTTCTGAAAATAAAAAACAAATAGCACCATCAAAATACTGTAGATTTTTTATCGGTTTGTTTTTTTGTATGAAAAGGGTTCTGGAAACTCAAAAACGCGTTTTTAAAATATTCTTGCCAATTTCTTCAAGAAACCAAAAACTTGCCTCAACCTTTTTTGTGATGCATTCTTGCCGTAAGGTACTCCTGCCAATTTTTCCAAATTAGCCATCTGATGTGAAGCAGGCCCTCTATTTTGTTGCTAGGCTGGACCGTAATTCTTAAATTTTTAAATGAAAACTTGGACGCAATAGAATTGAGTTATCAGCAACCAACAAACATGAGATCACTGGGAATTCTGCTGAATGCTGTGATCACAATCGGTCATTACGCACCAAAATATATTTTTCTATAAGATATATAATACTACATACAGATGCTTTCCCAAATTCAACCTCATCTTTAACATACTGAAAAGGAATAAGGGGTCATCTGGGCTCATGGCTTTCCAAGGCTTATTGCATGTTCATATAGCCACCATCATCGTCTTAGTAACTTCAGCAGTCACCTGATTGTTGGCTGTACATATTTCCAGATTTCTTCAATAATAATTTCTGATTATTGAGTCATGACATTAGATCACAGCTAATAAGAGAAAATTACTTGGAAAAGTTAATAAAAAAAAAATGCTTTGAATTCTGCTATACATAATACACGTATCTCTTTGATGGACCCACCGACATGACTTTCTATGATTAACTGCCAATTCGGGAAGCGGGGGAGCATCAAAATTCATTGAGATGACTACATCCAATTGCAGCCCCTCACGTCCAGAATTATAGAATCCAGTGACATTCAGTGTCACAAACTTACAGTATTCTGCAACTACATATAAATTGGACCCAAATAATGTGGGTGGTATTTTTCTTGTATACTAATAATACATGTGTATACATTTTAAGTATGTTGAAATCCTCCGCTGCTGCAGGGGGTCTAAGCATCGGAAAATTTGAAGATCAGTTAGCATCAACTTCTCTGCAGAACGCATATATTTCATGTGTTGTTATGACACAAAAATTAACAACCTTCCCAGCCCCACAAGACCATTGGTTAGCCGTGCCCTAAGAGAGACAAATCACCTGGAGCTCCCTGGCTTCCCGACATCCATTGCATGATGATCAAGATCAAGATCATCATCATAGTCATCATCATCACCATAACTTTGATGGTCCACAGTAGGCTGTTTCAATCTCTGGAATATTTCTTCAAGGGATTCAGATGAGGAAATTCGGGAGGGTTGTGTATCTTGAACCTGGCGCAAGGGAAGGAAATTCTTGGTCCCTATATTAGACTTGAGATTTTGGAAACGTGTCTTCATAGATACCCAGGTTGAGGCTAATCCAGAAGATGGTTCAAGTGTAGTATTCTGGGAGTTGCCTCCATCAGATAAGGTGGCATTGCAGGAGGCTCTGCTCTTCTCTGTCAAAATTTTATTGCTCTCTTCTTTGCTTTGCTGTGCCCTTATGGCCGTATACTTTCTGCCCATGGATTCTCTGCTGGTTTGTTGTTGGGCCTCTCCTCTTGGTGGTTTTGAGTACCCTCCGTGTCCATCTTCAATTAAACTGGTTGTTGCTTTCATTTCAACGGCGACCTTATCCAGACACCATTTCCAAGTCATATTCTTGTGGAATAATGACAGCGAAAAGAAATTAAACAAGAAGCTTGGCTAGAGCCAACAGCAGCCTAAGATTTGGAGGGACACAAAAGTGCTGTCTGGACCTATATAATATATCAATGGAGTAAACTATAGTTTTCATCTGTCTTCTAACAAAATATGCAGCAGATGTATCTTAAAACTTAAATTTGAGCAAAGTCTCGTACTGAATATGTGTCCTGTTAATTCCTCCAAGCAATAGGACCCTAAACGTTGACCCATTTGATTGAGAGATATCAATCCAGACACATTGGTTTGAGTTTTTATATCCACAAAAGAACTGTGAAAAAATAGTGAGTAACTATGAAATTATCCCATAAACGAAAACAATGCATTTCTAATCCTCTCAATGCACTTCTTTGTGTTGAGAAGGCATTGAATGTGTGGCCAGAGGTGAGTGCTTAATTCCATACTCAACCCAACCAACCATAATACCAATTGTGTGCCGACTGGCCACAAGGGTACATTTTCTCCAATTGCCTCAATTTAAAACCATATTGAGGATTAACGTTTCTTCAATGTCATAAATTGAAAAATATAAAACCTTGAGCGTTAAAAAGAATCTAAGAAGCACAGATATGGACACGACATTTTCAAAAAATGAGGACACAGATACAACAGAGACACTACAAAAAAAATATTTTTTTATTTTTCTATTTGTTATGTATATGAACGTAAAATTCATAAGTCACCAAAAACAAAATGCAAACTAAATAAGGTCACAATTATAATACAACTAACAAGTTAAGGATTTGAAAATTTGAATTTAGGTGTTTTAAAATTTTGAAATTTATATATTCGACTCCATTTAATACTTTTAATAATAACATTTCAACCTTGCCTTGTTCAACTAGTGGACAAGCTTGTCCACGATGTATTCGAGAAGTGTTCATTAAAAAAAATATCATCATAAATATTGAATTGGCGTGTCCTACACAAGTCCTAGTGTGTCCTAGGAGTATGTGTGTCTGTCATGCGTTTGACACAGATACAGCACCCTAAACGGTGTGTCTGTGCTTCCTAGAAAAGAATTGTAACTGGCAAAAGACAATAACTTATATTACTAGGAATAAAAACATACCTTGCTGTTGCTGCCAGACTCAGGATCCATACTAACGTTGTTGAAATTCCTTGCTAGTGGAATAACGAGTTCGCCAACTTTATGTCCTTGTTCAAGCCAAGAACGTTCTGAAAAGAAAAAAGGAAGGAAAAAAAAGAAGAAGAAGAGTTTCATAGGCTTTGAGCAACTACAGTGGTTGAAGGGAAAAAAATTACGTGAAAAGTCCTCTTCTATAGTTTTAGTTCTCTCTCCCATAAGTGCTATAGCCCACGGTGCAAGAATGTTGAACCCATAATTCCATAATGCCGATAATTGTAAAATGCAAAGGGATAACAAGTTGACAACATGCCAAACACATGCCACAAACAAACAAGGGATGCGATCTCAGTTTACACACCTTTCTGCAAAATAATCACTCCCGATGGATTGAATCCATCTGTATTATCAGCTTCACTTTGCAACCTTAACATCTTCCAGTTTCCAAAATAATTAATGACCCGATCAAAAAAGTTGCTGGCAATCAATATGGTGTATATAACCATGATAAGGGGGTAGATGTTATTGAATCCTTGCCCAAAGAATGGGACAGTATCATCAATATTCCACATTCTCTGCACATAAAAATAGTATACTGTCACAATTCATATTACATTTTCAATAAGTAGGATACTGTCACATTTTCAAATTGTAGGATCAATAGTTAAGAGAAAGAGAAAAGAAAGGACCAGGGTGATAGAAGTTCAATCTTCAGAAAAAATTCTCACACACTAGTTTATAAACTGGACTAGCTGTCACCTACTCATCAGTCAATCTAAGGTAAGAGATGTAACATGCTTAACCAAACAAACAGGGAAAACAGGACTATTGAGTACATTTGAAACTAAGATAAAGGAAACACCATTCCTTGGGCTATGCTTGTTTGCCAGAAAATCCACCCAAAACCAAAAAAAAAAAAGAAGGTATAAATAATTAGATTTAGATCAAGTGTCTCATAATTGTCCTTGAGTTTTTTTTTTTTTTTCTTCCTAAAGAATATGTTAGCTGCTCCCCCAAAACCCCACAATAATATAAACACAAATGGAGGAAACATCCCCAATGCCTCCAAAATATTAATTTTCTGTTGTATAGAAGAAGTAAGATCAATTGAGCTTGTTCAGTGGGTAAACGAACTTGAAGCCTGAAGCATCAATGAAGTGGTGGACTTGAATGAACTCCACCACACAAATTCAAATAAATTATTGCCTCAGAAGGCCAGAAGAATAAAGATATCCAAAGATATACTTGAAATGTGGACTACAAAAGGGTTGTTTACAATGATTAAGCAGGAGAGAATACTTCACCCGGAATTGTTCATAATCTGATTGGATTTGGATTATGAAAAAGTTGAAACTGACCTCACCTAAGTGATTTCGGTTGTGCTGAAATATACAAGGTCAAATTATGATCAGCTCCATTCAATTAGAACATAAACTTTGTTGGATCTTTTTATTTCCCTAATCAGACTATAAGTGGCTAATGCTCAGGCAGGAATTGAAGATTGGTTAGACTCCTGTAGTATTGATAACATGATTTTCTTTTATATTATAAAATTTAAAGAAAAGAAATTAAGGGCAAGGCACATGCACATGCACATGCACATGCAAGGCGCACAAGAGCCTATAGGAAAAGCAAAAACATGACTCCAGCCCCACCAAACAGAGAGATTAAACAACCTACCCTTTTGCCCTTCAAACTCCTTCAAATGCCAACTGCTTTATGTTCCATGCACACACTTGTATCCACAACAAATTTATTCGTGTGTTTGATTGCGTTAAGTCTTGTGAGCAGGTTGGGAAATATACAATTGGGTTATTGTCTTCTGATAGAATTTCAACAACAGAGTGGTCTCTCATTTTTCTGTGTAATATGTTCAAACCAAGGTAGTTTTGCCCAACCTAACTGAATTCCAATACACTATGTCTCAAGACAGATGAAGCTGCTATAAATGATGATCCCCTCCCTCTCTGGATCTTCACATGCATTTCCAAGTTCTCTATGGTAATATGTAATGCCAAAATTATATTCCATTATATTTGCTCCATCATTGGTATAATGGGCATTACTGTAATCATCATAATTTAACTACAACGCATCACTTCATTATTTGTGGAATTTTAGTTTCACAAATCCCTTGATTTCAATTTGATCTTACTTTTAGGTTTCATAGGCTAATAACTACTTTTCATTTCAAATTCTACAATGATAAAAATGAGCCAGCATACAACTGCTACACAAGCATCCAGAATTTGGGGTTGGGTCATCATTTGGGTTGGGGTGGGTTGTCAAATACAAGGAAGAAAGTAATCATTTCCAATCTGAACGTCCCTGCCCATCATCTTGTTTTTAATGGAGCCAATTGGTCATAGCAACAACATCATCACATTTTGCAGAAGTGATGAATGGATGCTAACTCTTATATCAGAAATAAAGGATATAACTAACAATATGCATGACCTGCACACTAAAATATACTGACACCAAGAGTGATACAGAAAAAAGGCTGACCTTTTCAAAGACAGTTTTGTGATCCACATCAAGACGAATAAGATTGAGAAAATTGTACGAAATTGGAGGCGCATATCGCGCAACCATCCTGGTAAAGATGTTGAACGAGAATTATTACCAACATCCTCAAGAAGAAAATGCACATCAAATAGATATCTTTCAGAGTTCAAACAATAATTGATTGTAGAAGACATGGGGAAAAACATACGAGCATATCATAAGCAAGCTGACTGAACTTGTTTGGCTTGGAGTGAATGAGTAAAAGGTCAACATTCCAATCTTGAACAAGGAATAGTATGTGCACACACACATATACATTAGAGGAATGAAGGCAGTCACCTGCAAACAAAAAACAAATTAATCGACAAGGACACTACAAAATAGAACTTCACAATTGAGAGGGAACTGTTGGCAAGGTAATATTTTTCAAGCAAAGAGGCCGCAGTTGCTTGCAAACATGTGCTTTGGTCTCCCCTCCCACCCTTTTTTCTGAAAACAAAAACTATTGGAGGTGTACCTCTAAAGCATCCTTTTGGAAAGCCTACACAGCTTTCCAAAGCTAGGGACAGCACCTTTTTCCCTTGATTAATGATGGTTTTCCCCAAAATTTTGAATGACTACTAAGGCTCCGTTTGTTTCCACGTAAAATGTTTTCCTCATTTTCCTAGGTTTGGTTGCACATAATTGGAGTATAACTTCTTACATAGAAGTTTTTTTTTTTTTTAACAAATCAAACAAAAATGACTTCCCCATTAGATTGGCAAGTCATTTTACAGATTGAATATCTTAAGGCAGTCTTGTTCATCCCCAAAAGTTATTGCATCTCCTTTGCTTTTTTAATGGAAACACTGTCGAGCTAGACTGACTCGATCTGTAACGACAAAGACCTGGTCCCCGTTGTCTGTAGCGGCTTCACCTCTGGCAAGCCCGAGACACTCATCCACCACCTCTGCAACTTCAGCCGATCCAATACTCCAAGATTGAGGACGTCTGCAACGCCCAATACTAGAACTTCACATCCCGTGAATGATCTCCAATCTGTCCTCTCCAACATCGATTCCCCTCAAATTCTCTCTCCAACTTCAAAAGTTAACTAGAGACATGGATGTCTATCACAGGCCATCTCTTGACTTCTCATCAAGTTTCATTCGCAAGCCATTAAACATTGAAGGTATAGATTTCTTAAGGTTTACTTGCTGTCCGTCACAAAAGACGAGCTGCGCAGTCGCACTCTGCAGCCACAGCTTTTGCTTCTGAGCAGCATAGGCCCAAAGCCATACCTCTCATCTTGGGGAATTCTAGTGATGCATCCCTTGCCTTATGTTGGTCAGTTCTACGACAACCCCTGAAATGGCATCTCAATTGTGCCTTCAACCCGTTGGCGTACTCTCTGATATAAGTCGTAGGCCTTAGCAATTCAGGAGGTTACCTTGAAGCAACCTCCAATGTCAAACCTTTTGCTTCCTAGCTCACTCTGTTTTCATTCTTTGAACTGTGTGAACTATAAAAGTTAATAAATTTTTTTACAACAAGCTTTTAAGCCAGTTGCCAAACACACCAAAAAAAAAAAAAGTTTGATAATTATTTTACGTGCAAACAATTTCTGTGTTCACTTCGAAACAAATGGAGCCTAAATTATGTACGGCATGCCCGCATACTTAGCCTCCCAACTTTTGCACAGAATTATTCATAGAGGAAAAGTTATAAGTCTTATTTTCCTACAGAACTGTCTAGTGACCACATGGTTGTGAAGGAAGCAATCTTTTTTTTAATTTTTCCTTCCATTCAATTTTCTAAAGAACCATTTCCTTTATGATGTTATCAACAACCAAATAGAGAGCAATGGAAATGAAGGCGTTCCTTCGTGATTAACTACACATTTTTCACATTGCTGGTAATTAATTTGGTAATTTTTTTTTATATAAATATGATTAATGAGATACTTGAAATGCTCCAGTACACCATATAGTACAAGTCTAACTTCTCAGTGTAGAGGACCACTTCAGGAACGCCATGATAACATGGTTAAAATTTCCCTAGTTAAATCACGTTAGATTTGGTTAAAAAGTCATTGAAGCTGTACTCTGCAATCAAACTTCAAATCCTAAACCAAAGTATTAAATAGATCAAAATTAAAGCTTTGGTTTCACCAAAGATAAGCGGATGCAATTGAAAGAACTAAGTGAAAATTATCACAAAATTTACCTGCACAAGCACCTCTTCTTGTCCTACAGCATTGATTAGTATAGAGAATAGAGATAAATCAACTCCACTGGGCAGTATAGTAGCCTCAGCGAGAAGAATTGCAGCTGACATGCAACTAAGTATCACAGCCAAAACTTTCTCAAGTTGCTTCCTTAGTATACACCGCCAGACCAACTCTGCAAGAAATTACCAATCACAAGAGAGTTTACAAGTGAGGATGTCTAAGGACTTAATGGAAAGAAGAAAAAAGTGACAAGAAAATTGTATTCTACATACCTAGGCAGTGCAACACCTATATCTACTTATGGCACATGCACAAGAAGGAAAACAAAAAAACCTACTTACAGACAATATAATCTAAAGTATCAATAGGAGGCAAAAACAATTCAAATCAGGGATTAACTCTACCCATCTCCCAACTAATCAAGAAACCAAAAAACTGTTTCAAATCATTTCAACTGTTTCAAACTATGAAATGATTCCTCATCTACGTGAAAAGATCTCCACTCCCACCAAATGCACCATATCCAACAAAGGGGCGGTCCCCAAAGTCTTCTTCCTTCTGCTCAATATAATCACTTCCCATTGCATGAAATCAACTATCAATCTAGGAAAGACCCACATCATACCAAACACACTGAAAAGCAATTAGCAAATCTCTTTAGCCATGCAGCCCATGCCACAGTGAATGATGGACATCTGACTTAAAGAAAATAATTCCTAGACATTTTATGTAGCACCTGATAACATACCAATTTGTTCTCCAGGCATATACAAAGCAAATCTATCACATTGCATGTATCTGATAATTACAAGAATTGACACAGAAAATGCTGTTCCAATTTCATATACAATAAATGATTAAACCTTTCTGTTAATGCAAATAACATCACTTTCCGAAGTATCTCATTCTAAAGGGTACGAATGAGTCTTCAAATGCAATGCAAAACAAAATGGACTTGACTTCATAACCGCAGGACATTCAAAAACCTTCTCATTTAAAAGCTTTAATCAGCCAAGAATAACAATTTCAGTGAAGCAGGTAGTATATTTAAACAAAAAAATAAAAGAGGTAAGAAATTCATCCCTGAAATAGATGGCAACCCAAAAAAAAGTGAGACCAGAATGATTTTAATAATTACCAATCATATCAAGAAGAGACCCTAGTGAGCCTTCTCGCTCAGCCCGGTAGCTTGAAATGTATTTCCTGAAAATTTGCAAAAAGCAAGAAATGAAATTCTATAGTCGGTAGAAACAATCTTGGAGTTTTCACACAAACAAACTAAGGTACTATATGGTATCACCGGTTCACCAATGAACTGATTTGTTACCTCAAACAGAGTCATTTCAGCACCCATGAACTTCAATTCTGATTATTTATTAAGAAACAAATCTTAAAATTTTCAAGGGTAAGGATTCTCTAAATGAGGGAATTATAGGTCTTATATTAGAGCTCCTTTGGGGCTTATGCTGAAATGCTTTTTAAGGCCCTAAGGGGTGCCGTGGAGCTCAGTTTTGAGGGGACTGGAAGACCGTTACCTACAAACTCTAATGATTTCTAAACCTTGCCCTTACCTTGGACCACTTCGCAAGACGGGAAACTTAAGTTCATTTTCTGTGAAAGCACTTATGGAGCCAGGTCAATTGGGAATTGGGGAAATATTCAAGGAGGAATGGATTCTTGCTTTCTCAAAACCAGCTGCCAGGGTTTGCTAGAGAGGCAGAAATCTTAACTCTCCCAGAAGGCTTTGAAGAGGCTACTATTGGGTCTAATGGTTTTTGCTTGAGGTGAGATTCTGTTACAGTATTGAGACATAAAAAGATTCCCATATTAACTTCAAGGCTTTATAATCAGCTTGAGGGAGATCGTAAACTCACCATCTTCGTATGGATAGAGACAATATGGGGCCCCTCAAATTGGCCGTGAACAGGTCATGGACATCTTGTCCTCTTTGAAAGCCTCTGATTGATGGTCTTATGTATGAAAGCTATATTACAAACAAATCCCCCCCCCCCCCCCCCCCAAAAAAAAAAAAAAAAAATTGCCCCTGTTATCCTCCTTTTACTTCGAGGAAAAACCCAAACAAAAAAAAATAAAAAGAAAGAAAAAAAACATTGCAATGTATTTTATTGACCATTTAGAATTGTCTCCCAATTTATATTTTCTTCAAAAGGTCAAATACATATACATACACAAATAGATCTTTGGAGAACCAAGAAGATTATGAAAGTTGAACACGTCCACTAGATGTAAAACAAATATTGGCACTCCAGAAAAGCTTTTAGCAATTGATTATGACAAAATAGGTTAAAATCCATTGCAATTGTTTCATCTTTTTGTGCTTTTTTGGGTTTATTCTGTATTTTGGGCTATCTGATTCAACCCTGCAGGATTATTGATCCTTCTCTCTAACATTCCCTTTACTTTTGATAATATTACTCTTTTCATTGCCAGACAAATAAGGAAAAAAAAGAACAGAAGACAGAAAAGGAGTTTCTACATTCAGCTTCTTAATGTCATTCTTAGAATAGAGAAGCTTAAATTATGGTACAATGCAATTTCATAAAATTCACTCATTCTCCATAGTAGTGAATTCCGCTCAATGAAGCCTTACTTCAACTATATCAGGTCCTGTGTCATGTGGTCCATCTTCTACTTTCTTGAGGTTGATCTACTACATTCAATTCTCTCAACAGCTCCACCACCACCATGGAGACCTTCCCTTGTCCTTACAACTCTGTCAACTAGAACCATAATACTCTTACTAGTACTGCCATTAGTTTTTGTCCCACTTGATCAAATCATGTCTCTAGACTCCATCTCATTTCCAGTGCTGAAACTGTTAAACTTCTCACCAACAGTTCATTTCTATTCTTTGTTTTCCACCACTTGCCCATTAATATCATTGGTATTGTACTGCTCCTTGAGCATGTCTTGACAATCACGGAGTGTTGGCATTTAGGCATGGCTAATTATATACTCTGAAAGCACCTCTCTACTTTATGCATCATGCTATAGTATAATATCTAGGCATTTAAATCTCTCCCTACAGAAACGTTTCGGAAACATTTCGGAAATGTTTCAGAATGTTTCGGAAACATTTTAAAAAGTGACAAATATTAAAATATTAAAATACAATCACTTATACGAAAATTGTACAACATTTATAAAGATTTTAAATTTGGGTCAATACAATTTATTGTTTTGGTATATAGCGTTGTGTTTTGATGCATTTTTCTATATTCTAGCCTCTTTTGATGGAAATAATACTGTTCCATTATTCCACTAGTGTTTCGTTTCGGTCTTTTAAGAAACGGAAACGTTTTGGCTATTTCAATGGAAACAAATGGAAATTTTGTTCCTTGCCCCCTACTTATGTACGATTGATACAAGATAATGAAAGTAATCATTCTTAAAATCATCCAGAATATCCAGGTAGCAATTTCTGCCAGCAGCATAAAAATGATATATACCAAGTTACAGTAATGGTCCATAAAGTTAGATGATGAACACAACAGCAAATGATGTTTTCACCCTTCTAATGTTAAGACGATGTGCATATAACTCCCAGCATCACATCTGGACAACGATTGAAAACAAGACCAAGGAAATAATGAAGGCAGCGGAAATATAGTATTCCCTCAAAGGATATACAGGACGAGAGATAGTAAACACAAAGAAAAGTGACAAACCATCAAGATTGTTGCAATAAAATAATGAAACAAACTAATGATAACAAACAAAAGAATTGTGCAGCTTAGATAGCCAAATTACCCATAAAATAGGTTACTTGCACCATTCAATGGTATGTCGTAATTATATTACGCAGCAAAAATATGTAGAGCACCAGTGAAAAAAAGGAAAAAGAAAAGAAAAAAAATAAGAGGGAGAGAAAAGAAAAGAAAAGAAAAGAAAAGAGAAGAAGAGAGCCTGGATTAAGAGCAAACCATCCAATAGCATGGCGACGATCATAATTCTTTATAGTGTCCTCCAGCTCGAGGGCTTCCATCACAAAATTCATATATTCACTGCAAAAGATAATAAAAAAAATTAAGTGAAATTTAGCTTGTCTCTCTCTTGAAATCCAAGCATAATAGAAATTCAAGCTGCCAATAGATATATAAAACTTTGAGAGATGAAAAGCAAGAAAAAAAGGTTGGAATAAAAATAATGCTGCAAATAAATGACCACAAAAAAATAGTATTTGCTTTCAAAAAATGATTTGACCCATTAAAAGCCAATCCAGGCAGAAGAAGTCTTTAAGGACGCCATTTCTAGTATGACGAAAGAGCAACCAAAAAGAAAAAAAAGAAAGGGTAAACAAAAATACAGGAACAAGAAAAAATCCCATGCTTATGCTGGGGTTCAACCTTCAAAATTTCTGAAGGATTAGGTAAATAGAACTCCCAAATGAACTTAATTGTTCACTTTGTGAGTAACTGTGTACCTTTTGCACCGGTAGTACTCCTCACGAGCTCTCTTAAGTTGACGCCTAAGAGCCGCCATTGATTTTTCATCAGTGTCATAATCCATGTCATTTTCTCCTAATCTTCCACCTTGTGGTTTGAAAGACGGATCATTGCTAAACTGGCATCAGGATAAGAGTGTTGTTTAATTTGGAGAAAAGAAAAAGAAAAAAGTAACTCGGGTAGAGATTTTTTAAATAATAATAATAATAAAGCTTACTGTAGCACATGTACAAAATACTTGTACATGTGCACCTCAGGCATGCACAGGAAGCATAATTACCATCTGAAGTAACATGTTATCAATAACATTCATGCAGGGTCTCAAAGGATCACGCTTGGACATTTGCTTTGATGTTGCTTGAGCGACCTAATACAATAAACCATCACAATTTGTCACTAAATAAAATAAAACACAAAACATACATATCATGATATAGTTCTAAGTAGCCTCGCACTTTGCATCATTCGAGGAAATGTTCAAGGAAGGCTATGTGGGAACAAGATTTATGCATAACTGAAATAAAATACATTGTTGATATTATGATTTCTCTCAACAGTAATATTGGTTGCTTTTACTTTTTTCAAAAAGAAAGAGGAGGCCACCTATGCTTTAAGTATTGGTTGTAATTTTTTACACACACCCGTTGTTACTTTCAATGATAATATCTAAAAATAAAACTCTCATTCTTGTTTTCGTCTCCATTGCTCCTCTTCCTCCTTTCTTTACACTAGCAAACACTATCATCATTGTTCATTTATCTCAAATCTACTCATTATCTAATTAAAGACACCCCTGCAGCTGAAATCTAACGGTACAGGGCTGCTAGCTTCACAAAACCTGAGGGGGCATCCCTCATGGCCTACAGATCACTCATCAGATAAAAAAGGATGGGGTTATGTCCCTCTTACAACATGAGGTTCTCGATAGCATCAAAAAGCTTTTGGTAGGTGTGGTGGTTTGGGGGGAAATAACAAGACTCATTGTATTAGACGGGGGAACACACTATCAAACAGTTGCATTCTAAATTATTTTCTCCCCCTATTCAGTAACACTTTTTGTTTCTGTTTTCAAAATTTTTTAAAATAAAACATAAACAGTGATTCGGTAACTGTTTTCAATTTTTGTTTACAAAATTTTGAAAGCAAAAAACAAAAACTTGGAACAAATTGGGAAACACAAAAGAGGTGCTTTTTTGTGTTTGATTTTTTATTGAAGTCTTCCCATCTTCTCCTCCCCCACCACCCACTGCTGCTGTCAGCGGACCGGCCACCGATATTAAGTGCACGTACAACATCAATTGGCAATAACTTGTCATCTCTGAATTAATTTGTCCAAGGTGGAGAATCCTCATGTAATCCCATAAAAAGAAGGCCACCTTAGAAGGCACTTGAGACACCCAAATCCTCATCCAAGGGAAAGTCAACTCCTGACTGTATAACAAAGCCTTATAAAGAGATAAAGAGATGGAACCTCAAAAAACCCCGACAATCATCCATTGGACCATGTCAAAGCATCCTCTTCCCTTGCTTCTGCATGAAGTCCCATGAGTCCATGCTGCCTTTCAAACTAAACCCTAACTCATCAACCCCTCATCTACAAATCTCTCATAAAAGCAATATCTCAAACACTAGATCGCACTAACAATTTGCATCAGATGCCTCTCTATTCACCGAGCAAAAAAGCTGGGAGTGGCTATTCAAGCTTGGCCTACCAAACTACACATGATGCCAAAACTTCACCCTCTCACCTTCTCACCTCTCCCCGACTCTCGATCTAGTATTATACATTGTGACCACTCGAGTTCCCTTTCCAAAGTCCATACCAAACTACATAGAAACCTCCAAAGTGATTCAATCCCCCATGTACCATACTTTGGAGAAACCAACATCCTCCAAAATCTATCATGCTCACATGCAAACCTTGAAAGCCATTTATCCTAAAGTGCTTGATGAAAAATTTCCATCCTCTTAATTCCCAAGCACATTCTCTAATAGGAGCCCAAAATGTGTCCCAATCCACCATATGATATTTAAACTCCACTCTCATCTCTCATGAAAATCTCCCTACATCTTCTTTAACCTTTTAACTACCTAGAAGGAACGTTAAAAAATTACACGAAGTGGCAAGCCACACAAAATGCCTTTAATCAAGGCCAAAAACCATCCCTTTGAGAAAATACTACCTTCTCCACCATTCTAATCTCTTTTGAAACATCTTCACCACTGAATCCCAAGCGGACCTTGCATTAAAAGATGCAAACCAAAATAAGAAGATGGAAGGGATCACATTCTACCCCCAAGGATCAAACCAAGATTCCCAAGATCAGATTCCTCCTTGAAAGCAATCAATTCACGTTTAAAGCTTGACACCCCTCAAAACAAATTAAAACATATTGAGGGGGAAAAACATAGGAGGAAAGAAAGAAAACTACCTACTACATGTTCGTTTCATAATATAGATAGTATGAGCTGCAAACAGGACATCAAAGAACCATCCACCAGACCAACCCCAAAAGCCCTCAAAAAAGTCTTGGCAATGTCCTATCCAATATCTTGCTCAGAGCCTCCATAACTAATATAAACAACGAATGAGAAAGAGGGTCTCCCTGATGTAAACTCCTAAATTGTGGGGGAAAAAATTGACCATAGAAATAACCAAGCGCCTCACCATAAAAAGATCAAAAAGAATCCACCTCATCCACTTATGCCCAAGCCCATCTTCTCTCATAATACAGAAGAAAATCCCAATTAACATGGTTAGAAGACTTTCGTAAATATCCAATTTACAAATAACCCCTCGGATCTCACTACTCATTTAAAGTCCACCCACTCATTTGTCATGAGGACACCAAGTAGAATGTGTCTCCCACCTGAAAACACATTCTAAGACTCTGAACCCTCGAAAACCAATATATCCTTCAATTTCAATCTTGTTAAATGTTAAGCCAAATAACCAAAAATAGAAGGAAGTGTCACTACCACCTATTTATACTTTAAGGTCGTTTCCATATATCCTAATTCTTCATATTAGAGCAATAGCTTTTCATATAAACAAGTACCCTCTGATTTGATACTTTTCTTTTTTTTCTTTCTGACAAGTACCTTCTCATCAATTAATTACTCCACCGAATGGGAATTTTGGGAGATTGGGAAATTCCCTGGTAAATATTGTCATTGAAATTCAATCCTTAAGAGTGAACAGCTCAAAGACTGATTTTACAAAAATATTATTAATTATTATAAATAAGAATGCAAAAAACAAAAGCAAAAAAGTTTAAATATTTGCTTCCAATATTTTTAATACTATCTGCATTTTCAGTATTGTCTGTTTTGTCCTCAGCATATGTTGTTTTGCTCCTTAATAACTATACCTAGAGAGAGAGAGAGAGAAAGAGAGAGGTGGGGTTAGATAAAATATACAGAAGAAACATAAAAAATAAAAATAAAAAGGGTCAAATTGTCACCAGGAGATAACACTTACTACAATAGCATTTGAAAAACCTTGATGAGCATCGTCAAGTTTCACAGCCATTTTAGCCACTTTATGAGAAAGAACCTTTTGCCGAGTAGTCCAATCAGCATTTTTCCAAATGCTCTTTGGAATCTCACTCAAACCAAAGCCAAGAAGAAATGCACCAGTAACAAGTCCAAAAGTATTGGAGCCAGCCATTGCTAAACCGAGAATACCACCACTCCTGCAAATACAACATCAAGATTTGACAATAGGAACAGAAAAGACAGCAATCATGATCATTCAAATGGAACTAGGCTAAGTAACATAAAACTCATGCACTAGTGGTTGTTGAAAAGGCAAATCATTAGATTTCCAAGGCAAAGCTCAAGGCTGCCATCTATGGAAAATAAATTCTATCATTACATAGACGATGAGTAATCTTCCAAAAACGCAAACCATATAAGAAGATGATGTTGACAGAAAAAAGGAGGATGATGTAAACATTAAAAGAAAATCAACCAAAAAAAAACCCACCGACACTTCATTGTCTCGACCACTCTCTTTCCCGTGTGAAAGTCTTTCAATGTGACTGATGTAGGATGACACATAATAATGCAACTCACATAAACATACTTAGTAAGTTGCATAAATATGAACAAAATAGAATCTACTCTTATCCACAACATCCTTCAAGGAGGATTACAGAAACGGACCTCACTTCCGTATGTACTAAAAAAAAATTACATACTTTGTATGTACAAAAAATTAATATTTGTTCCACTGCCTTAAGAGGAGGATAATAGATGTCTTATGTGTGCCTTGAATGCCCAAAATACTTAAGCCAAGCCCAACTGTAAGCTTGATGAAAGAAATGGACAAATAAAATCATTAATTGGAGTAAACAACGATTATGTTACTTCATTTTTGAAGTACTTGAAGACAAATTGGAGGCTAAATTTCATGCCTCTGAATTGTGAAGGCTATGAACTTAGAAATGGAGAGCAATTTGAAAAAATAACCTCTCGGGGGACCACCACAGCTCCTCTCTTCTCGAGAATCCATACATCCCTTATCAGTGTATGGACAGCTATCTCTAAGTCTATTCATTGACACAAAATTTTGTAAGAGATTTTACTTGTAGGTTTGTTGCTCTCCATGGCGATTTGAATCATCCCATCTATCCTCCTGAGGAGGAGTTTGGTCTCAAACCCCAGTTCGAATAGAAAATCAAAACAAAAGGAAGAAGAAAATTCAACAATTAAAAAATTGAGAATTAAATATACTCACTAAAAAGTAAGATAAGTAGCTTAAATGTTACTAGCACTTGGAAGCACTTAGTTGACCAGTATTGGGAGGACCTAAACAATATTGGAAACCAAGTAGCATAACAATCATGTTATGCTAATTAGTGTAAATCATTGTAATAGATGCACAACTATGAAAAATCACAAATTTCGTGGCTAATCAGTATGAAAATTGAAGGTGCTATGGTGAAATAGAGAAGGGCACAAATGAGATATGAAATATCATAAAAGGATTGAACCATGGTATTACTTTCCCCATTGAATGATGGGCCAAGCTTTGTATTTGTTCCCCATGGGTAGGATTTTTTCTCAGTTTAAAAAGAGAAAGTTACATATAAAATATGGGAAAGATAAGGACAATACTATTTTGCATTTTTCTTTCCTGATTAAAGTACTATTCTCCCACCATGACTAGGGATGGCAAAATAACCCTACATCTCGGGTCCCCACCCCACCCCTATTGGGACGGGTAGGGAGTGATACTAATTAGGGCGGGGCGCGTTTGGAGATAAGGTGCAATAACGCGCCCAACCTGAACCCTTATACATGTATATTTACTTTTCATATGTACACATTTTATTAAAATACAATTATGATTTTTCCATTATTTTTGTGATTTTATTCCTTACTTTGTCTATGATGTGTTTGAAAAGATTACTAACATAAAGGAGGCGGGGGGGGGTGTGAGGAAGTGTTAAGCAAGGCAAGGTGGTTATGGAGGGAGGGTTTACCGTGGCAGGGATGGGGTAGGGGTCCCCCGCCCCAAACCCGCCCCGTTGCCATCCCTAAACATGACTCAATGATGGTGGCAATCCAAAGCAAAATAAATGGAAAAACTAAATGATGGAAAAGGCAAGTCAATGGATCTAATAAATGTTGACAAGTTAATTTCGTGCTAAGAAGCACGAATTTTTTATTTCTGGAATCATATACACTTTGAGCACTTGGACGACTCACGTGTCCATCGCTTTAACACACATAAAACCCATTGCAAGAAAGTAACTTAGGATCAAATAACAAAATGAAACCAATGTCAATTCATACCTATTAATCTCCCATCCTTTAGACTTATTTAATTTAAGGGATTTTAAAGTCCAATCCTTTCAATTTGAGTATGAAAAGAGTTTTCTAAAATAGATATGAGGAGTTTATCTTCAAATTTCTTTTCCAATATGCAGAATATGAAAAATGATTTCTCATTATTTTAACACAATTAAGTATAAATGTGTTAGTAATGGTAAAAATGAAAAAATAGTTACTATTTCATGTATACATATAAAAATATATTTATCTGTTGTTGTGTCCCTGCAGTGTCGTGTCCTTACTTTTCAAAAAAATGGTCATGTCAAAGTGTCACACCAGGTCCCGTGTTTGTATCTATGCTTCTCAGATTTTAGGAAATATCATCTGGATGGCAGTAAACACGCAGCTTGAAAATCAATCAGATGACCAAAATGCATACCACAGGGTCACAATTTCAACAGCTTGCAAGGAATAAAAATAACAAAACATAGTTTTCTCAGAACAGAACCTAAGACATATAGAAACAGATCAACGACAGAAACAGGCTGATGAGACGCACAAAACAAAACATGTTCTTTCATCTTGGTTCATCAAAATGAAATTGGACAATAACAACAGCCAAGATGGCTTCAGAATGATCAGAGATATAACAGTAAAAACTTAGAAATATTGAGATAAACATAAACTGGTAAATGCTCACTTGAATCACACCTTCAGAATATTATGATAGCCACTAACAAGTTCAATGATGAAATAACATGAATGTGCATAGCCATTAACAAGTTGAATGATGAAATAACATTAATGTGCATACACAACCCTCCATATTGTTGAACATATAAACAATTATCGTACATGTACATTTTTTTTATTTATAACAAGGGTATCCCCACCTTCAGTGGGAGTAATCCTCTATAGGGAGCTAGCACAGCAACCCACCACCCAACTCCCCTCTTGAATCACAAGTTTAATCCCAAGGGGAACCGAACCCGAGACCATGGGCCTCACCCCATAATCCCTTACTCACCCTTACCACTAGGCCACCTTGTGGGTGGTAGTTGTCATACATGTACATTGATTAAATATCTATGGAAGAATAAGCAATACAATCAACATAACCTATATAATATAACCAGTACAATTCAACAAACAGGTAAATTAGCTCTAGAATAGCTCTAGAATATATACATATAAATATTAATAAACAAATAGTAGCAGCAAGATGAAACCAAGGTAAAGAGAACGTGAAGACTGGTGCACAAATTGGTGGAGAAGCAAGCAAATATTCTTCTTTTTTTGACAAGTGATAAGATTTCAATCGCTGACTCAACCCTCCATTCTAGATGTCATGTCTACACTGCACCACTGAAGAAACTTGCAAGCGACTAAGCATGCAAATCTAGCACTTAGTCTATCAGGAAAAGAAGTTTAACCAAACAAATCAGGTTTATAGAAAAGACAATGGATTAGTCTAGCAGATTAAGAAACATACCAGTTTTTGCGCAAAAGAATGAGCAGTATAAGTCCAAAAAGTCCAATAGAACCGACACACAGGTAGAAGACTAAGTTTGTGTGTACACTTGTCTTCAATCTTTCTGCCACTGTGAAGTCCCCAGCATCTTCATAACCCTGAATTATAGGCACCACAGCCCTGCTTAGAGAAATAAATTCATATAAATCTATGAGAATATGTGCATAACAATGAAGCTGATAAAAAAGTACCCTAACCACCAACGCATCCCAAGCTTATCAAGGCAAAGCAACAGCATAAGAAAGCACATGAGAATATGCAGTTGCATAACTACTGTGACATAATCTGTAAACTTACCACTTGAAATAAGAAAAGAGACATTATTACTCAATATAATATAGTTCCTTTGTTCTCTTTGCAAATATAGTTACATCTATAATTCTTCTTCTTAAGATCAGTCCTTTGAAATAAGGGCCATGGGAGTAAAGAAACTTAAATTGTATATGCTAACGAAGATGGATGTAACAGGAACAAAAGCTGAACTCAGAAATTACATCTCTAACAATAATAAAGGCTGTAGCTTATGCATCAACAAACACAAAAATTGATGACCAGCATCATAAAGGTAGTTGCATGTCAGTGCTAGATACAGAAATAACTGATAGATTTTAAGTATTTCGAACATATACACCACTTAGTTTCTGACAGTACACCTCAAATGGTTGAAAGGAGAAACTCTCTCAACAAGCTGCTTCCAGACACTTCAAAGTATGCATTTAGGCAACAAATAGAGATGAAAATATATGCGCATATTCATAATGTATACAAAAATAAACACATTCCATTAGCTTTAAAATAGAATAAAAAATCCCCAGGGAAAATTTTAGACGTATAAATGTGCAAGGAAAGCAGGTAGGAAAGTACCAAGAGACAGTATGTTTGAAGCACAGGACAATCTTTACACATAGTAACATAGAAAGGGGACGGAGAAGAATACATACACTAACTTGCTAAATTAAATAAGAGAAAAATTACAGTTTTTAATCATGTTAAGCATATCAAGGGTAAGGATACAAGGGTCTTGGTTACAGATAGGGATAGAAACGAGAAGTGGAAAAGTCAAAAGGTTGTTCAAGCAAAAATTATGTCAAAAGCTTAAATTTAGAAGAATATGGTAGGGAGATTAGAGGAAACAGAAAGGGTGGGTGGACCAAGGTGTTATTATAACTAAGACTTGGAAGTGTAATTCGGCTTCCTCCTAACTTATCAGCCGAGAATCTGAAACCATTGAAATCACCTACTTCAAATTAAAGAACTTGCCTATTTGATCACTTTGAATTCCATGTTCGAAGTAGAATCATACTACCAATATTTGAAGAGAGTAATTAAGCAGCAATTAAGACCTGAAACAATGGTATCAAAACATCAATTATATTTTTTGCTTGGAAGGTTAACAATAGAAATTATCTACTAAGGAGACTAATGAAAAGGAGTAGAGAAAAAAGGAAAGATCTTGAATTGGTTTCTACAAACACGGAAAAGCCTATAATAGGATCATTTGGAGATGTGAATCCCGGTAGGTTTATAAAAAATAAAGCTATTATTTACAAAGTAATAAATTGACATGATAAAGGACACATATGATTGAGATTGACTACAATAAGATGAATTTTTAGAAGAGTAACCTTATAATTTTAGGCTTACATCAGGGATTATTATTAAGCCCACGAATTTTTGTAAACAAGACATACCAAAAACAAGGCGCGAATGCGATGGTAGGATTTTCCTAATTTCAATTGATGAAACAAAAGCAAGGGTATAATTCTAGATTAAAATTTTGAAGGAAAAAAAAGAGTACAAAAGAGATTCTTGTGGTCAATATATGCCTTTGCTGGCATACTCTAGAGGGCATAATACTAGGCACCTGAGAAACAACATATGCCTAAAATAAGCAAGACCAAAATGGAATTTTCAAGATGGATGGGGGGTAAAGGAATAAACAATAAAAGTAGATGAAATGAATTCCTGAAATGCTAGAAGCAACAAATGGAGATAAAACGAGAAGCCAATAAGGTGGTTTGGCAATAAGCAGCAAAGACCAATTTCAATGCAGTGTAAGGAAGGGTGACATGATCAAATTAAGGGTAATGCTAGGGAGATGAGTTACAAAAATCAACATGAGTTAGGATAGTAAGGCAAGGCATGGTATTGTTTAGCTCAATAGAAGTCATGATCTTACATAGAGCATACTGCCAAAAAAATGTTCATGTAACCAAAGCCAAATAGTTGTGACAACTTGTTAATTGTGCAAGTATAAACCATACATGAATGTTTCAAATGCCACATAATACAGCTAAAAGATTGCCTAGTAGATTACCATAACATAGCAGACAAGTTGAACAGAGCTCACCATCCTCAACTAGGTCTAACAAATAACAAATAGATTATCAAAAGCATACCAAGTAAGTAAAAAGGTACTCCAGTACGACCAGCTCCAAAAAAAAGAGATTCCTCCGTTGTCATGGTCAATAATTGTCTGCATAAAAATACAAAACACTGCAGTTATTCTATAATACAAAATTACAAACCAAATTTTAAGCATGATAAATTGATCATCAAATTCTAAACCTCGAAGGTTTGCAAATGGAAAAGGGTTGTTGAAGGATTCCATACTAGCTGCCAGAAGTCTCTTCAAATCAACCTGTTATTATTGGAAATTCAAAGGGTTTCAAAGTGTAACAAATATGAGAAGGGATTGGTGTTGATGAGGAATCAATAGGCTAAGGGTTTGGGGCTGAAAGGATTACTATTTGGGGGCACTAAATAGTATACCAAGACTAGTATCTCAAGAATAGTAATCTGCTAGTTTTGTGAAAGTAAAGAAATGCATCTTGCAACCTTATTGTCCCCAAGATCTCCAACAATGAACATTATCAACTTGGCAAAAAGATTGCACAGAAACTTGAATTTGATGATCAATTTATCATTAAATCAAATTAGGTCCCCATTAAAGATTAATTTCCACATTTGTTGGTAAAGAATACAAGATGAAAGTTAAATATGATCTAATGTCTTGGTTTAGAAATTTAGAGTGAAAAAGAATAGGGGGTACCGTCCAAATGTCGGCAGGGACGAGGATAATGATGGAGAGAGAGCAGAACCAGGTGTAGCCGACGGTGAAGAGGACGTACCGAGGAACATCTGGTCCTGCGAAGTACCTCAGCGTCAATAACACCATGCCCAACGTCAGAGGCAGCGAGATCAGATAGAACACCCACATCTCTCCCTCCCTCCCTCCCTCCCTCTCTCCCTGCCTCCCTCTTTCTCTCTCTAGAAAACTCTCTCTCTCTCTATGGTTTTTGTCTCTCTGTTTCTCTTTTTTAGAAGAAGGCTTGAACGTGAATCAATGTCCGGTCAAGCGGAGCTCCGATTGCTGCTTTATTACGGCTTCGTTTGGCGCGGGTATTTGCATCCTTCAAAGGTTTGGTAAATTTTTATTTTAATAGTCCTTGGTAAGTGCTTTGGCCATGTTAATGGTTTTTTTTTTTTTTTTTTTTGGCATTGGTTGAGTCGTGCCCACTAACTTCCACTTACCAATGTTCCCCATTACCATTATCTTTTTTTTTTTTTATCTTATCCATTACTTTTATCATTTAAATTTTTTTTTTCATATATTCACATAATGCACATTTGCACATAATACCAGGGATCTGGCCTATATCAAAGTCATCAAGTGACTTGAGTGCACCACTAAAAAGACAGTCTCGCCGATAGTGTAAATCCTACCCATTCTCCATTTTTATATCAATAGCACTTATTATGAGACATATCTACAAATTGAAGATTGCCACAAATCAAACAAATGGGCACTGAGACAGACAGAGAAAAGTGCAGCAGGAGGCGTTCCTCTTAGAAAATGGAATGATAGATCAAGGTGTTAAAGTTGAACCAATTGGCTATATTGCCTTTGAATATCGCAGGAGAAGGAATTGTTGCTGACAAAAGGCCAATACCTAACCTTTGGGCATTACGCGCAGTTCTAAAATTAATTAGTTATCACCCAAATCCATTACATGTAAGCTAGTTAAGCAATTTAGATATGGTAATTTACTAGACATTTTTATTGCCTGACAAAGCAAGAACATCAGAGTGCTAATTATTTGACCAATAAGGGTTGGTTCAGCTGATGAGTTTATCGTCCTCCTCGCTTAAGACTTGGGTTCGACTCTTCGCAGCCCTTTGTTGGGGTTAAACGTATGCCTAATGTTACCTTTCGCGCTGCGACCCTTAGCCTCGGCTCCGACATAGGTGCGGTGGGGGAAGCAGCAGATGTAGGGGTGATATGAAGCGCAATCTTCCCTGACGGGGGTGTTGGGTACCATACCTGCACCATCATTTTTTGTACCAAAAAAAAAATTTATTTGTATTGTAGATAGTAATGGACCACTCTACTGGTCCTCCTCAAGCTTAAATTGGTTGGGTTTGACAATGAATAAAACTAATCAAGAAAAGTACCATTGATGAAATTGCCATCCAGTTTGGAAGCATTTTTGTAGCACATGCCAATAGAATAAGAGAATTTAGCTAGTTATCTATACATTTACACAGTTGAAAAGACATTGGAAGAAGAGTGCTGGTCAGTGTACATCATTGCATCACTACTAATATCACAACGATCTAGGCCTACAATGGATGCAAAAAAAAATAGTTACCCGCACTATCAACTATAAAAAAAAAACTTGTTAAATCCATAAGTTCCACTCCAAGTGCTTTACAAAAGACTGTTATTATCTCTATTTAAACCACTAGGTAAAATAAAATGACCAATCTTTGTGTTTTCATATTACAAAGTCAAGAATGCAATATTGAATTAGTAATCTCATCACGTATGATACTCATCTCCTCCTGCTGGTGGTGGTCTACCATTCCATTTGGATCAAGTTGATTATCATTGATCTCCATTTCTTCATTATCACTCACATATCTTCATTATACCGTCTAAATTCTTCATTAGCAATAGCCTCATGCCTTATAAAATTATGCACTGCCATTGAAGCCACAACAATTAGCCTTTGTGTTTCAAATGAAAAAGGGACCATGTTATTTAAAATCGACAATCGAGCTTTCCAAATACCAAAACAACGTTCAATCACATTCCTTAGCAAGAGGAATGTGCACAATTAAACCATTCTTTAGATTTGCGTGGTTGACAGCATCTTTGAAAATCCTATAAATGATAGTGTGTCCCTTTATATGGTGCTAAATATCCCGACATATTAGGATACTCAGCATCGACAAGATAATACTTACCTACAAAAATATAATTAATTAGAAATAACATAAAAGTATAATAAGCAAAAAAAAGTTGATGCATATCGTTACTATGTCTTGGGAAGTTCAAATCTTGCCTAGGAATAGCTTCGTTAAAGATGCGGGAATCGTGGACTGTCCCTTCCCACCCTGCCCAAAAAAGATAAACCGCATGTCCAATGAGCAAGCAGCTATTACATTTTCCATGCAATCATCTTTTTGTCCACGATACAAAAATTGTTCATCTACCGGAATCATCGCATGAATGTGTGTTCCATCAATTGCAGCAATGTATAGAAAATTTTCTATTCTAAAATTTATGAGAAATATAAATTTCAATTACCCAAAAATGGGGCCAATACTTTGGATTGCTGCAAATATGGTTTGACACTTGTTCAAATGAAGGAGGAACAATAATTGACATAGAAAAGGCGGTCAAATCTCTTAACTCAATGTTGAAGTGCCCACTAATGGTTTCTCCAGAATGTTGGAAATGCTCTTGTAACTTGCAATTTCTTTCATTATGACCAATGGTCATAAGAAATATAGTCAATTGTTCTTCTACAGTTATTTCACAACTATTCTCTAATAAATTTCTATCTTCAAGCTCCTTCACAAAATCGTAAAAACACATGCTTTTCCACTTGAAATAATTCGTGACAGCATAAATAATGTCCTTTTAATATATCTATAACAAACTGGTACCCTCTATAACTTGAAGTCCTGCATGGTTCTTTCACCATTTGTTTTTCATAATAATTGATTACTATATTTAAAGTAAAACCATCTAATGCAACCGCTACTACCTCTTCAAATTCTTCATCAGAATGATGTTCTTTATCTGAATCCATATGAAATAAGAAAATAACAAGTAAAATTTTGTTATTAAAAAATAATTTGTCGATCATTCCACTATTTGTATTAGACATTCAAAGAGTATAAATATCCAGCATAACCACACATAAATTTCAAGAGCAACTTATAAAACACTTATCTAAAAGGAAAAAAGGGCAGTTCAATAATTATTATAAAACTTGAAATAAATTGTTCAACTCATTAGCTTAAAAAGGATATCCATTCAAATAATCAGTTTGTATTATACCAACTTATTACTCTTATATTTTAAAATTTAAATGAAAAAGCAATAGCACTGGACATGCTCATTACTCCTTTTTGATGTGGACACTAGTCATTTGTTCATTTTGAAGACAAAAGAGACGTGTCTCAGGATCGTCTAATGTAATAAATAGCACCCTTTGATCCTTCTTTAAGAATGATCTACAAGCAAACATGTAAAACTCACTTTCGTTTGGCATTTCTGACATTTGATTCAAAGTGCAAATCCATTCTTTTATAAAGCCCTCTTGGTTAGCACGGCCAGACTTGGCCACCATCGACTGAACAACCTCACAAATAAGATTAAGTTGCTTATTCATGTTTGCAGTAGAAGAAACTTTTTTATGTCGCTCAGGTAGGGGAATCGCATCTCTAGTTCTCTTGCGGCGACGTGTGTTAGTAGTCTCTCCAAGGCCATCATTATCTTGATTCAAGTTAGTTGCTCTAGGTTCTTCTTCATTGTGCACTTGACTTTCTGTTTCTAATTCCACAACTATTTCTTTCAGTTTGTTTGCTTGTTCTTGGTTTGATGTCACACTATCATTTGGTAGTACTCCTTTTGAGGGTGTCCATGCATGTTTTGCATATTGCCATCCCTTCTTTAAATAAATTAGTTAGCTCATCTGCATAGTCAATTTCTTGATAACAATATCTAATTACATCTGGGCAATACTATTTACAAAAAAAGAAAAAAAAGAAAAGGAAAAATAAGATGGTGAAATCTTATATCCTTAGATACTACAATTTATATGCAAATTGAAGAAGCCATGTATACCTGTATGTAGTCCTTCCACCATTTATTACCAGTAATAACTGTGTTTTTCTCACAATCTTATCCTAGACCGGACTCGTATGATTTTAGTTTATACTATATCTTCCAATCTTGCTTTGTACTATCCCAACGATTTTTCATATGCTTATTATCATAGTTCCTTCCAATTCTCTTGTTAAACTTGTAGATGACATATTTCTAGCCTATTTTATTGAGAAAAGTGTCTTGCTTTTCTCCTTTCCTCATTTGTTCATGACATAATTTTAGAACAATGCTATGTAAATCACCACTCCAAACTGCTTTTGGCTTTGGTGTTTTTTTGACTTTGCTAATTTGGCAAAGACATGCTATCATCTGGTTATTTACCATTTTATTCATTAAAATAAAATATGGAGAATGGATGTTAGATGAAAAAGAGAATGAATGAAGAATAAAATGCATTGCTCAATGATGCAAAATAAAGAATTTAACTAGAGAATGGATGATGAAGACAATGACAGCCATATATGTACATGGCATACAAATGAGTGCTATATTGCTCACTGATGCATAAATACCTAGGTCTTTGGACTCCTGCAATGAACCCCTACAATTTACACTTAATGATATTACATGCATTTATAGTTTACTTTAAAATTCATCCATATATATATACACATCTAATCCACACTGCGGTAGGACTGAGGCCTTAACCCACATACTCTGGAATAACCACTTTTCAAGCATTTGCTTTGTTGAACTATTTAACCAACCTAATTCCCAAAATAATAATAATAATTATTATTATTATTAACCCATCAAGAACAAACAAGAAGCTGAGTAATAAAATCTAGATTGGACACATCTACAGTAAGAAAAATTATAGAACGCTTTTGAAATACCACGTTATCTTTGTTCTATCACTCACATAATAATAGTTTCTCCTCCTGTTAGATGGGGTAAATATTCTACCTAATAGAGAGGACCCCACCCCTATATAAATGAAAAAGTAAGGGCATGTGGTGCTCCAAAAATATTGTATTATTTCTCCTTGAAAACTTACTAGTATAGTCTTAGAAACCACTCAGATTTCCAATAATATATGTATAGAATGTATGCATAGTTGGTTATGTAAGGTTTCTTGTAAAATATGTAACACCGTTACTACCTTCATGTGACACGCCTACCCATCAAAGCTGCCAGCTCCTCTCTCTCTCTCTCTCTCTCTCTCTCTCTCTCTCTCTCTCACAATGGTACATGAGGTTTGCAAAAAAGAAATACAAGACAGTTTGTGATAATGCAGCAATCTCGTGTTGGCTTGCCCCAGGCCCGGGATGAACCGCTCTTTGGTCGGCCGGTGACCTCCTATATTAAAACCCATCAGTGTGATGGGAGTCAATGGCCCTCCGGTGTTCAAGTTAGATTCAAGGGGATTCCGGCATCAGAGGGAGAGATATTCAGGGTGGTGTGTATGTGTCCTTACGCAGGGGTTTCATCCTCCCCTTGTATGTTAGCATGGGAGTGGTAGGTGGCTTCTCCACGTGGCAGCCTCTTGCTGGCGGGCCAGAGTGATGTCGGAGCAGTGTCAAAGCACTCAAGAGGACCACCTCCGTACTCCAGGGTGGCGTGTGTCAGAACGGTGTCTGAGGCGTGGTGATTGTTGTAAGTACACGCCACACCAACGCCCCTGGTGCATGTCAGGGCGGCCGGTGTCAGAAGTGGGCCCTACTGGCGCGATCAGTCGCCGACCCAACCAGTGAGCGGCTACAGGCGTCCACTCGGCTCGGGAAGGTGAGGGCGATCAGCATCAGACAACCGGGTATATTGAGCGTAGATTCTGGCCTGGTCGAGAAATCATCGTCACCAAATACCCCCAATTCATCTGGCCGCTCGTTCGGGGTCAAAGGAATTCCATCGGATGGTCCGACCATGAAACGCGGAGCGCATTTATAGCGGGTGCGGCGCAATAATGACGGGAGTTGTCGCGTCGCTTTGCCTACCCCCACATGGTAGCGGGAGACTAGCCGTCAGTAATCGAAAAGACGCCTCGTTTTTCAGCCGTTGATGTCCCATCGCCGCAGGCCATTTGGGCTGTTGATTTCAAAGGTGTAGAGGGAGTTTTGTAAGACGGTTGCCCCCATTTTCGGCCTTGTTACTTTTTACCAAATACGCAGAGAGAGAGATAGAGAGGAACAAAGCTTACTTCGCCGTCCCCCACACCGTCCCCCACGCTGTCGTTGTCGTCTCCATCATCTCCGGCCAGTCAAGGGGTGCCATTTCTGAAATTCAGCCGCCGACCTGCTTTGGAACGCGGTAAGCTTCGCCCTCTGGTTGTATGTACTGGTTTATTACTCGCTATATGTCTGTTTTTTAGGGAAGGGGCCAGATTCCCGACCTCTCGAGGTTTGTTGATAGGCCAGAGTTCCTAGAATCCGTCCTTGGGGATTTGTGTGAGTTGTTAGGCTGGTGTTTAATAGGATTGAGGGTTGTAGGCCCCTTGGGACTATGTCGAACCCGGAGGGGGTTAGTTCAGATTCAGAAGGGACCGGTTCCATTGGGTATTGAGTTGAGAGGAGTTAAACCTAGGAAGAGGCCTCTGTGGGGGACTCTGGGGGGTCTCGAGGAGTTCCCGATTCAGGGGAGGTCGGAGCCGCTCACTCTGGAGTTGGGGAGGAACAGGACCAACCAGTCGAGGTTGTTGCCCGAGCCATGGAGGTCGAACATGAAGAGGGGGAGGAAGAGGATGGCCCCGGGTATGGAGCGGAGAGGGTTGATTCCTCTCTCGATAGGGAGAAGGTCGCCACCCTTCGGCGAGTGTACTAGATCCCAAAAGGGGTAAGGTGTAGGGTCCCCAACTCTAGGGATCGGGCGTGCTCGCCTAGGGAGGGGGAGATAGCAATCTTTGAGGGCGCACTGGCTGGCGGTCTTCGTGTGTCGTTCCCTCGGCCAATCAGAGAAATTCTGCATAGGTTGTGCCTCACCCCCGGACAGCTCTCGCCAAACGCCTGGCGGATCGAGGCTGGTTGTATGATTCTCTGGCAGATCGTCCATGGGAGGGACGTGACGCCAGAGGAGTTCTCGTATTGCTACAGCCCGGCTGAGCGCGGGAAGGGGTACTGGTATTTCTCAGGTCGATCAACAAGGCTCGATCTGGTCGGTGAACTTCCTTTTTCACAGAAGAACTGGAAGGACCGGTTCTTCTTCATTAGCGGAGAGGGCTGGGAGTTCTGCCCCTAAGAGACAGACTTCTCTGCTCGGATCCCCAGGCTATGGGGTCATCCGAGTAAGAAGGGTATGTTCTTTTCCTCGAGTCTTCCTCCCTTCTTGTTTCGTGTTTGTTGCATGTGTCGCCCGTTCTGACTTGCGTGTCCTACGGGTGTTAAGCCCCTTCTGTTTGCCGAGCACAAGGCAGCCGTAGAAAAGGTCCAGGAGTACAAGTTTCGGACCACCAAAGACTTGGTGTCTGTTGAGGCACTTACCCTATACCTTCTGGGACCCGAACCGAGCAGAGAAGCCTTGGCCGCAGAACATGAGAGGAGTGAGTACATTTTTGTTTTTATTATGCTGGTCGTTCTCTAACCTTTCTGGCTACTATTTGCAGATTGCCAGTCAGCTACCGTTACCCAAGTCGACACTGCCGCGGCTCAGCTCGGTCCTCAAGCGTCCAAATCAACCTCCGAGTCGACTGAGATGAGCTTCGACATCAATTACATGGCCAGAAAAAGGGCAGCGGTGGTCGGCGCCTCAGGATCGAAGCGTCAGAAGACTACTGAGGCTGCCGAAGAGCTCCCCCCTCCCCCTCCTCTCCCGAAGAAGGCGTCCTCCCAAAAGGGGAAAGGCCAAGTTTCTGTGGTCGTCAGGCCTCCACCAGGGTATTCAAAGGGTTCTTAGCTGAGGCACGACTCGGTCGTTCCGGTAAACTCCTAGGCTCGTGCCTGTCTAGCTGCTTCTGCCCCGACCAATGTCATCGACAGCTCGGACATGGCTTGGGAAAGGGCGGCAGAAGCGATAAGGCCGTTGGACATCACGAGGCTAGCTAAGCATCCCAACTCGAGGTTGGTCAGGGACGTCAACCACGACCTGTTCAAGGTGTGCTTTTGTGGTTAGCTTTCTGTTCTTCATCGTCTCTCATGTTATGTAAGTTCTAACCACTCGGCTTTCAGTCCCTTGCTAGGGTCATGGCTCTGGGTCATCGCCTGGGGACTTTAGAGAAAGCCCTCCAGGAGGAAAAGGCAGCCAAATCGGCCCTCATCCAGGAGGTCCAGTCGCTGAAGGGCGATGTCTCGACCGCCTGTGCCGAGAGGGATTCTGCCTTGGAAGAGCTCCAGTCAGATCAGGCTGACAATGAAAGGCTCGCCAAATAGGCCAACAAACTGCTGCTGAGCTTCTCAGCTGAGGAGGCCAAAAGGTCCGAGCTGGGGAAGACTGTAGCAGCCCATGGCGAGGAACTCAAAAAGGCCATGGAGGAGGTCGTCGAGGAGTTCAAGAAAGGGGATGACTTCCAGGCCTTGTTGGAGCCCACCTTTCTCATAGGCTTCGAGTCGGCCCGGAAGCAGGCGTCCAAGAAGTATCCCGAGTCAGACTTCTCGAGCCTGGATCCTCTCGACAGAATCGCACCTGTGGATGGTCAGGATGCTACTGGCCAAGTGGCTGAAGAAGAGGCCGAAGCAAGTACTGCTAGAGAAGGCCAAACCGCTGAGGTTCAGCCGGAAGCCATTGTTGGTGACGAGGTCAGCGATGCTCAGCGTGTCGACACTAAGGGACAAACTGCAAAGCACGCTCAGGCTTGAAGGCGGCTCGAGTCCACCTGTTTTTTTATTTTTATTTTTATTTTTTGTAATGGGCGTCTTGCCTTTGTATATCTGATATCATCAATGAAATTACCTTTTGCTTTTAAACTCTGTGCTTGCTGCATTTTCAGAACGTTTGCTTGGAGTGATCTGTAGAGTGCTTGCAAGTACTAACGAGGACCTGATCGGCAATTATAGCCGAATAGATCCAATAACTGGATCTGCTTGGCCCTTGGCTGGGCAGACTTAATTTCTATTACATCGCTAATTAAGACTCGCTGTCTCTGCTCGGCCCTCAGCCAAAGCCTTCTGGCTCTGCCCGGCACTTGGCCGAGCAAATTCTATTTTTTATGCCATGGCCAATTAAGGTCCTCTAGCTCTGCTCGGCACTTGGCTGAGCAGATTCTATTTCTGTGCCATTGCCAATTAAGGCCCTCTGGCTCTGCTCGGCACTTGGCCGAGTAGATTCTATTTCTGTGCCATAGCCAATTAAGGTCCTTTAGCTCTACTCGGCACTTGGCCGAGTAGATTCTATTTCTGTGCCATAGCCAATTAAGGTCCTTTAGCTCTACTCGGCACTTGGCCGAGCAGATTCTATTTCTGTGCCATTGCCAATTAAAGCCCTCTGGCTTTGCTCGGCACTTGGCTGAGTAGATTCAATGTCGATTCTACTTAAGTAGATAAATTCAAAGTCGATACATGTAGACAATTTACTGAACAGCTTTCATTGATATTATGGAAGATTACAAGTAGGAGCCTTTCAGGAGTAGTACTTCCTTAGATGTTCTGCTTGCCATGGGTGTGGGAGCTCCTTGCCTTCTGAGTTCTTTAACCTGTACGTCCTCTTCCTAGTACTGCCGACTACCTGGTAGGGTCCTTCCCAGTTGGGCCCGAGCTTGCCCTCCCTGGGATCCTTGGTGGACTGGTTGACTCTTTTCAAAACAAGGTCCCCGGTTGTGAAGTCTTTTGGCTGAACTCTAGAGTTGTGGTACTGGCGCATCTTTTGTTGGTAGGCCGCCACTCTCATGGCTGCTTGTAGTCTCCTTTTCTCCAATAGATCCAAATCCACATTCAGGGCCTCGCCATTGGTCGTGGGGTCGAACTACACCGTTCTGGGGCTAGGGAGACCGATCTCTACTGGGATGACGGCTTCGGTTCCGAAGGTAAGTGAGAACGGCGTCTGCCCCGTGGACACTCTCTCCGTTGTTTTGTATGCCCAGAGGATGTTATGAAGCTCCTCTGCCCACAGGCCCTTGGCCTTCTCCAACTTCATCTTGAGGAGCTTCAACAGGGACCGGTTGGTGACTTCAACTTGGCCGTTTGCCTGAGGGTGCTCTGGGGACGAGGCGTGGTGGTTTATCCCTAGGTCAGTGCACAATTTGTTGAACTGTATGCCCTCGAATTACTTCTCGTTGTCTGTGATGACAACCTTGGGGATTTCGAACCTGCACACAATATTCTGTCACAAAAACTTCTTCATCTTCTCCTCTGTAATTGTCAGCAGGGCTTCTGCCTCCGCCCACTTTGTGAAGTAGTCGATCACCATCAATGCAAATTTGTTCTGTCCTTTGCCCAGCGGTAATGGTCCCACGAGATCGATCCCCCACTGCACGAACAACCAAGGGGTCTGGATCGGGGTCAGCTCCTGCGAGGGTAATCTTAGGATATTGGCGAACCGTTGGCACTTGTTGCACTTCTTAACAAATTCCTGGGCATCTTTTTCTATAGTGGGCCAATAATAGGCCGTTCGTAAAATCTTCTTAGCGAGAGACCGAGCGTCGGAGTGGTTCCCATACACACCTTCGTGGACCTCCCGCATTATGTAGTCTGCCTCTTCCTCATTGGCGCAGCGAAGCATCGGCATGGTGTGCCCCTTTTTGTATAGTATTCCGTCTTGTATGAGGTATCTGCTTGAACGGTATTGAATCCGCCTCGCCTAGTTCCTGTCTTCAGGCAGGGTTCCGTTCTCCAAGTAATTTCTAATCTGGCTCATCCACGAGGATTCGAGCTCGATTTGGTCGACTTTTGGGCTCTGGATGCTCGGTGAATCAAGGATCTCGAACAGGACGCTCAAGTTGGGCTCATGGGACGAGGCAATCCTGGCTAACTGATCTGCCTCCTCGTTCTACAGTCTTGGTACCCATTCCAGCAGTATCTTATTGAATTTTCTTGCTAGGCTCTTTGCTACTTGGCAGTATTGTTTCATGTTGTTTTCTCTTGCTTTGTACTCTTCCCAAACCTGCTCCACCACGAGCTGGGAGTCGCTTCGGACCACTATCTGTTCAGCCCCCATTCGCCGAGCCATTCTGAGACCGGCAATGAATGCTTCATTCGGTACTTGCGGAGTGTCTGGAACGCCTCGTCGAGGTCCCGCAGGTGGTCGGTGGCCTGCTTGCTTTTCACCAACATGTTATCCACGTAAACCTCCATGTTACGACCAATCTGTGACTTGAACATAAGATTGACCAACCGCTGGTACGTTGCCCCTGCATTCTTTAGCTCGAACGGCATGACATTGTAGCAGTAGAGCCCCCGGTCCGTAATGAAGGTCGTGTGCTCCTGGTCGCGCTCTGCCATCCGAATCTGGTTATATCCTGAAAAAGCATCCATAAGGGTTAGCATTTCATACCCCGCAGTAGAGTCGACAAGGAGGTCGATAGTCGGTAGTGGGAAACTGTCTTTGGGGTAGGCTTTGTTCAGGTCGGTGAAGTCAATACACATCCGTCACTTCCCGTTGGACTTTTTCACTATGACAACATTGGAGAGCCAAGTGGGTTAGTGTGCTTCCCTGATGAACTTTGTCTGTACCAGCTTCTCCACTTCTTCAGCAACTGCATCGTTCCTGTCTGGTGCAAAGTTCCTTCGCTTCTGCTTGACCGGCCTGGCCTCAGGGTCGATATTCAAGTAATGAGCCGCTACTCGTGTGTCAATGCCGGGCATGTCTTCGTAAGACCAGGCGAACACGTCCATGTTATTTCTTAGGAATGCCCGCAGTTGTTGCTTCAGCTCCTTGGGTGCGGCAGCCCCCATCCTCACCGTTCGGTCCTGCCCCGGTTGTTCGACCAGGACATCTTCTAGGTCTTCGGCTGGCTCTCCCCTTCTGATTTCTTCCTCATCTCTCGGCTCGAGCTTTTCAATGACCAAGGTCTCCCTGCTGAGTTCTCTTTTGAGGGAGGCCATGTAGCATTCCCGTGCTTCCTTCTGGTCGCCCCTCGCACATCCGACCCCCGTAGCGGTCGAGAATTTAATCTGAAGATGATACGTAGAAGCGACCGCCTTAAACTGGTTCAGGGCAGTTCAGCCAATGATGGCGTTGTACGCAGAAGGGCAATCCACAACCAGAAAGTGCACCATCTTCGTCGTTCGGTGTGGTTCCTCTTCAAGGGTTACTGGTAGGGTAATGGACCCAAGAGGGGCCACCCGGTCCCCGGTGAAGCCGACTAGGGGACAGTTAACAGGTTTCAATTTCTCTTGGCCAATCTGTATTTTTTCGAAGGCCCCCCGAAATAAGATGTCAGCCGAGCTCCCGCTGTCGACTAGGATTCTCCAAGTTTTGAATTTAGAGATCACCGCCGAGACGACCAGGGGGTCATCGTGTGGTTAGTGCAGCTTGGCGGCCTCTTCTTCTGTGAACGTGATCACGAGAACTTCAGACTTCGTCTTCTTGCTGGCTGCCCCGACCAGCATTACTTCTGCTTCTGTTCGGATGTCTCGACCGTGTTTCTTCTTAGCCGAAGAAGACTCCCCTCCTCCAGTGAACCCTCCAGCAATGACCCTTATCTCTCCAATGGGCTGGGTGGTTGTCTCAGTTCTTGCTGGACTACGTCGTTCCACCCGTACACGATCTCGACCAGCCACATAGCGGCTAAGTCTCCCCCGTTTGATAAGATCTTCGATTTGCTGCTTTCGGTCGATACAGTCTTCCGTGTCGTGGCTATGGTCACGGTAGAACAGGCAGTATCGCCTCCGGTTCCTCATACCTGACGGCGTCTTCAAAGGCTCGGGCCATTTCAGGTCCGGATGGTATCTGATCTTTATCAAGACATCCTTCAACTTTGTCGTGAGGGGGGTAAACATTCGATCGAGATCCCGATAATGCTCGCGTCTCTCCTCACCCCTGTTCCTCGCTCGGTTGTTATTTCGGCTCATCTTGGTCTCCCTCTCGTCGTTCGATGTTCCACTCGATCGCTTCTTCTCCAAGCGCGAACCGTCCCCTTCATTATCTCGTCGTGCACTCATAGCGTCCTCCGCGTTCATGTGCTTCTGAGCACAGAGCATTAACTCTGTCATATCCTGGGTCAATCTCTTTGATAGGGAAAAGAGGAGTTTTCCATTTCTCAGGCCGCTCATGAACGTTGTAACAGCCACCTTGTCATCCACATCATCCACGACCAACGTCTCTTGGTTGAACCTCCCAACATATTCCGTAGCGTCTCCTCCCACTTCTGCCTTACCGTCAGCAAGTATGCCGCAGGCCGCCTCTGCCGTTGGGCCCCGATGTAGTGGCTCACAAAGAGCTTGCTGAGTTCCTTGAAGGTGGAGACCGTCGCCGCCTTTATTTTGTTGAACCAAGTTCGCGCCGAACCCTTCAGCGTGATGGGGAATGCTCTACACATGATCTCGTCCGGCACCGTTTGCAGGTGCATGAGTGCTCTGAATGTCTCCAGGTGGTCCACAGGGTCCTTGGAGCCATCAAACGCGTCCAAGGTCGGCATTTTAAACTTTTAGGGGAGAGGAAATTCCATCACCTTCTGCGTGAACGGGAAGGCCGTTCGGCCAATGAGGGCGTCCACGACGTTTGGAGTCTTCACTTCCACCGCTGCTAACACTCCATCCATTTGGGCTTGCATGGCTTTCAGTTGCTCGTCCCAAGCATGGGAGCTCTCCAGTTTGTCGCCTACTATCTCCGTCCTCGATGGAATGGCGTGGCTCGTTTGTGCTTCGTCGATAATGGGCTCGCGGCAAAGTAGAGGGTCCTCAACTCGCCCTATATTGCCATTTTCGCCGCTGTTGGGGAAGACGGATGGATCCTTGTTGACCTCCTGCTCTTGTTGTTTCTCGGCCAGCGGGTTGGGCTGCGGTGGAATCTCTGGTGGTGGAGGAGGAAAGGGGTTTCGTTGAAGTAACTCCGCATTTTGACTGACTAGCTGTTGCATGCGGGCCATCATGTCAGCTACTGTCTTCTCCAAAGCGGCTATATTTTCCGCACTAGAATCAGCCATTGAAGTTCCTTCAAGGAGGGTGCTAATCTCAGACCTAGTCAAGACCATGAAATGCCACGAGAGAAGTCGTTTCCCACAGACGGCGCCAGCTGATGATGCAGCAATCTCGTGTTGGCTTGCCCCCAGGCTCGGGATGAACCGCTCTTTGGTCGGCAGATGACCTCCTATACTAAAACCCACCGGTGTGATGGGAGCCAATGGCCCTCCGGTATTCAAGTTAGATTCAAGGAAATTCCGGCGTTAGAGGGAGAGATATTCAGGGTGGTGTGTATGTGTCCCTCCCCAAGGGTTTCATCCTCCCTTTATATGTTAGCATGGGAGTGGTAGGTGGCTTCTTCAAGTGGCAGCCTCAGGCTGGCGGGCCAGAGTGGTGTCGAAGCAGTGTCAGAGCACTCAAGAGGACCACCCCCGTACTCTAGGGTGGCGTGTGTCAGAACGGTGTCGGAGACGTGGCGATTGTTGTAAGTACATGCCACACCCCCGCCCCTAGTGTATGTCAGGGCGGCCGGTGTTAGAAGCGGACCCTACTGGCGCGATCGGTCGCCGACCCGACCAGTGAGCGGCTACAGGCGTCCACTCAGCTCGGGAAGGCGAGGGCGATCGGCATCAGACGACCAAGTATATTGAGCGCAGATTTCGGCCTGGTCGGGAAATCATCATCACCAGTTTGATTTCTTTTAATGGGTTACATATTAATTCCATACTAACTATGTATATTGTGTCTATATGCTTGATCTGAATTTCTTTACCCTGTGAATACCCGGAGGTTGGTTTGTGGACGCCATATTACGGCAACGAGACTTTGGCCGCATTTGTTCTTAGCATATATACAGTAGTTAGTTTCTCTTCGCTATTGATTCATCAAGCAATCTACGGAGTCTAATACAAACAATCTCTCTCTCTCTCTCTCTTCACGATCGAAATAAATTATTTGCATACCATCTAGTACAATCTCATCAATGAATCTTGAGAATATCAATTTATAAACTCTAAAATATTTTTTATACAACAGGTTATATACATATACATACACAATGAGATAGATAAAATAATATATACATATATAGACAAAATATACACCTTATAGTATTTCTCCCTTAAATTGTGAGAAATGCGAAGAGAGTAAATAAGAGTTGATTAGAGGACAAAGTATACAGTGAAACCTTTAAAGTTTGAACAAGCTTTATAGAGACGTCCTTAGAAATACGTATTATTGTGTATTTATAGGTTAGAATTTGTAAATATTATAATATAAGAGGATAAAAGGGCTAATTTATAACAAAAAATGAGAGTATTATTGGAAAGTTAAAACAATCACTTCAATCACAAACTAACTTCGTCGAGAAGTCCATTAGAACAAAATTTCGAAAGAGTAAGGTGGCTTCTTTGAAATGGACTTTTAATGGAAGAACTTTTCTTTAACTTCACCAAACATACAAATAAATTTTAAAGGGACTGCCGGGGGCTAGGGGCTGCCTACATTTTCTTTCATGGGCCCGCCCTTTTTTTTTTTTAAGTCCACTTAGAGTGGGGCCGATTGTGGGCCCAACCAATTTACACTGTGGAGTTGGATTGTCTTGCCTGTTAACGTCTGGGCCATCAGTAATCAGTCACTATTCCAATTGGGCAAAAAACTTTCAGTTGGACTTTTCATATTTTTAATGTATCTCTCGCTGTAAATGTTCAAAACCGAAGTAGCAGCGATGGTTGGTCATATCGTAGTAGACTATATTTTTGAGTTAACAGCACAATACACAAATCTAATACTAACCGTTCGTAATAAACTATATTAAAAACAAAAATAGAGATCATAGAAGAAGGGATGCCCTGCCAACCAACCAAATTGATCCCGGCCAAACCAAATAAAAGATTCCAACCCACCAAGCAACCTAATAATGGACATATATATTTATATATGTACACGTACATAGACGATAGCTAGATGCCGATTCTTTGGTTACATCTGCACACAGGAGTCATGATAAAAGAAGTTTTGGATTTCCTTATTTTGAGAAGCATATCTCAGCCGGCGGGACCACATTCATTCAACAAAAACGAGAGGCAGCTGGTAGATGACCCTCCTTGTAGGAAAGAGGGGATCTAAATTAAAACTTTTCACAAGAATTCCAATTGGGCCCAACAATTAGGCCTCTAAAATGAACCGAGCTACTCGGACTGAGCTCGCTTCGATTCGTTATGTAAATAAATTAAGTTTGAACACATTTTAAACTCGTTAAGTTTATAAACTTAGTTTGATAAGCTTATAAATACTAAATAATTTAAGACACTGAATAATTTAAACTATTCGAGTTCAGCTTATGTTTAGCTTGATTAAAGCTAATTTGAGATTGTGTCGAAAGTAAAACAAACCAACCTTGAATACATTTTTCAAACTCGTTAAAACTTTCAAACCAAAAACAATCTACCATTTGATTTGACTCGGCTCGTTTACAACCTTATCAACAATCCAAACTCTAAGAGCCTGTTTAGTAATGCTGCTAGTTTTTTTTTTTTATTTTGTGTTTTTGTTATAGTTTTTGGTGTTCTATTTTTGTTTTTTCTTAAAAAAAAAAGGTTTTGTAACCCATATATATATATTTATTACTATTATTTTTATGAAGTGTGGTACAAGATTCATCTTCTCAAGATTCAGGGGAGAGACTAAAAACACAACTAAAACACAACTTTTTCAAGATATTTCCTGGAAGAAGACTGCCACAAGAGGACTCTCCACATCAAGAATCTTTCTAGAATTTTTCCATCAGGCTACGATTTACTGGAGTAATAATGGATCCATCTCTGAACTTCATCCTTGACCCTGATTTCTTATTATAGGAAATCCATATGAAGTTGATTTATCCAAAACCACCCCAAAATGCCCGTTACTTGATTGACAAGCTCAAGCAATACTCCCTGCTAATTCAACTATTACACCCAAGTGCTCAAGTAAGAATGTTATTCCAGCAAACAATATGCAGCTATGTTCTTACGTAGTTGAATTTCAATGATCTTACTACAACAAACCACTCATCTTCAATTCATCTCTTCTAGATTTTGCCCTTCAAACCACCAGTACTAAACTAATCGTTCATCTGTCAAATAGAACAAGAAGACAATCTACGAAACGTGGAATTTATTTAACAAATGTCCCCAACACCAAATACATGCGCCCCGTTTTACTCAAAGCACACATTTACCAAATGCAAAGCTACGGAAACATGGTTCCCTGTGCATCAATTCCGCCACTAGATGAGATGTTGAGAGCAAGCAATATAAAACACTCTTATCATTTAACCACAAAAGTACAACTTCATTACCCTGAAATAGAAACAATAGAAATTCATAAAGATGAAAATGGGAAAAAGAGAAAATTAGGTACCTCCAAGGTTCATAAATCAGGACATAAAATACTAAAGACTCGTGACAGAATAGATAAGGGATCAAGCAACTTCTCCGGTCAAAAACAGACAGGAGAAGTGAAATGCTAAACTGAAAACAAATGAGTTCATTGATGCTGCTCGTCCTCATGCTTGGGTGCTTCTTTCATCTCCTCTCCTCCATCATCCTATAAATGGGTTAACAATTCTTTAGTTAAAGAACACATCAACACGGCAATCAGAAAGCAGGAAATGTGGAAAGAACAACGATCATCAGGAAAGAGTAGAAGGAAAACCTGCACGTCTGAGGTCCACAAAGTCAGGTTATCACGAAGAAGTTGCATTATCAAAGTGCTGTCCTTGTATGAATCCTCTCCTAGCGTATCCAGCTCCGCAATGGCTTCGTCAAAAGCCTGATAGAAACCAGATAACAATTAGAACAAGTATTAGTTACTAATAAATTAAGAATGAAGAGGCAAAATGAATAACCTATACTATAACGAAGGAGTAAGGCTATCAAGAGGCAACCACGCTTATGCCTCTAAGGAGGTCCCCTCTAGTTATCATTTTTTTGGCAGTTTCTCATACACTCCATTGATCAGTTCATGAAAAATAACTGCCAGTACTTAAAAAGCCCCGGACACAACAATATTAGTTATATGCTTCGCCCTTGTTCTGTTCATGAAATAAACAGGGTCAACTAAATAATTACCAAGGCCAAATATAGTCAATTTGGAAGTTTTAGTGGAGGGCCCACATGTAGTCCCCATGTATTTGTTAGGCATTTGCATCATTCAAAAGGGCTACAATAACCTTCAGGTCAACAAATTTGCAAAAGCAAACAACCTCATCATCATGTCCTCTCCAAAAAAAAAAAAAACAAATCCCAAAACAAACAAGGAAAAAGAAACCCAAAAAAAGGGACAAAATACAAAAGATATCAGAGTCATCCCCAACCATTATTCTTCTCTTTATATTTAAACAACAAGCTTTCCACCAACACCCCTAACCACCAAGATGAACATACAGTCAAAGTCAAAATTAGAGATTAAGATATGATCCTTCACCTGTTTTGCAAGGTTGCATGCTCGATCAGGTGAATTCAAAATTTCGTAGTAAAACACAGAAAAGTTAAGAGCCAGTCCTAGCCGAATTGGATGTGTTGGAGCCAACTCTGCGTTAGCTATATCCTGCAAACAGAATATTGAAATCAAGACAAAAACAATGACAAAACCGATGGAATATCAATATTATTGAAAAAGTCAAAAAAGTTGAAAATGTAATATTTTCCATTATCATCATTCGTAATTTAAAAGTAAAAATTAAAAAACTGCAAAACTGCAATAAAAGAATAAATATTGCCTATAATCACAGACATATACCAGCACTAACAAGGACCAGATATATGTCAAAACATCACACTTCAAACCCTAACCTAACAACTATTAAAAATCAATATTTGCAATCTTGACACAAAGATAGAGACCGACATAAAAAACCGAATAATATTCAGAATCATACAAAAAAATGAATGCATGAATGCAAATCAAAATAAAAGAAGACTACATCCAAATTCCAATATCAAACATCTAATAAATCCATAATATTTCTTCATAATAGTACCACTTAGGAAACAGCAACGATAAAATTTGCAAAATTATCAAAGGCCATTAAATGCCTCTCACCAAACCACAAATTAATGCACAATTGAACATAATAAGGAACCAAGAAAATCCTAACGCTAACCATCACAAAAAGTCAGATTGAACTAAAGCTAATCACCTAACAAACATCTTACGATATATTAATGCACAGATTTAATTACAACATGAAACCATCTAACAAGAACGATATACCTAATTTTACTCAATCACAGCCAAAATCAACACCTAATTAACACCTAATCCAAAGCCTAATAAGAAGATTGAGAAAGCCAATCGTTTAACAACAAATCAACTAGTAAATTCCATTCCTCCTTTATGCAAAATGCATGAATTCAAATAGATTAACAAACCACAGATAACCTTTGATCTCTGTCAATCATAAAATGATCTAATCACAAATTTCTTATATATATACATACAAACCTGCGAAGCCTTATAAGCATTGAGGGTATTCTCTGCGGCCTCCTTCCTCTCCGTGCCGGTCTTGAACTCCGCCAGGTACCTATGGTAATCACCCTTCATCTTCAGATAGAACACCTTCGAGTCGCCAGCGGTGGCGGAGGGGATCAACTTGGAGTCGAGCAGCTTGAGAATGCCGTCGCAGATCGAGGAGAGCTCGGACTCGATCTTGGCCCGGTAGTCCTTGATGGTAGCGACATGGTCGGCGTTGCCGCGGGACTCCTCCTTCTGCTCGATCGATGATATGATCCGCCACGAGGCCCGACGGGCGCCGATCACGTTCTTGTAGGCCACCGAGAGGAGGTTGCGCTCCTCCACCGTCAGCTCCTCGGACTCGCCGGCCGCGACAGAAACCTTCTCCATGAATTCCACCATTTCCTCGTAGCGCTCGGCTTGCTCGGCCAGTTTCGCCATGTAGACGTTGTCTTCGCGTGGGGTTGCGGTCGCCATTGGACGAATTTGGATGAGATCTGATCAGAGAAATTCGGTTTCGAGAGAGAGATATATAGAGCGGCAGGAGGAAACAGAGAGCGGTAATTGGAAATGCAGACTTTATATAGTTGGAGTTTTTTAATTTTAGTTTTTAGTTTTTAATTTAATTCCATGAATTTTAATTGCGAATATATAAAGGGAGAATGAAACTGCTCCAATTTTTATATTTCTAAAATAACATTAGTTTTCTCGATATATGTGATATTCTATATGTATATATAATTCAAATGCATTTAATATGGTTTACTAATTTTGTTTACGGTAAAAGTTCCAAATCGGCCAGTTCTATAAATAAGTTTAGAATTTAAACGCATTTTAAAATTTATTAATTTGTTGAGCTCTAAACTTATAAAAAAATTAAATTATTTAAACTCAAGTTGTGATCAACTTAATTAAATTTTTGATAGGTTTTTAAATCGCTTTTGAATAATTTATCAGTCGCCCGGCTCGACTCAACTCAACTCATTTATAGATTTACTAATAAACTTTGTTTAAAAATTTCATTTATTTTGTTTAAGGAATATCAAAACAATTTGAGGGGTTATTTAAAATACTTTTGAAAAGTGAAGAATATCCTTGAAATGGTGCAAAACTTTCATTCAATTATTATTGTTGAATCAATAGTTCTGCTATAATCAAAAGTTGTTCCACAATTTGTTTGGTTAAATGGTTTGATTTCTTCTACTCTTTTTGATTCGTGGTCCGCTGGTCATAAGTCAAGTCAACCAATAGCTCAGTTTCAAGTATTTTTGGAAAATCATTGTGTTGATCACTCATTATGGTCAACATGAAGAACTGGGCAAAGACTTTTTGCTTCTAGGTTTCTTTTTCCTTCCCTCTCTCTCTCTCTATAGGAAAAGAGAACCAATCAAGGAACCAGAGACCAGAGGACCAAGTCCTCTTTAGAAAATCAGTCTATGAGAACCAATAAATTAGACGTGTTTAATCTTTGATTGACTAACTTTCCCAAAACTCTCATAAGTTGTGTGGAAAAAAATAATGCTAAAAAGTTGTTATTGCCTATTTTAAAGTAAAATTTTGTAAAAAGTGTTGATTTATTGTTAAACGCAATTAGTCGAACTATGCATGCTTTAATCATGTGACTTTGCTCCAAGCACGGACACAGACATACCGATATAATAGTTTTAAAAATTACAAACACAACATATCATGAACGTCATAGTAAAAAATATTTTATATATTTTTTATGTTATATATAAAAATATTTTACTCAAACACCATAAAAAAATTAAAAGATAATGCTAACTAAAATTAAAATATATGTACCTTAAATGTCAAATTAATTATAAAATCACATTATTTTTATTTTACAATTAAATTTGAAGTAATTTTCTTCAAACTTGTTATGTGTTTATGAATGTTTAGTAATTGACTCATGTGTTCAAATGACGGACAAGCGTGTCTCTAGTTTTAAAAAATAAAAATAATAATAAAATGTGTCTAATATATGTTTGGGAGTATCTATAGATTGTCAAGACACAATATCTTCTTAGAAGTGTCCCTGCTTCTTAGATTTCATTGTCTCCTCAAACTAAATAGTAAATTCTTATGATAAAAGTTCAGTAAATTGGTACTTTTCATCTATATTTTTTGGCTTCGACACATTCACCATATGAAGGCCATTACAAGGATCTTCAATATTGCTACAATTGCTGGATATTAATCCAATGAGAATTTCATTACATTATTCAGATATCTCATATAATACCATGATGTATTCACTATTCATATGGAAATCCAAACATCAAATGGTTCAGAATCCTCATCAGTCACCCGAACCTGCCTTGTCAAGTTTTCACCAGTATGTGGATTCAAGACTCTCACATTGTAATCCCCATGAAAAACTTGATGCTCATAGACTCCATTCTCATCTGTCACTCCCTCCAAATGTCTGGTTTTCCACTCCTTAATTAGCTTGTCAACAACATCTCCTGCTGGCAAGTTCTTGAAATTATTGTCTGTCAAGCACATGTTACTACACCCAGTTGGCTTCCACCCTGACCAAACTATGATTCCTTCAACAGCAGGGTGTGAATAGGCCTCCCTCATAATTTCTTCCAAGTACTTAGCCTTTCAGAAATCAAGCACATCACAAAATTAAGCAGGAAATTAGAACAGCAATATTGCAAGTATTTATCAAGGCTTTTTACCTGATTTGGTCCCCTTTCGACATCCAATTCTGTAATCCATATAGGCATTTTGGTTGCACCGAGAGTATCCAAGCAAGCTCGCATATAAGGTATGTTTGGCTTGCCAAAATGACCTTGTAGTCCAATCCCCACCGCCATTTCTTCATTTCCGAGGAATGATCTGATCTCCCTAAGCTTCTGTAGATACTTAGACGGAGTGGATTTCAGATCTTCAGGGTGCTCTAAAGTATTATATTCATTCATGAACATGGTTGTTCCGTAATCTAGTGCTTGGCCTATATTGTAGAACATAGCAGAGGCATTTGGTCCAATCCTATCTTCAAAGAATGAGAAGTGCAAGTTCTCATTCATGACATCCCAAGCAATAACTTCACCATAATACCTTGACATTATGGAACCCATTCGGGTTATGGCTGCCTTCAGAAGTTCTCTTGGTGCTGATAGAGATCTGACCCAATTCAAGTTCTGGCTCGGATTGGCCCAGAAAATGTTGTGGGCTCTCACTGAAATCCCATGCTGCTTAGCAAAGGCAAGCATGGCATCTGGAACTGTGTAATTCTCTCGTCCTTGGACTTTTTCAGTGAAATACCATTTCATTTCATTGTCGAAGGTTGTAGCAGTGAAGCGCGAGGTGAACCAGTTCCGGTAATCCTTGTTGTCTAAGATTGTCAAGGCAATGGCACAACCGAGCCTAAAATGAGGCCTCGTTTGCTTGATGCTTATTTTCGTGCCTTCGAGCTTCTTCCCTTGTTTATTAGATACATGGAATCTCACTTTCCTCTTTCTTATCTGCACAAATAAAGCTTCTTGCCTAATACTGTGTTTCTGAATGAAGTGTGAAAATTTTCAGTAGGAACACGAAACAAGTGTAGCTCAGACAAATTTACCTTCTTGATGCTTTTAGATTGTTGCTCACCCCATTGGCTTTTAGTGAATGGCTGTAGGGAAACATTATCTGCCCATAGCTCAATACTGCTGTTTTTGCTCTGTGAAACTTGAAAAGAAGGTGATTAGAACTACAAGAAGAAAAAAATCGATGCAATGTGAAAATGGTGAAGTATTTTAAGGAATGATTTTCTGATATACCTCAAAATAGAGCTCAGCTGAAATGGTATGATCAACAGTGAGGCCCCCTTTAAGCATAGACCAGCAGCCAGATTGAGCTATAACAGAGCCCACAACCATTGTTTCATTTTGAATTTTCACTTTAGCCACCACATCCTCATTTCCTTCATCAATCTGCACCCAAGCTGCAAAAACTCCAGATTGTTGTCAAATCTATTCCTCAGAAAATCCAAGAAACATTCTTAACAGGTGAATTACCTGAAAATGTATAAAGAAGCCCTTCCTCCAAAAATTGCCATTGTGAGAAACTATCGGATGGCTGGCTTCTACCATACGCTACGATGAACTGGTTCCCTGTATTCGATCTTCTCACTTTGATTTTCCCATTTCCAGATACATCCCATCCTCTCAAGCCGTCATAAAATTTAGGATTAACCACTAATCCTCCTTCATATTGAGGAGCAAGAGGATTTACCAGGCACTTGAAATGATATCAAAACTTGTTAGGGATTTCTTATCAAAATAAGGAGAGTTCATGGATGTTTTCATGGTAGATTATCTAAAACAGTTTGGGTCTCTTTCTCTTCATTCCCATTTTCTTCTAGGACTATGTAGTCTATACCTTGTCTAAAATTGCATTATAATGTTTGATTATGAATAGAATAAAAGGGTTATACTTACCTCTATGCTTGCAGAGTAGTTGTAAGATGAAGCCTCAATCACACCACCTATATGTTGTCAAAAACTCCAGTTTAGCCCATTGGAGAAAACAATTAAGTGTTAAGAGAAATCCTAGTTGGGGTATATCAGTTCTTCAAATGAGCATGAAAACTTCAGTAACAAAAAAAAAAAAAAAAAAAAGAATGATAAATCTGTTTAGCTTCAATGTTAATACAAAATTTCTACGTATCTCCTTGATTAGCTATAAAAAAAAATGAAAAGACACAACTACCAGTTGCTTGATTTTCAATTTGTTCTTGGAGAACAGTGTTCCAATATATGAACTTCATTGACATAAACAAGAGTTACTATTCTAAAAGGTGAGATGGAAATTGAAAATAACTTAAAAGATTTCAAGAAAAAAAATATAAACTATAACTATGCTGTTCTTTGAGATATATATTATGCATTCTTTAAGATTTAAACATACCTGCCCATAGTAGTGAATACAGCACCAGAAATATTTGGTTTTTGACGTAAACCTTCATTGTCCAATAACAAGGAGTTCCTGGCAGAGAGAATACGCAATTAAGCTGTGCCCTGTGGATAAGAGTAAACTTTTCTATATAGAAAGAAGAAGTCTAGCAAAGAACAAGTATTGCAAGTCCAGACACAAGTACAAGAGCATTGTAATGTAGGACAGGCTTTTTAAGAAGTTGGGAAGAAATTTCTGAAAGGGTACGGGGAGGAAGAAGAAGTATCTGAAAGATAGATATCCCGTGAAGCTTTGGGAATACAAAAGTCCAGTACAAAGCAAGAGAAGGACCACAGTGCTAGATAGGTGTTTGGTTGCAAGAATAGTTCTACATGCCTATAATCAAGAGCCAAGAAAGACGCACAATTTCATGGAAATGCAAAAACTGTGTTTAAGCAAGAAAATTAAAATAAGGAAGAAAAATCCTTACTGTCATCTTGGGAAACAAGCAATTTATTTACCCCAATTAAATTGTGAGAGAAAGAGAGAGAGAGATTACAATTATTGGATTTGGATACTCTTCATTCCATGATTTGAAATGAAATGAAAATCTTCATTCCATTGATTGAGACCTTAACACGTTAACTAACATAAAAATGAAAAATTTAGATGAGTGAACTTAAAATTTATTTAAAAATAAATAATTTTATAATTATATATACAAAAATAAATTTTAATACAAAACAACATAAATTTAGTAAAGTATGTGATTAGATTACATTTAGTTCATTCATTATAGAATGAAGAGAATCTAAATTTACAATTACTACAAGTTTACATCGAATAGGATGCTTCCAAATTTGATTCCCTTAATTTCAAAATTTTGTACAATTTTGCTAATCAACTATATGTCCATTTAGGTGAGTTTCATATAAAGGTCATGGGTTGGAGCTGTAATTAATGGATGCTGGAGTTATTTTCTTAGTAAAATGATGGATGGTTAGATTGGAAGTAGAATAAAAACATAAAAAATTCTACATTTGAAATTATTTTAAACGCGCAACATATGTGCAATTTAGTAAGAAATTAACTACATACACGTCTACACGCAATCAATGGAGTTCAAACTCACAAAAAAGCCAGCCTAACTTTTGAAAGAGCGATTACCTTAAAAAAACAGTAATACTAAAGTTTTGAAAATTAAAATCGAGATATAAAAGAATAAAAAAAAAAAGGAGACACTATCGAGATATAAAAGAATAAAAAAAATAAAAACGGGAGAGACTTTGTTAGTAATTATGTAACTATTTCTATCAATTTAGGTACCGCCTTAATGATTCAATCCATTATGACAAGGTAGATAATAAAATCCTCACACAAATGGCTCGAGAAAAAGGATTCATCCAATAAAATTTTGTTTTTCTACAGTAGTATAGACAGATTAGATATATACTAGCGGGTGTGCATCCAGAAAGTGTGTGCAAACCGAAGCATTTTTTTTACTGCTAGAGATTTCATCTTAGTTGCAAGTAAAGAAGATAGAAGTAGAGTCCATATATTTTGAATAACTGAAGCAGTTATTGATAATTATATAAATAGTTCGGTGCAGTTGCAGTTACTGACGAACTATTATCTTGCGTTACTCATCTTCAAAGACACATACACTAATTGGGGTTATACTTTTATATATTAAAATAAATTATGCATATATATGTAGGAAAATAATTTTTTTTTTTTCAATTTTTGGAAAAACAAAGAACCTGCAAGTCACAACAGCCCAATAACCCAACCCAATAGGCTCGCCGCTCGCCCATTGTCCCCATCTAGACTCGTACCATTCCGCAAACCCTACTTTGTTCTATAGAAGGTTCTGGGGTTGGCCGCTGCGAAGAGCGACCGAACGGGAGGGTCTCTCCAAGATGAAGGTATTCGATCACCCGAAAAAACGAAGAAAAAATTATTAATTTCATGTAACACAAAACTCGATCAAACTCTAGCTTTCCTCACAATTTTTTTCTGTCTCTCTTCAAATTGCAGTTCAATATAGCGAATCCGACTACTGGGTGTCAGAAAAAGCTTGAGATCGATGACGACCAGAAGCTGTAAGAGTTTCTCTCTCTTTCTGGTGTAATTTTTGACGTTACCTTTGGCTGCTGAGAAATCTGACGAGAGTTCTTATTTTTCACGTTGGTCTGCTTACTGAGTGGTTTTATTTAACCGTCGGTTGGTGATTTTAGTTTTCTGGGTCTCTAATTTCCATTTCCGTTTCTCTACGTTTTTAGTATTTTCTTGGAAGCCAAAAGGAGCCTATGTTGTGGTTTTGGCTTCCCCTCTATTCTTATTTTTTTGGGTAGAAAAACCAAAAATAAAATAAAATTTGAGCCCTGTTTGGTAACGTTTTTGTTTTTTTATTTAAAAAAAAAAACAAAAAACAGTGTTTGTTTAATATTTTTTTGTTTTTAGTTGTTTACAAAAGAAAACGAAAAACGCTTTCTCTGTTTTCAAAACATTGCTTCGATCCAGCAAATGCCCATGCCCATACCATAAAAACACACAGTAAAAATAGATAATTGATGGTGTATGTATGTGTTTGTATAAGCTCATATATATGTTTGCATATATGTTTTTTATAAAAAAAAAAAAGATTCAATGTTTTGTTTGTTTGCATATTATGTAAATAGCATCAACCCTAAAACATTAGGGTTCCAATTGGGTTGTCATTTGGGTTTGGTTGGGCAACCTTAATTGCCTAATTTAAGCAAAATTTGGGTTTTTAAGCAGAGGGACACTTTCTACTGCTCACCTGAGCCTGAAATCCCCATTACTCAGGTTCAGCATATAGCTCCGTGGACTATATAAGTTGCCATGTCTTGGTGTCTTCAATGTAGCATCAATCTTCACCCAAGGCAAGGCTTCTTTGCCAGCCTACTCCTTGTGCTGGATAGAGTTAGAAGAACATTTAAGTGCACAATTCTGATGTGGTTATAACTTTTATAATGATCTCGCAAGGGATGCTGAATAAACGTTCTCCACAAATCTTAGATTCTAAGGCTCTCAACCTTCGCTGAAGTAAGAAGCAAATGTCATGACATAATGTAAATTAACATAGTTTTCCATTTTGCTATGCATATACAAACACATACATACATTTTCGATTCTGACTGCGTTATAATAGTGCTACTTAGCATCATCTACATTGTTCTCTTTGTTGGTTAACAGATTGTGAAATTCTGGAGTGCTTTGCTGACTGTAAAGTTTTTACCAAGGACTTTCACTTCGCATTCCATTCTTGGTGTCTGAGATGTTTTCTTAAGATTTCTGAAGAATCTTATTTGTATCTATAATGTGCTGGATTTTGCAGCATTTGTCAATTATGTTTTCAGAAGTTGTACAGTCCTTGCCGTCCATTTGTGTAGCCACGGAAGCATTTTGGAAGGAGTAATCTTGATGCTTCTGCGTTGTTTTTCCTTATTTCTTGTGCATACCCGTGTTATGCATAATAGAGATTATTACTGCTTCTGTGCATAGTTAACCTTGATTTAAACAGAGAATTGATGTTCATGGAAGTTCATATTTTATCTAATTTTGAACTTTTAACTGGTGACAGCCATTTTATTAAGCATGCAGTGAGTACTGTCAGAGAACTAATGACTCTTAACTTTCATTTTGATGAACAGCCGTGCCTTCTATGACAAGAGGCTCTCACAGGAGGTCAGTGGTGATTCCCTCGGCGAGGTATGCTATTGATAATCTTGTTTCATGTGTTTGGAAAATTTTGTCATTTGCTATTTATATATGCTGAAAACATAGGTTTTTCTTTTTCTTTATACTTTTTTAACAGGAGTTCAAGGGTTACGTTTTCAAGATCATGGGTGGCTGTGACAAGCAAGGATTCCCCATGAAACAGGGAGTACTGACTCCTGGTCGTGTTCGTCTCTTGCTTCATAGAGGTGGGTGAATTGGGTCATTTATTTTATGCAAAACTGAACTGGCCAGATATATTGAATTAGCATTTAGAAACCTCATTGCTATTTAGTGTTTTGTTTTATTGTATGTAGTAATCATACTTTACACAGGTGATGTTATTGTAATTTTTTCCATCGTTTGAGTTGGAAATTCTATTGTGTGGAATCTCTCTTTGTGTTCTTTTTTTCATTTCTCCTTAACAAAATTAATGGCTGCATTCTTATGGTTGGATTTCTGCCCCAAAATGCGTTAATTTTGTTATTATTATTATTATTATTATTATTTTTGGTTGTGGTAGCTTTATTCCACATTAACCTTTTTGCAGTGTGGGGCTTCAAGCCTTTTTTCTACTTGAGTTTCTTTAAGCTGTTCGTATTAAAATGCAGCATTTTCCCCATCAAGTTTACTTCATCTCATGTTTGTAACAGGCACTGCATGCTTTCGTGGTTATGGAAGGCGCAAAGGAGAGAGGAGGAGGAAGTCTGTTCGTGGGTGTATTGTCAGCCAGGACCTCTCTGTTCTGAACTTGGTTATTGTTAAGAAGGGTGAGAATGATCTGCCTGGTTTGACTGATACTGAGAAACCCAGGATGAGGGGTCCAAAGAGGGCATCAAAAATCCGGAAGCTCTTCAATCTCTCCAAGGAGGATGATGTAAGGAAATACGTCAACACATACCGCCGAACCTTTACTACAAAATCTGGTAAGAGTTGCTTGTTTCCTGCCTTTTTATTTCTGAGTATGGAAAGCTAAAGTGGAAGGGGAATTTTCATTTTGCTAGCTGGTATCAAATTACTTTTCAGCATCTGAGTTCAAGTCATTTAATTTTTGATAGTGCAATTTCGTCTACTGAATTTGGCTAAAACGTTTAAATTGGTGAAGCTGCCTTTAATTCTTTTGTCTAGTCACATTTGACTGGTTTCTCACATGTAGCATAAGCACATTTATATCTGTTGTCGTTTCTTGTGTGGGCAATGACGGGTAGTCTGCAATGTATTTATCTTTTGTGTTACTTTTTTTATTTTCAATTTATTGCCATGGCATGGTAGATAGCATATAAAAATATCTTCATGATTATTCTTGAGAAAGACCGACATGTCAGAGTCAGGCTTTTTGTTTGGAAAAAGATGTACCAAACTGATACACAAACAGAAGTTGGGTGGGAATTGTTTTTAAGATTACGGTAGCCATAATTGTAAATGACTTCATTTGTTTGGTTGGGGGCAGGAAAGAAGTGCAGTAAGGCTCCAAAGATACAGCGACTGGTAACTCCACTGACTCTGCAGAGGAAGCGAGCTAGGATTGCAGAGAAGAAGAAGAGAACCGCGAAGGCTAAGGAAGAGGCAGCTGAGTACCACAAACTCCTTGCCACCAGGTTGAAGGAGCAGCGGGAACGGCGCAGTGAGAGCCTGGCAAAGAGGAGATCCAAGCTTTCTGCTGCTTCTAAGCCATCGGTTGCTGCATAAACAAAGTTTTGGAACTGAAGCGAAGGAATAATAAACTAGCTCATATTTTGGTAGTGGTATCTATTACTGCATGGGCTTTTTTTGGGTAATTCGGAGACCCCGTTTCATGTTTTAGATGCTGAAAGATGTTTCTAATATGCTGTGCATGTAATGTATGGACCTGCAAACTGGAAGTACTTGGTGTGGGTTTTTTGGAAAATTCTATCTTATTTTGCTATGTGAATATAGATTTTATGTTTGGCAAGTTGATATCTGAGTAATAATATTCACCAAAAGATGGACATTGTGGGTTCTCTCCTCATGGTAATATGATGGCACAACAATATTGGGTTGGTGTATTATGATGGCTCCATCATGATTGTTCTTATGAGCTATTGTTTTAATTTCTGTTAAGTCAAAATAATTTTCCTTAAAATACTATAGTTCAGGGTAGTCATATTTGCCAAAAGGATAGAGATGGTTGGTGAACATTTGAGTAATGTTATGTGACTGATAATAGTTAATTGCCGTCTGGTTACGATTTTTGTTTTCTAAAATTCAACGGCATTTGACAAATTGTTTTTGTGGAGACAACGTTTGATAAGTTTGATAAATTGATTTTGAAATTTGTTTTTGATAAATTTTTTAAAAATATTTTAATTTTAAAAATCAATAAAAATGTGTTTTATGAGTTTTGAAAACTGTTTGTATTTAAAAATTAAAATGATAGAAAACGTTGGTAATTTTTTTATTGTTTCATTATTATTATTATTATTTATAAGAACAAGAAAACGTGATATTTTTAAATTTTTTGTTTTATCGAGAACAAAAAAAAACGAAATTGAAAGGGGTTCACATGCCTTAATATTCAAGCAGAATCAGACCTAAACTGGAGCTTGTTTTACTTATAAAGACTGTCATTCTCATAGTTGGTTACTGCAATTAAGAAGCACTCGCACTTTTAAAATTTTTTTTTTTGTTTTAAATGTATAAAACCTCTAAACATCAATATGTTTTAATATGTAACCATAAACTAAATTATTAATTAGTGTCGATAGCAATTGTAAAGTAATTTTAGCTGTAATTTAATTTAATATTGAGCTGTAAAACAAACTAAGCTATTTTAACTCGAGTATTCGGTTTGTTAAAAGTTTGTTTGTTCGAAATCGACTCATTATATAAATAAGTCAAGCTTAAATACATTTTAAAGCTAGTTAGTTTTCTAAGCTCGATTTGATTAATTCCGTTTGAGTTCGGTTCAAAAATTAAACAAATCAAGCTTAAATATATTTTCAAGCTTATTAAAATTTATTAAACCAAATGTAAATAACCTTTGTTCGACTCGATTCGATTCGTTTACAACTCTACTGCATTGTGGTATAAACAGAATTTATGTATAAATTTTTTAGAGTTTAATTTTGATGCACCGTCAGTGTAATGTTTTTTTACACAAGCGGAGCATCAAATTGCGACACCTCGTTACTTTCCTTATTTGATTTAAATTTTTTTATTTATATTAAATATTATTAGTTATGGAAACCATATCAATAAGGAATGTTCAAAAAATCATTTTCCAATCTAAATCTCTTTCACGGCTGAATTTTGACGACAACGAGAGCTGTTCAAACAATTGCTTTGTATCTTCCCCTCAAGTCTCTCTCTGGTGGCTAGGGTTCTTGTTGAAAAAGAAGGAGATGTTCCTCAACTACTGAAACAAGACATTCCACAAGTAAGGTACAATTTTAGATTATAGATTTTACCAACTATATTCTGTATCCTCTCTCTACTGTCCATGTGTTCTCTTTTCTCTCTAATAATTTTTCAAAACATGTTTCATCATTATTATTTTTTATTTGATAGTTATCACTCGTCTCTCTAACAAGATTTCAAATTTTGTGTTTCAATAGTTCTTTAGATACTACTGGGTCTTTTTCTATCTTGGTTACCCAAATATTTTTTGAATGGCAAGTCCACCTCCGGAAGAACATCATAGAATCGAGTTTGAGATGGAATCTGAAGGTGTTATTGGATGCACAATGGCACAAAATAATTCTGAAAAGAATGGGGATATCAATAGAAGTTTGGCTGCAAATGAGGGATCACAAGAGCCATTCATTGGGTTGGAGTTTCAATCAACAGAGGATGCTTTTAAGTATTATAATGAGTATGCTAATTGCAGAGGTTTTAGTATACGCAAAAGCCGCATTACTAAGTCACGCACAAATGGTGCAATGATAGGTAGGGAGTTTGTTTGTTCCAAAGAAGGATTTCGTGCAAAAAAATATTCTAAAAGGGATGACAGAACACATATGCCACCAGATGAAACCAGAGAAGGATGCAAGGCAGTACTACATGTATCGAAGAAAGAAGAAAGAAGAAGGTAGATGGATTGTTTCTAGATTTGTTCGCGAGCACAATCATGAGCTTGCTTCTCCGCATAGCACAAAATTTTTGCGCACTAAAAGAAAGAAATCAGAGGTTCATCGGAATATTATAGATATACTTGACCAATCTGGTGTGCGACCTGGAAGAATAATTTCAGTTTTAGCTAATGAAGCTGGTGGAATTGAAAATGTTTGTTTAACTGAAAGTGACGTACGGAATTATTTGAGTAGTAAAAGACAGAAGTACCTTGAGAAAGGAGACGCACAACTAATGCTCAATTATTTTCAGGAATGCCAATCCAAGAATCCTGGTTTCTTTTATGCAATTCAAATGGATGCAGAGGGTCATTTAGCAAATTGTTTCTGGGCTGATGCTAGGTCAAGGATGTCATATAAATTTTTTGGTGATGTAGTGGCTTTTGATCCAACATATTTGACAAATAAATATAAGATGCCATTTGTTCCATTCACTGGGGTTAATCACCATCACCAATCTATTTTATTTGGATGTGCTTTGCTATGGGATGAGACTGAAGCGTCATTCATATGGTTACTTCGCACTTGGTTAGAAGCAATGTATGGACATCCTCCTCGAACAATCATTACAGACCAAGATGCTGCTATCACGAATGCAGTTGCAAGAGTGCTACCAGATACTACTCATCATTTTTGTATGTGGCACATTGAGAAAAAGGTACCAGAGGTGCTAAGTCATATTTATCACAAAAATGAGGATTTTAAATATCAATTTTACAAGTGCATACACCAGACTACTACTCAAGATGAATTTGAATTGGCTTGGATGGAAATTATTGAGAAATACAATTTGAAAACTAATGATTGGCTTCGAAGGATATATGCCATTTGTGAAAAATGGGTCCCTGCTTATTTACGAATTACATTTTGTGTTGGAATGTCAACAACTCAAAGAAGTGAAAGTATGAACAAATATTTCAAGGATTATGTGAACTCTGGTACGCCAATGAGTAAGTTTGTGATACAATATGAAAAAGCTCTTGATTCACGGTATGATAAGGCTAAAGAAAAGAATTTCAAGACAAAAAATTCAAAGCCAGTATTGAAAACATTATATCCTATGGAAGAAGAAGCAGCTAAAGTATACACTAGAAAAGTGTTCCGAATATTTCAAGATGAATTGATTCATTCTCAACAATATATTTCTGAAAAGATTGATGTCACGGAAAGTGTTTACAAATACAAGGTCCACGAGCTCACCGAAGAAAAACCCGTGTATATTGTGACATTAGAAGTTTCTTCCCAAAAAGCTGTTTGTATATGTCACAAGTTTGAGTTCATGGGAATTCTTTGCAGGCACATCTTAACAGTTTTTATAAAGAAAAGTATTCATTCTCTTCCACCTCATTATATATTAGATCGATGGACAAGAAATGCTACCAAAGACAAGATTAGAGGATTATCAAGCGAAGAACTTCAAGTAAATACAGGCAAACCTTCCGCGTTATGGTTCAACAGCATTATGGTCCATGCCATTGGCTTATCAGAGAGAGCTTCACGATCTGAAAAGCATTATGATTTTGCTATTCAAGGCTTACAACAATTATTTGATGGGCTTGATGCTTTGCCTATTGAGAATGATAAAACTAACGGAAGTGGTGGTTTGCTTTTAAAAAATAATTTTGAAGTTGATATTGCTAAACAAAGTCAAGCATGTCTGCAAAGTCCAAACATAACTCTGCTTGACCCTCCATATGTTGCTACCAAAGGACGCCCTCGAGCTTTGAGAATGAAAAGTGCTTTAGAAAAATCTCAAAAGGGGAGTATGACATGTTCTTCTTGCAAGCATAAGGGCCACACAAAACGTACGTGCCCACATCTCAAGAAATCAAGGTATTATTTTCAACTTTGTAGTCTTTTTCCCCCTCTAATTAACCATACGAAGTTGAACTTTGTCATTTATTATAATTTCTATTTTAGATGCAATTCCAATATTGAGCTAGCACATAACTCCAATGTGGTTGAAGCTCCTAATTTCATCAATACACAGGTAACCATATGTTTATATTTTGGACACTTTTGAAACATTATTAGTATTAAAATTTGTATTCATCTAACATTGAACTTCCTTACATTAGTTTTTTATCCTTCGTTTAATAGGAATCTCCAACACTTCCAACTTCATGCCAAAAACCACAAAATGATCAATTCGATAGAGCTTATCCTACGAGATTTATGGTAAAATGCAATAATAATTATTTTGAATGTTTACTCGATAGCATTCTTTCTTTTTTTTGGGTTGTAACTTATATTGTGCTTTCTAATAGGATGTGATATATCTCTTCTAAAATTTAATTACTGATGAACGTTTTGTAGGATTTAATGGCAGCAGCTTCACAACTCCCATTTCCCCAGCCTTTGCACTCTGGAAGCCAGTAGAGGAAAGCCACAACAATTAATGAATTAGTAGCAAGAAAGGTCATATGCAAACTTAGTTTGGAAGAGTTTAGATAAAAAATTAAGCAAGTCCTATGGATTACTAGTAAGAGGCAAGGCCATTGAATCGTTACAGTTATAGTGACTTCAGAGGATTGAATTTGTGTATTTTGAGCTCTATTGGCTTCTATTTTATACTATATTTCTTTATATGATTGGAATGTTACAGTGACATTGAATATTATTTAATAAAAATTTGGTGTTTTACTCGACAAATATTGTCATGATCAATATGATGTTTTAGTTTTTACTATATTCTTGTATCCGTCATTTTCAATAAACTAAATTCTACATAGAATCATATGTTTATTACTTTAAGTGATACTTCTCCTTGTTATTCCATCAGTATAACTTTATTTTATCTTACCTAATAAAATGTAGCATGGCTATGACTTTTATACATCTTTCGGTCTTACAAAGACCTTTGGGCTATTAGTTCAAAGCCATAAACCAATCAACCACTTTGTCCTCTTAAAGACAATCAGTTCGACCTTGAGATATGATTTCATGGCCATCTAATGGATTAAAGGAATATTTCTTCTAGCCTCCTCCCTATTTATCTTCACAAAGGACCTTGCATCAACTTCCTATGCGGAGAAAGAACGAAAAGAAATATAACAAAGGACCTGGGGACTATGAATTGTCATGATCTACAGGAGAGAGAAGGAAGAAGAGTTTGGAAATAAAAATAATTTTTTAACTTCCCTCATTGATATGGTTTCCTAATTATTAAGTGTTTGGAAAGGAACAAGATTTTTTTGAACATTCCTTATTGATATGGTTTCCATAACTAATAATATTTAATATAAATAAAAAAGTTTAAATTAAATAAGGAAAGTAACGAGGTGTCGCAATTTGGTACTCCGCTTGTGTAAAAAAATATTACACTGACGGTGTATCAAAATTAAACTCAATTTTTTATTTTAATTCAAAGTTTGTGATTGTCAGATTATTCCTAATATAATTTTTGTATGAAAATTGTGTTTCGGTGCCATTTTCATTTGGAAAGAAAGCTTTTCCGGTCTTGCTCGAACTGAAATATAAAAAAATAATTTATTGCGGAGACTTTGACTAGACATTGTTTGATCGCAACCGTTCAACACTAGTAAGATTGGAATTTCCTGCAAAAACTTAACGGCTGAGATCTGGGTAAAGGCAGTCAACGTCAACCCAACGTCAACACAAGGACTTTTTGGATATCTTCTTCCTTGCTTCGTCCCCAAGTACACACACAGCAGATTGCCTTAATCTGACCGTTGGACCACCATTACATGATATTACAGTCTCACTCTGTCTCGAAGAAAGCTCTGATTCGCCTTCTTTGTTCTTTCCCTCTTATACACACACAAAAGCATATATATACGTCTCCAATTCAAGTGGGTTGGAAACTGCGAATTTTCAATTATGCTACCGCGCGCAGTGAAGCGACCGTCCTTCTCCTCCTCCACTGCCACTGTCCGCAGGAGGAAACCGCCCCAGATAGCCCCAGTTGTTGAAGAACATGCCGCTTTTGATCACGACCATCACCACCGACGACCGCCCCGCAAAGGTTTTCTCTCTCTATCTCTAGTTATGCATGTGTATATTTTTTATGCAGTATGTATTGTGTGGTATTTTCTTTCTTCTGATTAAGTGTTTCTTTGGTCCGGAATTCTGAAATTCTTAAGAAACTTTCTTGGAAAGCGCAATTTGTGTGATGTTTTTAAAAGAATCGAAGAACTGAATCAGAAGAGGAGTTCGTTTAACCTAGTTTCTGTATGGTTCCTGAGAATGTACAGTAAATCAGAAGATGAAAAAGCAGAAGGGAGGTTTCCTTTTTTTCTTAGAAGTAAAGAAGTTTAACCCAAAGTAAACTAATTAATTTTATTGGCCTTAGTTGGACAGAGTTCGATTGTTCCTTGAATCCTGAATAATGCGAGAATTTGGAATGCAGAAATTGGAAAATGCTTACCCTACATTTTCTGAGCACCTAGCGCTGCCCAAACTATGTACAAGTCTATCTTGGGATATTTAGACATCTTTTCTAATCTCAAGTAATGGTGTTTGGTTATCTTTTGAACAATCTGATTTCATTACTTGGTTGATCAGAGACTTTTGAAGTCTGGTCATGCTCTTTGTTGATATTATGGGAGTTTTACTTTCCACTACTGTCTAGTGTGACTGTGAAAATTGAAACACTATTGTGAGTATTTGATAAGAGGAAAAAGAAAAGATAAGAAAAGACAATTAGAGAATTTTGCCACTTGGTTACCTGTAGTTTTATTTTGAGGCCTTGTGCCAATTGATATGTACGTCCTTTTTTTGAAAAAAATATTTCCATTGTGGTAATTTGGGGGACTTACGACTTTCTTGTATCAGAGGAAAAGGAGGATAAGGTAATCATTCCAAGAATGGTGGACGAATCTGATAGGTTGGAACTTGAAAGTAATGACTTGCTTACTGATGCTGAAGAGAATGGCAGGGCAAAAATAGGGATGGAACAGCAGCAGGAGATGGAAGGTAAAGAAGGAGAGGAAGAAGGTGGTGAAGGGAGAATTGAGGGAGAAGACATGATGGAAGCTAAAATCAAAGGAGATGAGGAGTTGCAGGATGACATGGGTGACGAGAATGTTGGAGATGAATATTGTGAGGAAATAGATGGGTTTGTAGAAGAGCATCATGATGTGGTCAAAGTGAGGAGGAAACGGAAGGAGTTTGAGGTCTTTGTTGGAGGATTGGATCGAGATGCCACTGAGGAGGATCTTAGGGAAGTTTTCAGTCAGGTGGGTGAGATCACTGAATTGAGGCTCTTGAAGAACCCAGTAACAAAGAAGAACAAGGGATTTGCTTTCCTACGGTTTGCTACTGTTGAGCAGGCGAGGCGTGCTGTCAATGAACTAAAGCATCCAGTGGTATAAATCAACTTCCTAACTGGTTTCTTCCTAATTTCTTTGTATTAAGTGTGGTGAGCAGTGTTCACTCTCCCATCCGTTTGTTTGTGCAGCATAATAGATTTCATGATTCTCCAAAGGAAAGAAAGTGGCCTGCCTTTCCCATTATTGATTATGAACTTCTCTAATTGTGCCAAGCCACAAAATTTTCCTACGAAGAAGAAGGGTTGTATGTTATTAACCTTCTCAGCTGCACACAACCTCGACAATTCTCAAAATTACCCTAAATGTGTAGTTGTATTTAAGCATACAAGAATGGTTACGACTTATAAGTAAGAAATATATATATATCTTAGTATGCAAATTTGATTTAGGTAAGTTTAGAGTACTTCATCAAAAGACCATTTGGCTGACTAATATATATCTCAGTGTGTCTGGCTTTGTCTTGGCTCTAAAGTCTTAGCTAACTCAATTTTGAAGTTTACCTTCCTAATAATTTCATTTCTTTTAGGCCTCACCTGTTGTAGTTTCTTTTCTTTTTCCCTGATTTCCTAATTCTTTTAGCCTGTGTGTTGTGGGTGTGTCTGCTACTCTTACATCATGGCATGGTCATCTAATCGCATTGATGTGCTACTTTTCCTTGATTTCATTTTGTGCTGATACAGAGGGTATTATAAACTTGTCACAATATGATTTCATATACTTAAGAAGCGAGAAACACACGTAAGCGTCAGGTTTAGAATAGGTCCTGACACTTTTGCAGAGAAGTCATGTCTGTTTGGATGTGTGTCATACACTGGCACTTGTTGGACACACTTCTTTGACACATCGTCGATGTGTACGTAACTAAGAAAATGATATGTCCAATAATGGAAAGCTAGCTGATGCTTCTCAGGCACACCGATCTGTCAGAAGAATATATTTTTTGCACGGAGAAAAACATAACTGAGGTTTTTACAGACTGTGGTATCCATATCCCACTTCCTCGTCCATATAATGTAGCATAAAAAAGATGTTTTCTGTTGTCAGGTTAATGGGAAAGAGTGTGGTGTAGTTCCGAGTGAAGGCAGTGACACATTGTTTGTTGGTAACATTTGCAAGGAATGGACGAAGGAAACTGTAAGTCTTTTGAAACTCTACTGGAAGGCACTTAGGTTTCAATCAAGGTTAGCACTAAAAGATGTTTGTTGCATAAAACTGCTCATGCTGGATCATGGTGATTTTGCTTTTATAGCTGAAGGAAAAGCTTGCTTATTATGGCGTTGAAAAAATTGAGGAGTTGACATTGGTTGAAGACCTTAAAAATGAGGGTAAGAATCGGGGATTCGCTTTTCTGGGTTTCTCTTCCAGAATGGATGCCGTGGAAGCTTGCAAGCGCTTGCAGAAGAGGGATGTTGTGTTTGGGACAGATCGAATAGCTAGGGTTGCATTTGCAGATACTGTTACTGAGCCTGATGAAGAAATCATGTCACAGGTATCTGCTTGTCTTGTATATCTGTCTCATACTTATGTAGTGCACATACCAGCTATTAAGGACACAATGTGGAGTCTCTTTCTTCTTTTTTTTTGTTGCTTTATGGAATGTCTCACCATAAAGCTGATAATCATGCACTTTGACCGTTTCCTTTCATGCATGTATATTTATATATACAACACATTTTTTTCCCATTTTGTCAAAAATATTTCTGTTTCCCTCCTCCTTCTCCCTTATATGTATATTTAATTGATGTAGATGATTAGTGTTATATTAACAATGAAATATTATTGGTGGAACTGTAATGCCTTGAGAGGTGTTCTAGGATCAGTAAATATAAGCATCGTTTCCACCCTCTGTTAGCGTTCATTTCTTGAAATACTTGTATGTTATGGTGATAAAGTTTTGATAGTTTGGACTTCAATTCGAGATTTTTGTTAACCTTAGGTCTTAGATGCATTGAGTATTAGTGGATCATATTTTGTGGTCTTTGTTTATGTACTATATCCTTTTTGGGTATATGTTGCACTATAACCTCTTGCAACTGTGCATAGGTTGTTTCTCTATTCGTTGTATGGATGTGTAATTTTTGTTATTGGGGTGGTGATCAAGTAGCTCTTCATCTTCTCTCTTATGTCCTCTTTCATATTTCTCCTCTTAGACTTTCATGCTTTCTCTTCTTCTCTCTTCATTATTTTCTTTTCCCATCTTATCTCAGTATATCTTTCTTGTCTCTGTTCTTTATGTTCTTTTCCCATCTTATCTCATTATTTTCTTCTTGTCATATATTCTATTTTCTCTCTTTCATCCTTTTCATTTCTACATCGTAATATTTGAAAACAAACAGAAATCATCATATTATTTTGCTAATCACGTATTGGAAGAAATCCTGGCCATGCTACATCAAATTGGTATAAGGTAAAAAGATCTATTGCAGAAATAAAGTTGATGCAAGATCTTCTCAACATTAAAGATAGTCAAAACTCTAGGTTACTTCAACAAGAGGGGATTGACGAAACCAATAAAAACTCGAGGTTGAGTTTTCTTCAATAAGAAGAATTGATGAACCCAAGTTGTTGTAGGACTTAGTTATCAAAAAATCTGTCTCTCTCTCTCTTTTACTCTTCAGCTCTTCATCTTCTCTCTTATGTACCCTTTCTTATTTCTCCTCTTTGACTTTGGTGCTTTCTCTTCTTCTCTCTTTATGTTCTTTTCCCATCTTATCTCAGTATTTTTTTCTTGTCTCTTTCCTTTATGTTCTTTTCCTATATTATCTCATTATTTATTTCTTGTCATATATTCTATTTTCTCTCTTTCATCTTTTTCATTTCTATCTCATAATATTTGAAAACAAACACAAATCATCAAATTATTTTGCTTATCACGTTTTGGAAAAAATCTTGGCCATGCTACATCAAATTGGTATCAGAGCAAAAAGATCTATTGAAGAAATAAAGTTGATGCAAGATCTTCTCATCGTTAAAGATTGTCAAAACTCTAGGATTCTTCAACAAGAGGGGATTGATGAAACCAATCAAAACTCGAGGTCGAGTTTTCTTCAATAAGAGGGATTGATGAAGTCAAATTGTTGTGGGACTTACTTATCAAAAAGAGGAAAAAAATTGTTGTGGGACTTGCAAAAAGTTATTGTTGATTGGTGTTTTTAGGTTATATAGTATTACTAGGAGCATATTAGATATGTTGCTGTATCTTCTTTGTTTTAGGACTTTTAGTGGCTTTAGTGATAATATTTGAGTCCTATTAGGTATATGTGTTGGTAAGGTTTCCATGATGCATGCACGTGATGTGTGACAATTATACTGGTGGTGTTTCTGAACTTAGGGACTTATATCTGCTAATATTGTGTACATTTCCTTTATAACATTTAAATTATTTCTCCAGGTTAGAAAGGTATTTATTGATGGTTTGCGTTCTACCTGGGATGAGGATCGTGTTAAGGAGCATTTCAAAAAGTTTGGAAGGATTGAAAAGGTTGAACTTGCCCGGAATATGCCAGCTGCAAAAAGAACAGATTTTGGTTTTATAACATTTGAGACACATGATGCTGCAGTAGCTTGTGTGGATGGTATGGATAATGCTGAGCTTGGTTATGGAGATAAGAAGGTATCTTCTTGTTTTCTGTGCTATGATTATTAATTTGCATGATGTTTTGGGGATTTTTAAAGGAAGCTTGACTTTTATAATATCTATAATGGAAAATTTGTTTTTCATAAAATGCAAATAGGAAATTGCTAAAAGGATGTGGATTTAGTAATCTCCAAAAATATAGCACAACCCTGAAAACATGTATACCTTGATGGGTATAGCTCAAGGTATAATATTGTTCTGTGAAATTGCATAAGCCTTTGTTCTTTTTTTGTCCTTTACAGGTTATCATTAATCTGATTTTTTCTAAATGGGTAGCATACCTTTTTGATGTTTTTGATGCTCTGTCAATATATCTATGTAATATAATGTACTTATTAAAATAGAAAGAAGAGATATATTGAAATATGGATACTCACAAAAAATGCTGGTATGGAAGGTCTTAATTTGATACCAGATGCATGTTTTTATGGTTCTTCTACTTCCATGGAGTGTTGTGGTATTATAAATTATGTTTTTCAATGTAGATGCAAGTAATTTTCACCTTGACAGAGAGCTGCATTTTTTGTAGGTGAAGATTAGGGCTAGGTTAACTAGGCCACGTCAGAGAGGTAAGCCTGCTAAACATCCTCAAGGAGGTTATCCAGCTGGACATGGTGGCCATTGGGATGCCAAGGCTTCTTGGGGCTCCAGTGTGTCCAGTACGGACCCTTGGAAGCTTACGGACCGGGGTGGGAAAAGTATAAGTTACAGAGCATATGATGGAATTCATAAGCAATCACTTGGTCAGAGGAATGGACACTCACTTGTGCATGTGGTTCCTAAAACAATTGGGAGGAGAATGCAATTTTCTTCCTCAGATAGATCATTCAGTGAAAAATCTCCTGGTATGTGATTCCTGATTGTATCGACAGCAACTATGTATTTCTCCTTAGATTTCCTCCCTCGTGATATATTTTTTTATTTGTTTTGGACAATTCAGCTTATGGAACTAGCTTACACCAAGATTACATTCATGAAGATGAATATTTTTCTGGGCCATCTGATTTTGCTAGAGCTGCTGTCAAGAGGCAGTCTCATAGAGTTGCCTACTCTTCACGTGGATCTGGCTCCTTGGAAAGTTCCCGAAGGACTGTTTCTCGTGGTGTTGCACATAGAACGTCTCCTCTGTATGATGATGACGATGATGATAGCTATGGAAGATATGTGGAAGAATCCTCAAGCTATCATGATAGTCACAACCATGATTACAGTTCTATTTTGGGCTCAAAACGTCCCTATTCTGCCATTGTCAGTTATCTTTTCTAGGTTTTGTTTATGTTGTTTGCTTATGTTGTTGTGATTTTTGTGCTGATAAAGTTTATCCCTGATTGCTTATAGGAAGAAGATCACCCTCGTTCTGGTGAACCGTCAATTAGGCAGTCAGGAGCCCGTTTTGATGATGGGGGTAGCAGTTTTCACTCATCATACAGTACTGGTTCTTATGGAAGTACCTCTACAAGGTCTGTTGGTTGTTTAGACATCATTTTCTCATTGTTTTCTTCATTTCTCTTATTGTTGCAACTATGTGTTAGGTTGAGGCATGGCTCTCATTCAGGGTATGATGGAGGGAGTCGGCATTCTACAAGGCATTCTCATGGACAGTATGCCACAAATGCATCAAGTACGGGTTACACAAGGCATTCTCATGGACAGTATGACTCAAAAGCATCAAGTATGGGTTATAGAACAGGGTTTTTCTTTTCTTTTCTTTTATTTATCTTTCTTGTTTTCTTTTCTTTATCTCATAGATAATTGGTATTTCAATGTTGCTTCATAATTAAATTCTTGCAGAGCGAATTAGTAGAGGGGATGCGGAAGTGCTTTACTATGGCAGGGAATATGTGTCCCAGGATTACATACCATCTCGATCAGAAGTGCGTTACTAGTCCATGTGTTCTTCAAAATAATGATTTTTCTTCTTCTTGTTGTCAAGATCTTTCTTTGGGAATTTCCTCATTTTGTTGTTGTTTCCTTGCTCAGCTGGGTGCAGGTTCATACTCTCCCGTCTTCTCGAGTGGTCGCACCAATGATGGATACTTAAGCGGAAGACATTCTGGTTCATATTATTAAGGTGAGTTTGCTTAGTGCTCACTTGAAAAAGTTGACTGCAAATGTTTATTATATAGCACATTTTAGAACTGTAAGCAGCTCTGTCAAGAGAGGGAACTCTGTTGGAGGATTTAACAGTGGAGCTGAACTTCTGGATGGTAAAAGTATGCCTTGTTACTTGAAAATATTCGGGCAAAAGTATGTTGGTCAACTGTATTGTGGGATTGGAAACTTAAGATAGCTTGAAATAAAATTTTGGCAGTGGTAAAATTTTTGAAGGAACCAAGAAATTATGTTCTTGGCAGTCTGTTAAACACTTGAAAGGGAGAGTTCTTAGACTTGTTGAGTAAGAAATGCTGATGCTAGTAAGAAATGCTGATGCTATGGATAGTTCTTTCTGGCCTTGTCTAAGTACGTGGATACTGGACAATCTATTATGCAAGGGTCTGAATGTCCTGTGGAATTCCAGTGTTGCCAACCCACCACAACACCACAATCAACCCACCCCCACACCCCACCACACCCCCCCCCCCCCAAAAAAACCAAAAAAACCAAAAAACCCCCCCCCCCCCCCAAAACACACCCACACAATCTATTTCCCCCCCCCCCCCCCCCCCCCCCCCCCCCCCCATATATATATATTCCCCCAATTTTGAGCTTCTTGTGATGTTTTTTATTGACTGATGGACTCATAGCTGTATAAACTTGAAGTGGGATCTTATGAACATTGAAACTTGGAATATGCATAGAAATTATTCATATTAAACTGTATGTACAGGTAGGGATTTCTACATTTTGTGCGAGTGGATTTGGAGAATTGGGCTCTTTTTTTTTTTTTTTGTATTTTTAAAAATTGTTCTGCCTTGTAAAGTGTCTTGGGTGCATATTCTAACATGATTTATATCGTACAACAATAAAGTTCTGATTGCTGAAATTGAAAGCTAATACTTATAGAGTCCTTGAGATGGTTATCTCTTGCTATTGGCAAAATGATAGGTTTTTACCTAATTTAAAATGAAAAATACTTGGATATACATTCTGAATTTTTGCAACTGTTTGAGCTTGTCTAGTTCTTGCTATGCTTTCCTGGTAACTTCACCACTTTAGTACCAGATTCCGTTTAAATTATGGACTTGAGGTTTTGAGATTGTGCATCAAAATACTAGTAATGCCTCAAAACCTAGGTATAATTGAGATACTTGCTTCCTGAATAGCAAGATGAACAAAAGATGCAAATGAATTCATGTTTAGATGAAATTTATGTGAAGGTGACATTTAATTGATTTGTTTTCTCATCTTAGCCTTACTTTGATGGATTAGGCAGCAGTCAAAATGACTCAAATCTAGGGGAGTCGTAACTTTTGAAGTTATCAGAATTTTTGAACCCATCCATCCTGCAATTGTTAGGGACTGTATTAGTAACTTGTGTTGGCTATGGTTGTCCAGAAATTTGAATTGATTCTAGCCCAACTTTCTTCGGCAGGTGGTCAAAGTATATTTTCAGTTGAGTGTTATTGATCTCTTAGATTACTGATAGATAGTTTTGTGGTGGGACAGTGCCTCCTGTAGTAGTGATCAAGATGAGGCAGTCTTCAGCATATTGTGGAGATTGATTAGAGCAGGAACTAATGTAATCTGATACTGCCCCTAACTATTTCTAAATGGAAACTGACAAGAAATTTTCTTTTCCTTTGGCAGAGAAGTGGCTGCTTGCATGCGCACTTGATTCTAAGCATGTATTCATGGTAATGTACCAATGAAGCTGGTTTAATTAACCCCATACTATTATACTATTATTGTCATAATTTTCCTGTGGGAAAAACTTCTGGGGTTGTTTGGGTAGTATGGTTGCTGCATATATAACCATTTTTGAGCTTGACGGATAGAAAGTGTTAACCTTGTGAACTTGATCATGTGGCTGTACTCGTTGGCTCAGAATTCAGCATTTCTTGTCCTGAAGTTGGATATTGAAATGAATGTAAGATAATTACTTACCCTCCTTTTGAAATCTTCTCATGAATATTTTGATTGGGGTGCACTTAAGTCCAACCTAAGCTATAGGCTTAGTTTAGTGCAGTGCTACAATCCTTACTACAATAAGAACATAGTCAACCTATGCAGATGAAGTTGTTGCCTTTAGTCTTATTTGAATGGTAGCCTTTGTTAACATTACTGTGTAAGAGGAGTAGACTCCGCAGTGTAAGACGAAGAAACGATGGCCTTTTTTTTTTAACATTACATTCATGTGTTTGTCAGCTTAGAAAGAGGGATGAAAATTTTTTATACTAATTATCTCAACTGACTGTATTCAAACTGCAATGAATAGGAGATTGGTCTTTTATTGCGAAGGGAAAATGGTAGTTTGGTGGGAAAGACTTCATATCTTTCCTCCAGATATGGTATCCACTGAACAAAATGGGAATGGAATTCAATTAGAAGTCCTATGCAACAGTTTTGACTGTGTCTAATAACAACATTTGGCTATGTTTGGAAACTGATTTGAAATTCCAATTCCAAAGCAGATAGCAGCAACCATTCTTCTCTTTTTTTCCGTGCTCAGTAGATCAATGCAACAAAACAATATCTCAACACTGGCTTTTTAAGTGGTATAACATTCTCGGCTAGGCAAGATAACGAGATGTCTTGAATGTTTAAATTACTAGCAAGTTGGTAAGCTTACAGATACCTGTTTTGGACAAGCAATTCGGTACAAACAATGTGAAGTTGAATTAAGTGTTTTAACCACATTGAGAGAGGGAGTCATAAATAAATAGAAGAGCACAATCAATCTTTCGACTCTGGGTTGGCCACTAAACCATCCACAGTTGATATTTTTCTTTTCCAATTAAAGAACAATTAGTGTTGAAATGTTTCTCTATGAGACGTCAGCTTAAAAATTACAATTCCTAAGAATACCAACAGCTATAGAGATTATGCAACCAAAATTCAATTGAATCAGATGTTCATGGAGCATAACCTCAAACTTGTAAATGCCTTGCAACCAATTGTCTAATTTATCAAAATAATCACGGTATTGAGATACATCAATAGACACTATTTTTAAAGTGATATTTGTCTCATTTGTTACTATAGCGTCGTAGGCAAATAACTTTCAGATTACAACAAACACTTACTGAAATTTGTAGACAATAATCTCTGAAGTTTTCCTTTAAAACTTCCCTAAGAGCAAAAAATGCCTATTATTTCTGTATTCCTTAACCAATTTTGTAGACTACAATGGGTGTAAAAGTACCTTTCAAGAAAATTCATCACTACTAGTTTGAATTGAACAATTTATGACTCTTGTATTTAAACTTTAGTTGTAGGCATGCAAGTAGGGATGTAAAGTTGACCCGAAATTCATGGGCTGCTCGAGCCCAACCTAACACTCAGCCCGAAGCCCACCGGGTAGCACCAAGGAACCCCCCCAACGGTCATATTTTTAAACTTTAAAACGAGAACCCGTAAACGCTCTAACTGGTTGACAAGTTATGAGTGAATCACATGAGTGAATCACCTTGTAGACTATCACCAGACACTGTTGAGACACTTGTCTAGGAAGATTGGATATATGCACAATTGATAAAATAAAAAAACATTGAACATAAGCGAATTCAAGCGAATCATGAAGCTTTGATCCTAGAAGATTTGGATGAGTTAACTTTAAATGACTCACCTCCAAATGGTGATGAATGAGAATATAATTTTGTCAAATGTTATTTTTTAGATTTCATATGTTCTTTATTGTACTTTTTAACTTTATATGCACAATTAAAATGGAATAATGCAAATAATAAACAAGCTTGTAGGTGCCAACCTAGTTGGGATGTACTTGACTTGTAGTTATGTAATTTTTTTTATTTTTGTATTACTCTCGTGTAATTGATAAAGTTTCATGACTTTAATAAAATTTTATAATTTTTTTGAATTTATATTTAATTTTTCTTAGTCACATAGATAAATTATTAATTTTATAAGTCTAATTATATAAATAATTGACCTTATCAATCCTTCTTTTATATATAATAATAAATGTAAGTGTAAAGTTTTTTTTACATAAGTTCAAAAAAATTAAATATAAGCTTACTAATAAATTTATAATTCATAGAATGATGGTTTCATAATCAATAGTTTTATTATTTTATGCAAATTTATAATAACTACACTTTAAATTAAAAAAAAAATAACATTTTAAAAATAGTTAGTCAAAGAGGTTAGGTTCAAAAACCCACCCAAAAAGCCCGCCCAAGTCTTAGGCTCGAGCCCATCGCTTGGGCCTTTTATTTTCCATTTTGGTTTGACTCGATATTTAATATGAGCCCACAAAGTCAAAATCGAGTCCGGTGGGCCACGACCCAGGTCGGACCGGCCGGGACAAATTGACATCCCAAGAAAGTGGGACGCACTACTAAATTGGGCAGTGATGCTCAACAAGGGCTTATACCCAATTCTATGTCTTTATTTTCATTTTCTCGCGATTTCTTCCACAGAAATCCCTAAATACATATTATCGTCTCCCGATCGAAACCCTAGAGTAAAACCAGTGACCGCGTCCGCACTGTCCTCCTCCGGCGTCCCTTCTCTCTCTCTCTCTCTCTTCTCAGGTAAGAAGACCCTTACTCGATCCTCATTGTTTTCATTTTTGTTTCGCTTTTGAAATCAGCTGTTTCAAAATTTGCTTTGATTTTCTAGTAGTCGCTGCTCAGATCTATTTTTGGTGTTCAATGTCTGCGTTATGTATAGACATGTACACAATTTTCACAATCTGGAGATGTTCTAGTATGATTGGTTGATCAACCGATTAATCCTTTTGCATGATTGCTATTGCTAACTGCAAGCAACATCAAATGGCAAGTTACACTTTTGGTCGCATGTGGATAGTTAAGTTGATATATGGTCTTCATAGGACTAAGATACTAGAGTGTCAGTGGCTTCTGAGTTGCAAAGACCTCTATCATGTAGTTTAGAGATGTCTGATTTTATGCCAGGAGCCTGCAACAGAAACTTTCCTTTAGGGAAATGCTTGCATCTGCTGATTCCAGTGTATGTTTAAACTGGTGTTATGAATATGTAAGCTTGATGTAATTCCACAACCAGGTCTAGTCCAGTGTTACTCTCAGCCTCTTTATCCTTGGCTGTCTTTCTGTCTTTGAATTGAGTAGTTGTGAAATAAGTTCCTGTCTAGTGCTATCTAGTCCAGTTCAATATTGTTGAATATTAATATATTATGGCTTTTTTGCAAGGCTTTCACATTCTTTTTAAGTAACATCTTTATTTCAATGGGTTTTTTTTTTCCTTGATCATTAGTGTTAGTTAAAATTGCATTGTATAAAAATTTTGTCTCATTTTTTGAATCCATTCTCTCTTGTTCTGAAGATAAAGAAGTTACTTTCAAATGGAAACTTGATTTCGATTCTCTAGCAAGTTCAATGATTAAAGTCAAGAAATAGCTAATTTGTGTTGATTAGCATATCCATCACGCCATGATGAGTGGTGGGCTATGGAAGTTAGATAAATTCATGTGCTGAAGTAATGATTCGTGTGGACATGTTGACCCCAGTGTCAGTTTTCCCATAGGGTTCCCTCACCCTGTGCGCATGTGTGCAGTGGAAAGTAATGAGATTGGGGAAGACAATGAATGTTCATTTATTTTTGTAAATCTTGGTTGAGGGCATGGCGGAGATTCTATAAACTTTGGACGATATGCATTTCTCATGCTTCTATGGTCATTTGTTTACTCGAAGGCAGCATAAAGGAGTGCGCAAAGGCTGCTTTCTGTGTGTTGTCCAATCTTTTATTGCCTAGAGCATGTGCTAAACCAGTAATGGACTTTACAATGCATGCATCGTAGTCAGTGTATTGTGAATGGAGGGACAGACATCCAGCAACTCTATAAAGAATAGGGCCATTGTAACAGAGGACTAATGTCATTATTACCTTTTAAGTATCAGGCTTTCTGATGGTAATTATTATGATTTAGTGAGCAATAATTTCCTTGTACTAATTATCTTTTGGTTGTACAAGAATTGGGCAATGAAGTTCCTTGTACTGATAATGTTTTGATTGTGCAAAAGTTTAACAAATGATATGTTGATGTTTTGGATGCACAAGCTTACGTTGCAAATGGAGTGCAAATAGTTAGGTTAACCCGTGAAGTTGGTTATATTGAAGGACCTGTTTCTGACTTCTGTCTTATAGGAGAAATTTGAATTGGTTAATTCATCATGGATTCAGTACAAACAGAGTATGCAAAATTTGAAGAGAAGGTGAGGCGGACTGTTTACATTGACAACCTCTCACCTCAGGTCACTGAAGCTGTCTTGAGAACAGCACTTAATCAGTTTGGGAATGTAGACAATGTTCAGTTCATTCCGAACTACACACTACCAAGGAACACTCCACGTTGTGCTTTGGTGGAGATGGTAAATTCAAAGCAGGCCCGACAAATTGTGGCGGAGATGGGTAATTTCCCGTTCATGATGTCTGGAATGCCAAGGCCTGTTCGGGCACGTGCTGCTGAGATAGAGATGTTTGATGATCGCCCAAGAAAGCCTGGGAGAAAGATAGATTGCCGTTGGTTGGACCCACAGGACCCTGATTTTCAGGCAGCGAAGAGGCTTAAGGATTTGACAAGGAAACATGCAGCTGAAGCTTCATTCGTGCTCATGGTAAATTCCAGCATTTTCCTTCAATATCCACAGCACCTAATTTTCTGTTGACTCTTCTTCAAAGTTCAAAAGTAACTTGTAACTTTTTAAATTTTATTTTCTAGTGTATTTATTTATTTATTTTTTCTCAGCGTCAACTGGCAGAGGAAGAGAAGCTTGCTAACCAACAGGAAGAGAACCTGAAGGCTAACTATAAGAAGTTTCAACTTGCAGAGGGAGTCCTCATTGATGGAGCTGCTAATCGCTTGGCACGCCGTTATAACATGAAAGACTTGAATGCTTGATAGGTTTGCCTGTAAGGTTTTAGCGTCTTGTTAATTGTAGAAGTTAGAAGCAGTTGTACAGAAGTGTGATGGATTATGGATTCTTGCTTTTTTTTATTTATTGAAGCTGACTTTGTTTCTTGTATTTAACTGACTATTGGGCTGTCCTAAGTCACCAAATCCCCAACGATGGTGTTTGCTTTGTTAGTTCCCCAATGCCTTGTTCTGACACACAGAGATCTTTCAATGGTTATAGGTATTGTGAACGCAGGCTACAATTGGTAGTGCCTTGCTATATAGTATATATACATTACATTAGGTTTAGGTTTAGGTTTAGGCAGTGTCTTCTACAATGTTGGCCCTGGTTGTGGTTCAATACATTGTAGCAAAGTCTCATGTTATAAAGATTTAGGGGATAATTACACTTTTCGGTCAACTTTTACATCCGGTGAATGAGTTTCATGTGCAATAATTTAATTTTTTATTATAAAATGAATTTTTAATTATTTAAAATAACATTTATACTCTCAAAAAAAAAATTATTTTTTTTTCTCCGTTTCTTCCTCACCCGAACCGTCCCTTCTGCCCTCTCTTCTTTTTTCCGTTGGTGAACCAGTCAGCACTTCCTCTACCTTCCCAGGGCATCAATTCCCACAACCTTCTTTTCTCCAAAGAAATCCTCCAGCTGTGGCCAATCCTCTGGCTATGGCAATCATTAAAATCTCCGACGAAATCCCCCGATTGTGGCCAATCCTCCGGCTACGGCAATGAAACCCGTACGTACCCCATTGTCGACGAAATCTCTCACCATGCTACCACCTCCTTCTTCTCCAAAGACCCACCCGTACAGCCCATTTCAGGCTTCGACGAAATCCCCCAGTCGCTGCAATCCCCTACGCCACCACAGTTGCAACCACAGCCATGGCCAATCCGCTAGCTGGAGATCGCCCAACTACCAAGCCTCTGCACCCCAAAGTTGAGCAATTGAGAAATCAGTGAAATTAGGATATATATATATATATATATAACATAACTATGTTGCGGCAATTTCCATTGCTGAGTAATAATTTAGGTTCTCACTTTGTTTTTGTGTGATGGAAAATGGGTTTGGCAGTGAAGTTGAGAGAATATTCTCGAATGGACAAGTTGAACAGGAGGATGAACATAAATAAGAATATTTTAGTCGGTTTAACTCATCTCTTAGATCTGTGAAAGATTACACTTTAATCGGAAGTCCAAGATGGTTATGTGTTTATTTTAAAAAAGACAAAGATGTTATGTATTTTTAGGTCATACTCGAATGAGATAAAGTGTATTTATTTTAAGTATATTTAACAAATTGAAGGAGAGAGGTTAACTCGAGTGATAGTGGCGTTTTCATCTGTGACAGACGTCATGGTTCGACTCACCCTCTCTTTTCGAAAACTTTGGCCTTTCAATGTATTAAAAAAAAAAAATTAACAAATTGATGGCAATGGGAAAATTCAAGTTATGTGTTTGGGTAAATTAGGCAAGAGGTTCAATGTTCATGTTGGGAGCCCATTTCGTCATGGTTCTAAATCAGGTGTTGGACTTGATTTAAGGTCAATCAGATTGGTATATCAAGGATTGCACAAGAATGAGTTCACATTGCAAAACGTATGCATCTCTGTATATAAGGATTTAACACATACGTACACACTAAAGTCAAAAGCACGATCGAACTTATCACTAATCAACTCTCTTTTAAAACTGGATTAAAAGAGAGTGATGGCACATCTTTAACTAATGGGTGCAATTATATATAATTGAATTTTGGGGGAAAATCTTCATTATAAAATTATCACACAATCTCTAATCAAACACGCCAAAGTCGTACCGACGACTATATGAGCTTGAGTTCACGAGACTCACGATTAGATGGCAAAATAACTGAATAGTTCCGATCCCGCCAACCCTTATTGTTATGGGTATAGAACGATAATAATCAAGGGCGGGATGAATTTAGAAACAAGATGTAAAATTTAGAAATGAGTTTAGAAATAAAGTGTAAAAATTTGCTCAAATTCAAACCCGTTTCGTTTATAAATATATATTTGTTTTTTATTTGTATATATCTCATTAAAATATGATTCATGTGAGTTTTTTTTTTTTTTTTTGTGATTTTTTTATCTTGTTTTGTTCATAATGTATTTAAAAAAATTACTAAAATAAAAAAAAGTGAGATAAGACGGAACAAGTGTAAGAAGGGCTTAAGAGAAATTGGACGGGTATAAGAGAAAGAAATAAGATAAAGGATCTTGACTTAAACCGGGCGTTGCCATCCCTACTCATCATAGCTTTTCTCTCTAGAAATTGGAGGGCAAATGCTAGCTACAAAAGCTCTATGAAATCATCTAACATGAAATAGAGTGCTGAGCCAAAAAAAAACAAGAAGCAAAGTGTTAATTAAGTCAACCAACGCGTGCATGCTTATGAATATGACTGATGTGATTCTAAGGTGAAGGTGTCAAAGAAAATAAAGGAAGTCCAAGAAAAAACAATCTGTTGCAGGAAAATAAACTATGACACGAAAGTCAAAAGACAGGTTCATGCATCCATCAGATTATCAGTCTGTTTGCAACTTGAGGGAAGAAAAAAAAAATGAAAAATAAAGTTTGATTTTTAATCTAAGAGGAAAGAAAAAGATAAGAAGGAGAAAGATAAGAAAAAGTTATTTTCTTTCTATTTTCTTTTTATTTTTCTTTCCTTTGAATTTCAAATAAGAAATTTTTTTTTTTTTTTACTTTTCTTTCATTTATTTTGTGACACTAAACAAAGTAAAGAAATCCTTTGCCTATATTTTCGCTCTCTTCCCTTCTTATTTCCTTCCACAAGTTCTAACAGACTTTATAAGTGGGTGAATGTGACATTTAGAATTTTGTGGATTAAATACATATCTTGCCTAGTATTTCTAGCAAATTTTGTTGTGGATATAAAGGATTAAAGTTACAGATTTTCTAATAATTTAATTTCTTGGATGGGTCAGCGGTTAATAATTCAACATCTACAATGTGTGGGGACGGGTTTATGATAAGACAAAAACTAATTTGGATGAAATTGAACAAAATTCAAACTGAATAATCAGATTACTTAAGAAGGCATTTGTACTATTGAAATGACCCATAAATTTGACAACTCATGCATGGTTCCAAAAGGCAAACGAATTGTGGCCATACAACGAAGACATTGCATGCATGACTTGAAAAGAATCTTCCCGAAGAATCACAACAAAACAAAAAATTTAGAAAGAGATGCATTTAAATTTGAAGAAGTTTAATATGGCACGAGGCTGATATCTAATGAGTCTTAACTGATATGTTTAGCAGTAGTTGAGACCCTCCGTGACTGATGTTAAACCTTTGAAAAACTTGTAAAAATAATTAAGAAACAGAGGTTCACAAAAATGCTAAAGCCAGGTGGGCCCTATTGTTTGGAAAGTTCTAGGTAACGCTTCCAAAAGTCCAGGATTCTTCTTTGTTTTCTTCTCAATGGTCATTTCGATGAAGGTGGAAGTGCTGGGGACCAAATTCTCAATGGCCACATGTTCGGAGTAATAAATTTAGGCTATAGAGTCATGTGATGTAGCTAGCTAAAGGTTAGAAACAAATGCCAATTCAAGTTTGGACACGTAAAGCCTGAAACACAAGGGCTATGGACAAGATGTCCTTCCACTCTTTGGACTCTTGCTCCATGTTCCATCTATTAATAGTACCATGAAAAATACTATAGATATTTGGTAAAAGGTTTGAAGGTTTGAAGAATGATGATGTAAATCAAATACATCAACACAAGTTTTGAGTTCGAAGATTAAGGTTCGAAAATTAAAATGCAAGCATATTAATTTCAAATACCAAGTATAATTCTCTAATTCAATCTCTTTTGTTAGTTGCGCTATAAACTTGACACCTGTCCTAACCTTTAAATAGAGGCATGGGTAACCAGTTGCGCTGGAAAAACAAAAAGACAAAATATTAATTATTTTGAAATAGAGCCAAAAGAAAAATGTATTTGCTCTTCTCTCTCTTATCTCTTTCTAGTTTCCATATATCTATACATATATTCCTTACAAGTTTCAATCAGAAATTTCAAAACTTTTGTTTTTGTCGACGGGATGAAGCTAACTTACTGTTGGCGGGTGTTTCATCACAGTTGAACTTGGACTTTCAATTTCTTGCTCAACACCTCTCTCTCTCTCTCTCTCTCTCTCTCTCTCTCTCTCTCTCTCTCTCTCTCTCTCTCAAATTCAACAAAAATGAAAAATAGAATTTTGACTGAAGATCTTATCTCCATGATCCTGATGAATATTTGAACCTCAAATTCATTAGATTTGTTAAGATCAACAAATAATCAATTAACAAATGCAGAAACAATATACAAAGCCTCTTTCCTCTCTCCTGCTCTCAGTTGCTCCACCAGTCATTTTTTACTTTTTAGATCAAAATTTGAAATTGCAGTCACTAGTATGAACATCTTTTCATCGTTGGCTTGTTGCGACTTTCAATTTGTTGCCTCTCTTTCTCTATCTAAAATCCAATACAAAGAAATATAAATTCTACTTCAAGAGCTACTCCTAATCTTTCGCAGAAGAATTGGTCCTTAAATTGGTTGCTTCATTTCAACCGCATTAGAACACTCTGTTTTTTGGAGAGTAAGAGGAGAGTAATGAGTTCGGCATTTGTAGATTTAAATGAAGATTTTGCAGATAAATTAGCCTTCATCGCCGGTCATGGCCTTGATAGATTAAACTAGAGTGGAAGGGTTAAGCTGCAATGACGTTCAAATTGGTACATCTTGCCTTTTGGCAAAGTTAAAGGATTTGGGTTGGAAAATGATCTCAGAAATCTCAATTCTCACTTTTTTTTTTCATATTAAATTTTGATTTATGACGAAGAAAACATATTCTCACAGTCTCACTGTTGCGCAAGAATAACTCCCATCAATGGCACCAAAGTCAAGAAAAACCAAAATTATCTTAAACCCAAATCTGATTCACGGTGTTGGGGAGTTCTCGGTGTCCAAAATGTACCACCTAGGGACAGAACAAAGCTCAAGAGGAGCATTATAGTTGGGACTATTCTGATTGTATTGGCAAGGTGGTGTAATGTTCTGGTTGTGTTGGTGGTCGATGGCAAAAGTGATGACTGTATGTGAAAACTGTTGGAGGTTGTTGGGTTTCTAGAGTGAGAAAGAGGGGTAAGATGGGTATTTTAGAAAGAGATAGGAATGTGTGAAAAGCTTTTAGAGAAATCAAGGAGTAGGTGATGAGCTATGAATATGGTGGTTTTAGAGAGAAGAGAGAAGAGAGAAGGTGACGGCGTGGTGGGATGTAGCCGTAATTTTGGCTAGTAAGAGAAACGGGTCTTGTGAGAGAGGAAGAGCTTTGAGAATGGATGGCCATGATGATTTGACCGAGTCATGGTGGAGGGTTTCTAGAGCGAATAGAGAAAGAGAAGGTGCAGAGAGGTATTGTATTCAAGAGGAAGAAACTCTTTTGTGGGCTCCACATAACTTTTAGGCATCCATTCAATTGTATTTTGGTAACCTGAGTGTTCCTACTTATTGGTTGCTCAATGTTAGTGAATTACACGTGTCCGAAATTAAGGAGCAATGGTCTTTCCGTAGCTGATAAAGCGATTGCCCCTAACATTGCCCTTTCTATTGCGAATTAATCCATGAATTTTCAGTACTTTCAGGAAGAACAACATGAGTTTATAGTGCTTCATGTTCTTCTTCAATGGAAGCACTACGGCCGCATTTGTTTTACAAGACATGACAGTGAGATTTGACTAGTAGCTATGGGTTTGGGCTTATTTTGTATTTGGTTGCACAAAAGTACGTCGTGATTGGTAACCTGTGAATTTAGGATTAGAAGTCAAGTTACCCTCTGTTAAATTTGTTACTCTTGAATTTTGATATTTAGGCCATAAATACTCTGTATATATGGCCTTCATAAAGAGCTTGCATTTGTAGGCTTGGTGGGGATTTTGTAATTTTGGGATCTCAATTAAATCCTTGTGTGACGGTAATCAAGGAAAAATTTATCTCCTAAATTTTTGGAATTTTGAATTTGAATTTCTTCTTGCCTCAAATGTTGAGATGTATTCCTCGGTTGATCCAATTGGTTGACCTATTATGCAAAATGGGTCGAACCTCTTCGATTTGGGTTAACCATTTCTCTCAGCGGGTAAAATTTCCACGTCAGCAGTGGGGCGCACATTTGATTTGAGCATTGGCATACAATAAGTTCCACCCACCCCACAGGACAAAGTGTGTGGACTATAACTTGGAGATGGAGAGGAACCTTTGAAAAGTCATATCGTCCATTCTATGAAAGGTGGAAAAGTGGGAACCAAATTCTCAAATGCCATATTTTCAGTGTGAGAAACTGCAGGTAGGACAGTCCTCCTGTCTAGAAAGAAGTTAAAACCATTGCATTCAAACCATGCTCATTGTTCACAGATTAAAACAGTATGGGGGGAGACTGAACACAAATTTAATTGTATGTTGGTTAACAGGTGTAGAGAGGGGTAAAACTGAATACAAATTTAATGTTTCATGGTCCAACTAATCAATATACAACTCAAAAACATAGTTTTGGCTGATTTATAAAAATTATATTTGATAGAAACACAGCTATGCTTGTTAGAATTCTACGTTATGAACTCATTTGGAGGTTACTCGAACTCAAGACCTCAACAACCAACAATGGCCGGCAGAGGAGTCATGGCCCCCGAAGCTCTAAAATATCCTGTAGGCTTTAGTTTCACCGCTTCTTGTACAATATGTCCTTCAATCCAACCATGATTTCTGAGCCTGCGCATTACAGGTAAGGGCGGTATTTAAGCCGGACAATTGAATGCCATTAAATCACATGTTGACAGCGTGATAATTCCGTGAAAAAGCAAAGTTGTGGCCACGAATGATCATAATAAAAGAGTTGGTACATGTTGTACAGGCACCGGTAGAGTTGTTCATCAAATTTCATATTTTGTCAAACACTTGCGAAAAATAGCCCCATCAATTTTTCTCATTGAACTTTTGTGGAAAATAAACAGTGCCAGTATTACTATATATATCGGAATGTAATCAAATCTTCATGCCAAACAAAATCTTGTACGAAGCGAAGTGGTCATGATTCATCAAAGATAACCAAATAATTGAAGTTAAGGTAAATGCTAGAGAACCAAATAACTGAAGTTAAGAAAAATGCTAGGACAGCTGCAACTGTCCCTTATTCATCCGTTGATCACCTTCACATCAGCTAGACTCTACATGAGCTTCCCTTGAAGTTAATTTTGTTCGGGTTTCATATTTTGTCAACCATAAACCTGCCAAGGACAACTTTATTAATTTTCTGATTTGGCCTTTGGAAAACAAACTGTACCATATACGTAGTAATGTCAATTGTAATTAATCTTCATGCTATCAAACAGGGGCGGATATGTGTTGCTAGAGGGGCACGTGCCCTTCCCCCAGATTTAAAATTTTTTTTTAATATGTAATTTCTGCAAAATTTTACACTTTACCCCCTCTCAGATTTTTGAGTACTCTTTAGTTTACTTACATAGATTAAAGAGTGCTCTAGATGAAGTTTCTGTTCCGCCCCTGCTATCAAACCTTGTAAATTAGAATCTCTCTCTCCCTCTCTTTGTCTCTCTCCATAAATTTACACTATTATAATCTCTCTCTCTCTCTCTCTCTCTCTCTCTCTCTCTCTCTCTCTCTACATCTACACTATTATAATAAAGCAACACTTCAGTTTCGTAAAGCCTGATTTTTTAAGCCATGTCAAAATTTATAGCTTTTAAAATCATTTACATAGATTTTTTTTTGATATCAAAATCATTTACATAGATTAGTTCGACAAATGTTTACGTATTAATTGAAAGACCTACTACCTAAAATTAAACACTCTAATTCAACTAGCTTAAAAGATTTTCGCATACGTTAGCAAAAAACGTGTTGCACTTGCACACACATCGCGTGTTCTTTGTACCCAAGTTTGAAAATTTTGTTTTCGCCTACCTGCGAGAAAAACGTTTGAGACAGTACAAATAATTTTTTTGGCTTTGTATCGTAGCAGTGAGTCTTGCACTCACCCTTCAGGTTCTGATGCAGCGGGTCACCAAGAACAAGATAATCAACTCTAATTGGTTGATTCATTATGAATATTGAATTAAGATTCGTCCTACAACCTGTTGATTTATCACGAATATCAGGTTTAAGAACATCAAACGCTCGTTGATTCGCAGAAAATACTGAACAATTAGAAGAGATGCAAATCGCACACAAATTTTATTAATATCAAAAAACTGCTGAAAAACGTTTTAAGTAAGAATATAAATAGGCAACACAAAACTCTAGGCCCGGGACAAACCGGGTTAAAAGAAAAACTGACAAAAAATCTAAAAAAATAAGCCCAAAACACAAAACAGGCCCAAAACGGTACTTAAAAGCATTTTTTCACATTTTCCTATGATTTTTTCCTTTCTCCGACTTGTCATTAGCTTTTTAAAAACATATTATAATAGACAAACGAAGTTACGAGTCAAAAGTTATGACCGATTGAAGTTTACCGACCACCGACCTGCGCATAACGACGCCTTTAAATCTCCAAGTAATCTTCTGCTATGCTATCCGCATCATATTTCTATTGATGCACATGCACATGCTTAAAGTCTATATAAACTCTTCTTCTCTCGACACTGCCCTAAACCACCTCTCTCTCTCTCTCTCTCTCTCTCTCTCTCCTGTTGAATATATATATATATCAATGGCTTCTTTTCATGACTCTATGCAACCTTATACTAGTGAGTGTCAAGTGAACTTCAACTCAGCAGCCACAAATAGTAACCTGGAAATCAAGAAGTCACTGGAGCTGGAAGCTACTTCAATGCAAAACCCTAGAGAAGTACATGCTGTTACCGTGGAAACTGGTTTGAAGGATGATGGAATTTTCTTGTCATGGGAGGATTTGTGGGTGACAGTTTCGGATGGAAAACGAAGCAGCAGATCAATCCTTCAAGGTCTTACAGGTTACGCACGGCCCGGTGAGGTCTTGGCCATAATGGGTCCTTCTGGCTGTGGCAAATCTACACTGCTTGATGCCTTAGCAGGTACTCTCATTTGTCTCAAAATGATTTACAAATACGAAGAAATTATAGGCAGCACAAAAGGGTGTCTTTGAATGCTTTGTACAGCCTATACCTTAAAACCTTACGCAACCAAGGCATGATTTTCTTTCTTCTAAACCAAAAACTCTTAATTAGTTAACTTTTTTCGGAGTTTTTTTTTTTTTTTTGAACAGAACTAATCACTTAACAACTATTTAAGTGTAGATATTTAAATACATACACCAAGGTGAGATATGGGTTTTAAAGTCAAATCTTTGCTGCAATCATGATTTATCCAAACATATACTGTTTACATTTTTTCAGTATGCAGTCTTGTAGTTTACAAAACCCAATTGACAATACTAATATTTGACAAGACTCGTTGTAAATATCACACATACAAAAAAACTAATAATTTTTTACAATTTTAGCAACATAATTTTGTACAAAAAGATTTGACATTCAGAATACTTTTAAAACTATTCCAAGATGGAAAAAATACAAAAAGCAGGCATATTTATGTGTTATATTAACTTCAAGGCTAGAAAATAACGCAAGGGGAACTGTAAGGAAGCTCACCGAAGCATCTGTGAAAAACAGTTTTTACCAAGGGCTGAGATTGAGAAACAGGCATAGTCCTTTTCAACTTTTGCCTCAGATTGTCATCTAGTATGGAGCTCTTCAAGCCCCAATGAGGCCAGACGAAAAAGAAAATCGGTCATACGGACCAACGGTTGCCACACAATGAATATCCAAAAACACAAGTTTAATTCAAGAACAGTTATTTTACAGCGTCTTCTTGGGTTCTTCTCATCTGAGTTACCTCTCTCATGACCTATTTTTTCATAGAATAAACAGAAGAAAATGACAATGAAGAAACGATCATGTCCTCTTACTCTCAAGTGTTGCTATTTGCTGATGATCCGATATGCACATAAGACGTATAATTAATTAATTTACTCTCACACTGCAGGGAGATTGGGAGCCAACACAAGACAGTCGGGTGATATTCTAATTAATGGTCACAAACAGGCTTTAGCTTATGGAACTTCGGTAAGGGAACAAAATCAAACAAACATTTTCTTCATTGATTTGTGAACTCTGAAAGACTAAACAGTAAATTTTGTTTTGCTTTTCATGGAATTAGGCTTATGTGACTCAAGATGAAACCTTGATTACAACATTAACTGTTAGAGAAGCTGTGTACTATTCAGCCCAACTCCAACTCCCAAACTCCATGTCCAAATCTGAGAAGAAGGAGAGAGCAGACATGACAATAGGAGAGATGGGCTTGCAAGATTCCGAGGACACAAGAATTGGAGGATGGGGAGCGAAAGGCCTCAGTGGGGGACAGAAGAGGAGGGTAAGCATCTGCATAGAGATTCTAACGCGCCCAAAACTCCTCTTCCTCGATGAACCAACAAGCGGGCTGGATAGTGCAGCTTCGTATTATGTCATGAGCAGAATCGCAAAACTTGATCAAAGAGAGGGAAGAACTATCATTACATCCATTCATCAGCCTAGCAGTGAAGTCTTCAGGCTATTCCACAATCTTTGTCTTCTGTCTTCCGGTAGAACTGTATACTTTGGCCCTGCTAGTGAAGCAAATGAGGTGAGCAAAGGGAATAATTCCTTGGAAATGTACTAGTTTAAAGTTTGATCAATAACTAATCAGTCTCAATCTTGATTCCATGTAGTTTTTTGCATCAAATGGTTTCCCTTGCCCGACACTTCAGAATCCATCCGACCACTTCCTTAAAACCATAAACAAGGATTTTGATGAGGTAACATATATACTTCCAATAGTATTTTTTACTTCCTGTGTTATTCTTTATGTAATTGATAACATTATATTTTAACAGGACATAGAACAAGGTTCCACTGGAAAGAAAGCCAAAGAGGAAGTGATCAATACTCTCGCAAAGTCGTATAAATCATCTGATGGTTACCAAGCAGTTCGAAGACAAGTTTCTGAAATATGTGAACAGGTAAGCAAAATAACACTTAGGGCCGTTTGATATAGCTTTTTTTGTCAAGTTTTTTTTAAGTTTATAAACAAAAAAGTTAGTTTTTTTTGGTTTTTTTTGTTTTTTTGACTTTGTTTTAGTTAAAGATAAGCAAAAAAAAAAAAAAAAAAGAGCAATCTAACTTTTTTGCTTATAAGTTTAAAATAAAGTAAGCAAAAAAGCTGTACCAAATGGCCCTTACTTTATATATATATCTGATTTTTTTTTTTTTTTTTGCAATAATTACTGATGAGTGTTTGTGGAAATTTCAGGAAGGTCGAGCACTTGAGAAGAAGAGAAGCCATGCTAGCTTCCTTACTCAATGCCTAGTTCTTACCAAAAGATCTTCTGTGAACATGTATCGCGATCTTGGCTATTACTGGCTGCGCCTAGCAGTTTATGTTGCATTGGCTCTAGGTCTGGGTACCATCTACTATGACGTTGGCTCGAGTTACAGTTCAATTCAGGCAAGAAAAATAATGCACAAATCTAGGATCCAACAAATAGAATGTAATTCATCCTTTCATATTTGACAACAAGAAAGCCAATATTGATCAGCATTGTTTTGATTAATATTTCAGGCCAGAGGTGCAATGCTCATGTTTGTAGGTTCATTCCTGACTTTCATGGCAATAGGCGGCTTCCCCTCATTTGTCGAGGATATGAAGGTATAAAGCATCATCCTCATCGCTCCGATTTCATTGAATTCCATGCATGCATGCCATGACCCTAATTGAATTTGATCCAGGTGTTTGAACGGGAGAGATTGAACGGGCACTATGGTTCCAGTGCATTTGTCATTGGCAACACACTTTCTGCAGTGCCATACTTGGTACTAATTTCACTAATTCCTGGAGCGCTTGCTTATTACATGACTGGACTTCAAAGAGGATATGAACACTTCATGTACTTTGCTTCAGTGCTCTTCACTTGTATGATACTGGTAGAGAGCATAATGATGATTGTTGCGAGCATCGTGCCCAATTTCCTCATGGGTATAATAACAGGTGCAGGAATCCAAGGGCTAATGATATTAGGAGGTGGATTTTTTCGGTTACCCAACGATCTTCCCAAACCATTCTGGAGATACCCTTTGTACTACATTGCCTTCCATAAGTACGCGTACCAGGGAATGTATAAGAATGAGTTTGAAGGACTAACATTTCCTGGTAATCCAGCAGGAGGACCGGCTCGGATCAATGGTGAAGATATTCTGAGAGATGTGTGGCAAGTTGAAATGGGTTACTCTAAGTGGATTGATTTGGCCATCTTGCTGGGAATGGTGGTTTTGTATAGGTTCCTGTTTTTTGTCATAATCAAGACAGTTGAAAGTGCTAGGCCTGCCATTAGCGCGTTCTTGTCTGTGCCACCTAAACAGTCGAAACAAGTCATGGTGAATCCAACTGATACTTCTCCAATTCACATGAAGTAACTCTCTCACATCTTCGATCGTCCTGTGAATTTACTGCAACGCCATGTAGTCATCAGTTAGCTGTACTTTCATCTTTGTCAAGAAGGCGTAGACTAATTTTTAGAATTTGTATTAGTTGGACTAGAGATCCAAGATTGCAGCCCCCTTTGTAGCATATCTCCATCAAAGTTGCCGGACTATGTGCTTGTGTGCTGGTCAAATCACTGGCCGGCCGGTAAAATTTTAGTATCCAAAATCTGATGCGTCTAACAAGCAGCTGTCTTTTTTTTTTTCTCAAAAACAAACAAGGCCCAGAAAACAACAAAGCAATGGAAGCCTATTTACTAGCTACTCTCCAACTCAACAATCCGACTGGAGGCCACTGGTAGCTCGGATTCCGAGAGAGATCCTGAGAAATCAACCCTCAAAGCCCATGCAGCAAGCTCATGGGCAGCCTGGCATAATCTTATTTTCATACCCATGAGTAAGAATAAGCATGCAATCCAAAGAAAAAGGAAGAAAAATAGTATGCAAACCTTATACCTATGAATAACCATGTAATGTAGTTATCAATTAGAAGGCCAGAAGACGATGCAAGGGAAAGAAGGGCAATGCACTAACTATTGAACTATAATTTACTGTTAATTATGTAATTTACTGTTAGGATGCTCCGTTCCACTCTTGGAGGAAGTCCACCGACGTAGATGATGCCGCTTGACTTCTAGTCGTCGTCCTGTAGGCAGTGGCGGAGCCACACTATACCTAGGACAAGACTCCCCTCCATAATTAAATATTTAAAATTTTTTAGATTTCTTATCTTATTACTTCATGTGTTGATAAATAAACTCTAATGAATAATGTTGTTTTTCAATCAAATCCATGATCTCCTTTTGTTAATTTTTTTTAATGTTAAGTAAAATATTAGATTTAAATAAAATAACATCATTCGTTAGATTTGAGTGACTAACACGTGACGTAGTAGGATACAGAATTTAAAGGATTCTGGATATTAAGGTCTGGAGGGGAGCCGAACCCTAGAGGGGCAGCTGCACCCTCCCAAAATTTTAAAATTGCACTTTTGTTCATAGTTTTAGATTTTGTTTCTCAATTTGTCTTTTAAAAATTTGTGAAAGCCCTCATAAAAGTTTCAAATACCCCTCAGATAATTGTTTAGCTTTATAGACACATTTTATATTATATATATACATATATATATTTGCACATTATAACACCCATATACACATGGAAGTCAAGTACCAGCTAATTAGCCACTCAGGCTGGTGATGTAGAACCCAATGCTGAGATGATGCCAAATTAAGTAGTTTAAGGAGTGAATATGTAACGTTTTAGAGTTTAAGGTGATTTAATAATAGTGAGTCATAATTAAGGAGGTATTATTATAATTAACCCTTTTATATTATCTGCAAATTGAGTTTGGTTCAAAAATAACTTGCAAGTACCACCAGATTATAAGTAAATGCCTTCGTGCTTCACTGGCCATCCAAGAATCAGTTCAACGCTGTAGATAGACGTCTAAAAGCAGAGGTGCGGAATTGTCAGGCTAGAGGTGGACATTACTAGGGTTGGATCGGGCCCACCCATTTAAGCTAAAATATTTTTTTGTAAATAATTTAGAAAAAATAATGTTAGACAATATAAAATCGTAATCAGTGGCAGAGCCGGGAAATTAATGCGGGGAAACCAAAGTATCGTCTCAATTCTATGATCTCTCTCTATTGTCGATTAGAATTCTCTTTCTTATTGTTTTTTCTTTTCCCATTCTTTGTCTAACTCATGCACCATTTCTTGCAGCCAAAATTTAGAATGTCTCGCCCTCCTCTGGATTGTTTTTTCGAAAAGCGTAAATTTCTTGTACTGGTTCTTTGTGTTAGAAAAGCATAAGGTGCTCTTATACATGAGTTGAAACTTCTCTTATAGTTATTGTGCAGTTTTTATTGCAAACTTCTACTACAAAAGAAGAAGAAGAACCTTGGTTCTCAAAGTATCATCTCGATTCTATGATCTCTCTCTGTTGTTGATTAAGAATTCTCTTTCTTATTGTTTTTTCTTTTTTTCCATTCTCTCTGTCTAACTCATGCACCGTTTCTTGTAGCCAAAATTCATGATGTCTCGCCCTCCTCTGGATTGTTTTTTCGAAAAGCGTAAATTTCTTGTACTGATTCTTTGTGTTAGAAAAGCATAAGGTGCTCTTATACACAAATTGAAACTTCTCGTATGATTATTGTGCAGTTTTTATTGCGAACTTCTACTGCACTTCAGCCTATTTTGGTTGGAAATTGGAAAAGTGGTAGGTTTTTCATTTCTTAACTAGCTGGTTTAGGGTGCCTGCCCCTCACTGAATCAGCAGTTGTCTCTGATGGCAGATTCAATGAGGAAATAGGCTTTTTGCCACTAATTGTTTATGCTTGCTGTCCCTTTGGACTAATAGTTGGAAGGAAAAGAAAAACCTTATTAGTTGCTTGATCCCATTATAAAATTTTAGCATAATTTGTCTCATGTTCACAAAATTCTTGTAACAGGTTGTTCGAGTTTAGCATAGTGAGGCGGCGGCCGAAGAGGTATGGCTTACTTTGATTGTAGAAATCACCAAATTATTTTATTATTTTTCCTCCATTTTTCCTTTCCTTTCCTTTATAGGTAGAATCAAACAGGGAAAGGAAAGGAAACAATGATTTTTCCTTCATTTTCCTTCCATTTCCCAAGTTCCAAACATGCTCTAAGGGAACTTGAAAGCTTCACCAATAGCTTGAATTGCTTGATGATAACAAATGAGCTCTCCTCTCATATTTATAGTCATCTACCTTCTCAATGGATAGTTGAGATTAATTTTATCCAATGGTAGGGAGAGTCTTTAGAATTTTCTATACAAATATCTAGATATTTATAAGTACAAAGTTTTTTTAGGAAGCTAATCCCCCCTTTTGTATAATTCTCCACATATTGTATCATTGTGTATGAGTTTCTACAATATTCTATAATTCTCTACACTTAAGCTCTGTTATTTGGATGCCCTAAAATAGCCTAGAACATTCTAGGCTTGTGGTGCAAATTTGGGTCTTCAAGTAAGCAACATAGCACCCAATGGGTGCTAAAGTGGGTAGGCCGTGACATCCTCTCCTACCTAACTTGGCGACGCCCTCGTCACATGCTCATCCCAAAATGCTGCAATCTTATCCGGGAATTGCCATAAGTGTTCATCACGTTCCCAACTTGCCTTATTATTAGTTTGCCCCTTCCATTTCACCACATACGCCATGTAGCTTGGAAGAATGCCTCTCCTCGAGATGACTCTATGATCAATGATGGCATTAACCTCCTTATCATGTAAGAGGGTCAGTGTTACGAGAGCCCTCTTGGATTCACCTCGGCTGGGGTCTTCTTTGTTTTTATGGAATGACTTCAAAAAACTTACGTGGAAAATCGAGTGAATGCGGTGTAGATGTGGCGGCAACTCTAAGTGATAAGAAACCTTGCCAAGTTTGGAGGTGATTTGGAATGGTCTCTCGTATCTTTGCACCAACCCTTTATGAAGTGATTAGAATGCCTTGATTTGGTACGACAAAAGTTTTAGCAAGACAAGATCCCCTTCCCTTGGCCATCTTGGATTGTTCATGCTATCTCTTGGCAAACTTGTAAGTTACAAGACTCTTACCTATATAGCCCGAGGTAGTGGTGTTGGGTGTCAATGGTAATTCCCTAGTGGCTAGCTTGAATGCGCACACTTCGGTTGGTGGCCTTGCTCTTTTGTAAGTTGTAGTAGAATTGAGCCACATCCAATAACTTGGTCCAATCTATTTGATTGGCACTCACAACATGCCTCAAATAAAGCTTCAACAATACATCAACCCATTCCAGTTGGCCATCTAACTATAGGTGGAAGCTAGCGGAGAAATTAAGGTCTGACCCCATCATCTTGAAGAGCTCCATCCAAAATCCCCTAATGAATCTATTATCTAGGTTACTAATGACAGACCTTGAAACTCCCCAATACTTGATAACATGTCAGAAGAATAGGCGGACAGTTTCTTCTGCCAGGCACTCCTTGGGGATAGGAATGAACACCTCATACTTAGAAAACCGGTCCATAATGTCATTCCCTTTAGACTTAGGGAGAACGGAGATGAAGTCCATAAAAACACTCTTCCAAGGTCTTTGCAGACTAGGCAATGGTTCTAAAAGTCCCATTGGCCTGTATTAGTTTAACTTGTTTTGTTGCACACGAGGCCTGTCCTCACATAAAGCTCTATATCATCTCTTAAGTGAGGCCAATAATAAGCATTGTCAACAAGAGCAAGTGTTTGATGCATACTTGGGTGTCATTTGGAGTCATGCCACTCGTTTATAATTTTTCACCTTAAGGTGCACCACTTGGGCACATATATTCAGTCCCCCTTGGTGATAAGCAACTAGGGGTGCACAAAAAACCCAAGAGACCCGAGACACGAACCGGAACCGAAGAGATTGGTTCGGTTCAGTTCGGTTTTTTTTACCATGGTTAGATTCTGGTTCCTAAATTTTTGGAATCGAAGAGATCGGTTCGGTTCTTGGGTCTATATGCATTAGAACTGAACCGACTTGAGAACTGAAACGAGACTCGATTTTATATTTATTAAAAAACTTTACATATATTCTATATATGCCTTTAAATCATGATTATTTAAACTTAATTATTATTCATTTATGTTTATATGTTGTTTTATTATTTTTTTAAAAAAATTAGGATACAAGATTAATATTGTTTTTAATTTTTTAAATAAAAAATATGTTTTTTGAATAATAAAACCGGACCTGAACCGACCCGACCTGAACCAACCCGAGGCATGAAACCGAATCGAACCGACTCGAGTTGGTTCGGTTCGATTATCTAAAGCGATCGGTTTGGTTTCGGTTCTCAAATTTTTGGAACCGAAGAGATCGATTTGGTTCTAGGTCTAGCTAACCGGCCCATGCACACCCTTATAAGCAACCCATCTTTGAGCTAAAACCATCGCGTCTTCACTTGAGTCGCATACTCCATCATGGTCTTGGTTTGAGGGTCATGCTCCATTCCTTCAGGTATTTGGTCTAATAAGGGACATTGTGGTCGACTTATGGAGGTAAGTTCAGCCTTTCAATTTAGTGCGTTTACCACAAAATTTGCCTTCCCCAGTTTGTACTCCAACACGTAATAACTTCGTGAGGAAGTCTTACCACCTTGCTTGTTTAGGAGTTAGCTTCTTTTAAGTGAAGAAGTAACTCATGGCAATATTGTTTGTATTCAACCCGAACTTGGAGCTCAAAAAGTCATATATGTTGTCATGTGCGCAAGCAATGAACTACGATGGTCATTTCTAATCCTTACACTGTGTACTCCTCTCTGTGTCATTAAGCTTGCAACTCTCAAATGCTATAGGGTGTCCTTCTTGCATGAGCACTCCTTCAATGGAAAAATCTGAGGCATTGGTGTACACCTCAAATGGCTTAGTATAGTCGGGCAATGCTTACACGGGCTCCTCAAATGGCTTGGTGTAGTTGGGCAATGTTAACATGGGCTCCTTTATGATTGCCTTCTTTAGTGCTCGGAAGGCATCATCACACTTTGTTGTCCATTTTTACTAATGGTTCTTCTTGAGAAGATCCGTTCAATGTGTTGCAATAGTCGAGTAGCCCCAAATAAACATGCGATAATAATTAATTAAACTAAGAAAGGATTCCAATTCGGTTACCTTCTTTGTTGGCTCCCAATCTTGGATGGCTTGCACTTTGGTTCCATCCATGCATATCTTGCCTCCTCCGACCATATGCCCAAGAAGGTGACCTCCGGTTGAGCAAAGGCACATTTTGCCCATGTGAAACAAAACTTGTTCTCCTTTAGGACTTGGAAGACTTGTTGTAGGTGGTTGACATGCTCCTCCAATGTTGAGCTATAGATCACGATGTCGTCTAGATACACCTCGACGAACTGATCTAACTTCAGAAACCCCAATGATCTCGCAAGAAGCAATAATCAAATTGACCACATAAATCGAAGGAGAAGAAGGAAAATAGGAAGGATTCCACCATATCTAGCACATAAACGTGAGCTCAATCCAACACCACCTCTTCCCGTTCTTCTGCAAACCCTAGAGAATTCCCTCCCCTTCTTATCTCCTTGTATAGGCACAGTAGAACCAATGAATTCGCCATGTTTGGCTATAAGCTGTTACACTGTTTGGAACCAAATTCATTTGGTAACTGGTATCGTATACGAATAGGGAAAGTGACGAGATTTATAGGAAATTCCTTAACTTGGAACTAAATGATTTGTTTGGTATATTTCATTTCCAAAACATCATCCCTTTCATTTTTTTTTAAGAAATTCAAAAAATAAAAGTTTTTATTCCTCAAAATTGTGGGATTTTCAAGCACAACATTCAGAAATATTTTTTGAAACTAACATACTAAATGAGTTTTACATATTAGTTTCATTTTTATTTTGTGAAGAATAAAAACAGTTTCATAAATGTAACCAAAGGTGCTATAACTTTAAATTCCCTCCAAACGAGAAATTATTTAGTAGGTTCGGAATACTACGTCAGTACGATGATGTTGTGTGCCTAACCAATTAAAAATAAACACATATTATGTTTTTCTGTCAACTCAACTACATGGTAATAAATATGAACATGTTAGGAAAGTTGATATTTCTATTATTCTAAAAATTAGGCCAATCAACTTTAAAATTAGATTTTTGTCAACTCAACTACATGGTAATAAATATGAACATGTTAAGAAAGTTGATATTTCCATTATTCTAAAAATTAAGCCAATCAACTTAAAAATTAGGTCAATCAACCTAAAATAGGAATATATTTTTATTTTTAATTGATTGGGCATACCACATCATCATGCTGACGTGGTATTCTGGACCTAATGAATAATTTCTCCAAACCGAATATTGAAAGTATTTCTTAAAATACCTAATGTTATTGGAACTGTTTTGTTGAAAGAGTTGCACATTGTGAGGTGCTAGAATTCACTGCAAATCAGGGGTTGATGTACAACAACCCTTCCACCGGTTCCACGATGAATATTGTTCGAGTGACGGCATGCATCCGTTTCCACTATAGTGTCAATACCGTTTTAGCCAAGGTAACGTTTCTGTCATTGGTATAGTATGTACGGGTAGTGGTACATTATCAGATACCATTTTGAATTTATCATTATATGTATTATATACCTATAAACATATATATTTATTTATAAAAACTTAATATAACATGTTATCCAACCTAGTATATTTTTAAACATATTTAAAGACATATTAATTGTCTAGTATATATTTAACAAATTTTCAAATATAAGAAAAGTAAATTATTTTAGAATAAATTACACAAAATTGAGTACCATCCAGTAAATCCTGTATTGGTCGCAGTACAAAACTCAACTTTCTTTGTATCGTTTTATGACACGTACGATATGTACTATCCAGTACGGTACAATATTGATAAATATGATTTTCACTATATTAACCTGAATTACAAAAGAAGTTGGAGATTAGTTGAGTGCGTGTTAGTTGGCCTCAGACACATTCACCGCAATAAATAAATAAAAAAAGTTATGGGGATGCTGAACCTTATTTGATTTCTTTAAATTTTGCATGTTGCCAACTTTGAATTTTGAACTAACTGGTCTGTCCTTGTTAGTGGAAGGGTTTATTACATTGCGCCTTGTACTTTACACCAGCTTTTGCACTTTTAATTTGTTGCATGTCAATCTTCTGTTAACTACTGATCAAAAAATAGACTGAAAAATCGTATATGACAAGCACATGACTTTTTTCAATGGGCAAAGATGTGAAAGTCAATATTTTTCCCTCCCAAAGACCCTCACATATCGCACATGAGTCAAATTGGAGGTTAACTCTTATATAAAGCCTAACTACATTGTATATATCACAACATTTATCATACACGATTTTAGAGTGATTTGGAAAGAATCTACGGTAGATTAATAGGGAATGGACAAGTTTTATTTTTTTGCCTCTTGAAAAATGCTATGTGCGAAAATTTTGTCTATTTGCTAAGTAGAAGTTAGCAGGAGTTTTTCATTGCAAAAAAATAAAAGTGTAAAAGCTTCATTATTACAAATAGAATTAAAAGTCCTGAAATGAGATTAAATGTAAAGTACAAAGGTACAAAATGTAATTAATCCTAATAGAACTATCTAACATTTTAGTGGCAGTGAATTTGTTCTGATTATTCTCAATATGATGATAGAGGCAAAGAAAGGAAGCTTTTGCTAATTTTTGTAGTCTCATTGTATAATCCGGTAAATCCCACGTTAATTTTATTCAAATCTCATGGAAAAGAAAAGAAAATCAAATCTTCTATGAGAAACGATAAAGAAAGGAATGTCAAATCAAATCATCTCCGGAGAAAATTTGGCAATCATGCCCGGTAAGTGGTAAAAATGCTAAATTCAATCTTCAAGAGCCCAAATTTGTCTTCTAAAAGGGAGTAGGGCACGATAAACAGCAGTAGTTTCTACAAGTATAGGAACTAAAATTTCTACTAAACCCACCGATCAAGGCCATGGCCTATCTCAAAGATGAAAAGTCAAAAATCCAGGAAATAAATAAAAGACCTTTGCTTTTCAGCCTTTTTGGAAAAGAAAAAAAAAGAAAACGGAAGAGCAAAAGCAAGGGCGAGAAACAGATGGGATGTCAACAGATTCATTTTTGGGTTTGCTTAAACTTTTTATATGTTTTCACATAAATCGTGATAAGAATATTCAATTTTAAACTCTCTCCCCCTATTCACATACCAATTCATTCTTTGATAGTTTTATGTATTTATTTTCACCAGTTATACAAAAAAAAGAAAAAAAAAAAGAAAGAAAACTCCACATTGGCAATCATGCATTATTAAGCTTTCAGGGTATTTAAAAATAAAAAAATATTAAACTTCAATTACACGGGTTAGGAAAGATTAGATATGGTCTTTTGCCATGATTAGCGTATATACATTACCATTAATTCTTTGGTTGTTTTAAGTAACTATTTTCACAAGCCATAGAAAAAAACTACACATTAACTGCCAGGCAATATTAAGATTTTTGGATATTTTAAAAATAAAGAAATCATATAATTTTAATCCTGTGCATACCACGTGTTACTGCCCAGAGTAAAATATATATTATGCGATTGAAATCAAACGAAATTCCATGAATTATTAATCTTTTATTTTTTATTTTTAAAAACCAGAGAATGAATATAATTTTAATTAACCATACATTTTTAAATATACAAATACAGTGCATAGGACCAACGACTAAAAAATAATTTTCACAAATTATTAAGCTTTCAATATATCTAAAAAAATGATACAATTTTAATTAACTACACATTTTAGAATCTCACTTATTGATTTGGATGCTCTCCATTCTATGGTTAAAATGAAGATTTTCATTCTATTAATCAATAATCTAGATGAAGTCTTACAAAATATTTTTATCAAACTATGTTGTTTTATATTAAAATTTATTTCCTAGTATATAACTATAAAATTATTTATTTTTAAATAAGTTATTAAGGCAACTCATTGACATGTTAACTCCATTCCAACCATCTAAAGAAGAGATTGGATCCTAATACACTCAAACCATCTTGATTTCACCAATGGAAACAATAACATATATATATATATATATATATCAAGCAAGCAACATGTGAACTACAGAAGCCCCACGGTGATCCATCCAGCCAAAAAAAAACTCAATTTGTTAAATATAAGTTTGCACACGAACATGTCCATTTACTATTCTTAACTGTAGTTACAAAAGCATGATAAACGCAATTGTCTTCACCTCTAAAAGTACTTAAGAGATCCATCCAATCAGCCCTGTCACTGTTTGTCTCCTGTTGTCACCCAACCAGCTGTGACACTCTTGGCGACATGCTCTCTTTGATTCTTCAATCGCCTAAAAAGAGAGAGAGCACCCAAAAATCTTATAAGAAAACAATAATTTCCATTCTAAATAAGAATTTTCTAGGCTTATGAGACAGGCCATCAGATGGACATCCAATGAGGCAAAGACAGTGACAAATAGAGCAATCGTATATGCAACGCAAACTAATTTTAAAATTACTGCCATCATATACTAAAGCGTGGCTCAGGAAAAACAAGCTTATTTATGCTTATTCAACCCCAAAGGAGAACTAGCCTTTAGCATTCAAAAAGGGCAATCCTACCGGCTACCCAATACAATCATTCCGTAATATGTTTAAGCCTGAAAAATCAAGCTTCCTTACATTTGGCCAACTCCAAATGAAATCTAGGTTTCATCGTACGAAAATGCTCTAAGCGAAATCCTAGAGCAAACCACCTTGTCCCTATCCTGTGAGGCTCCTCAAGACATTAAATTGTTGTTTCTTGGACAATAAAAATTTGTTATTTAATAGTTTTCTTGCCACTAGCAGTTACGTTGGTTATTATAATGAGAATAGTCATAAGAAAAAAAAAAAATTCAACATGAAAATAGCCTTCTTAAGTATGGTTGGTAACTGCCTTCATACCCTGCTCTATTTTTTTTTGCTGAGTAACATAGAAGGATAACAAGAAGGAAGAAAAGAAAAAAAAAGAAACAGAGCAAAAACAGAGCAACCAAACCCCTAACTACCACCACCAGGATTATCCACTAGACTAGCCTTCAACACAGACAAAGGAAGCTCTGTAGCCGAAAGAGAACCAGTAAAGGAGTTCCTAGAAGACCAACCCACCATGTCGTAAGCAGTCCCATTACCCTTCCTGGGAACATAAGTCATCGCCCAATTGCTCTGTTGAGAAAGAAAGGATCGTATGTCAATCGCCAGTTGGGAGAGGCTACTAGTGATGGGGTTAGGACAAGAGGGTTATATTTGGTGTTGGAGAACTTCTTTCTAAGCATATCCCTCAGCCTATATTTGTGACCAAGAGAGGAGGGAATAGGGGCATCAGATTCAGTTGCAGAAGGATCCTCCTCTAGGCCTTGCTCCTCTGCCTCAACGTCCTTTTCAGCATGCTTTTCTTCTTTACCATCTCCTCCTTCTTCAGCCTCTTTTTCTCCTTCTTCCTCCTTTTCTTTTTCATCTTCTCTAATTTCTTTCTCATTTTATTCTTCTAGTTCTTCTTCCTCTCCTTCCATGTCATCTTCTTTTTTTTTTTTTTTTTTTTCTTCTTCTTCTATCATTTTTCCTTTCCCATACCTCAGTATTTTCACTTTCTTTTTCAATTATTTCACTTTCCTTTCCATAAACATCATCCTTATGGCAATATTTTTTTATTTAGACTGAAATTTATTTTTTTTATGTGTCTTTTCTTATTTAGATTGAGATTTTTTTTTAAAAAAAATCAAAATTATATAGAATTTTAACGATAGTAAATAAGATTTTTAAAATTTAGAGACTTTAAAAAATTAAGAACTTAAAGCGATTGATTTTATGACTTTATACTTGAAATGAGTACTAAGTTTAGTCGCACAAAGCTTAATTTTAATTACGTCGAATAAAAGAAATTTTATATATTTTTTTTAAAATTTTAATGGAGGCGGCTGACGTCGCTCGGCCAACATCAGTCCGCCTCTGATGGTGATCAAGAAATTTGAAGTCAAATAGAGCTTCATTAACTTTTTCTTTAAAACCACTGTACAGCACTTTCCTAAGCAACAGTAAAATTGCTAATTGAATTTAACATTAATAGCATGCATATGGCATCATTTAGACCATATTTATTTCAATTTAGACTATGAAAATCCTCACGTGCATACACTGGGCAGGGAAAAGAAACATAATGGTTATTGGACAATGTACTACTAATAGGAGTTGTCCATGATAATGACCCGTTCATAGGGCTAATCTAAAACAAAGGTGATTGGACCTTTCTAAATGGCTTTGAATTTTATTCGGTTAAGGTCCAAGTATTTTTTAATGTGCTGGACAATTCATTTTTTTTTCAAGACCTGTCGAGTGGGCCAAAGGAATTTAGGCCAGCAAACTTGGAGCAGGGGTCATTAACAATGAACAAAGAGTTGGGCTGTTAGTGGCCTGAAAATTGAACCCTTAATTGGGATAGGTTTTTAGGCTTTAGAAGACTTATAAATTTGGGCCTTTAAATAAGACCAAGAATTGGCTGCAATTGAGAACCGTGAAGCCTTTGAATTTTGGGCCTTTGGATAATTTTTGGAACTAAACTTGAAAAACTCCCGAGCAACTTTGACTCACAAACGGTCCTAAAATTGGATGGCGCAAAAATGATAGTTTTTGGAGCTTTTTGTTACCATTGAGTTGTTGTCGTCTTTATGTAGTGCAGCCAATTGTTTACCTTCACTGTTTGATCTTTGTGTATTTTGTCTGGCCTAGGGTGGCCTTCTAAATCATGTGGGGTCCTTGGATTTTTCTTTCATCATTGTTTTATTTAATTCTTTGTGGCCTACCCTAAAAACACTTCTTTCAATGAAATGTGTAAATTATGTAGATATTTCATCCATAGAATAGTACTTCAGAAACCATTATTTCATCTCAATAATTGGGAGAGTTTTAGGGGCCTTTTACAAATTTTTTTTTATTTTTTTAAAATAAAAAATAAAAAAATATTAAAATAGGTATGTTCTCTATTTTTAAAATATTGATATAGTATTGTTAGTGGAACGGTAACTTATAAATACTATCACCAAATCATAAAAAACAAAAAATACACCCCTATAATATACAACAAAAATAAAAACTGACAGCACTTCCAAACGAAGCCTTAACTTTGACATGTTTTTGTATCCTCCTTTTTGAAGCTTCCATGGAAGCTGAGCAAAGTGACTTAGTCTATTGGTTACGTCTGTCAGTTGTGATTGCTCAGCCATTCTATTCTTAACCATGAATTTGTTTTCTTATCCTTGTTTCTATTTTCTGGGTTGTTCTAAAAGTTGGTGATCTTTATATATTGTTGCAGGCATTCTGTTTTCATGCTGACAAGGAACTAGTAAGAGAACCTCAAATAGATTTATTCATTTGACAAAATAAATTCATTTTTTGCCAAATATTTATTCATTTTTTGCACCTTCTACAATAAAATAAAGAATTTGGCATTTTCACTTTTTTTTTTCTTTATTTGTTTTCTTTTACAAATCTAAAACCCAAAGTTTATGGCCTCTTTAGAACTCGTGGATTGAAAAAAAAAAAAAAAAAGAGAAGGAAAGAAAGAAAATGAAGTGAGAGAAATTATAGGGAAAGTAAATATTTTCCTCTAGTTGGTTTTTGAAAAAAAATTAAAATAAAAATGAAAGAAAAATATTTTTTTACATGTTTTAAATTCAAGAAACATAGGAAAGAAAATACATGTAATTATTAAAAAGAAAATATGAAAGATGATAAAAGGAAAGTGGGGTGTAAATTAACTATATTTGCTTTCGTTTAAGATGTTTTCCTCTTCCCTCTAAAAACAAAGAAAGTAATTATATTATATCTCCATTTTCTCAATTTCCAAACATGCTGATTTCTTCAGGAAATAAAAAATAAAAAGAAAACCGAGAAAGTTAAAAAGAATGGCCGCTAGAATGGCAAAAATAGAAAAGAAAGTAGATTGAAAATTTTTTTGGACCTCTTTACTCTTTATTGCATGTTAGTTGTGTTGCATCAGGACCTCTGAGTTACGTGTCATACGACAGCGTTTCCATTGAACAATTTATTTGCTGGCTTGATTTGAAGGACTGGTTACGTTATTTCAAAGAAATTATTAAAGATCCTACCAACCAGGACTAAATGTTTTACAACAGTTCAAGCATCATAAGTGAATGTTCAACCATGACTAAAATCATTAATATATTTTTTTATTATTGTTTTATATAAATATATTTTTTTTATATACTAGTTCTCAAAACTGGTTGGATCAGTGAATCAATGTCTAAACCGGTTCAACTCCGATAACTATGGGCAGATATGGATTAAGGAGAGATAGCCAGAAGCAAACACAGCACTTACCGGAGCCTGCAATCCGGGAATGTTAAGATGTATATATAATATATTAAAAGCCAACGCCTGAGAATCCATTACAAAAGCTCAATACCAAAGCCTAAATACCTCATTTATAGGAACATAAAGGTTTCGACTTTTTGTGAGTTACTGTTTGATTACTATTGCAAAAAAAAAACAAAGAAGGGTATAGGAACATGTATGCGCCTCCACTTTTAGTGAATCAAAACGCATATACAGATATATCTATCTGTGATATAATAGAATATTCCAACCACTGCCGTTTACAAAATTTGGTACCAAATTTGATGAGCAGTTTTAGACACAGCTTCATGTTTTTGGGAGATTGAGAAATATCAAACAAAGCAACATGCATCCTTTAAGTAGCATAAAAAAGAGAAGCGATAAGGAAATAAATCCATCAAAACCACAGATGGCAATCAAAAGAGAAGAGTTTTAAGGGTCCCGTTTAACTATATATATAAAAATGGTTCTGCCACCAGCCACCGGATACCATGTCCACTCTGCCTCTCCTGTTGGCATCTAACCAGCTGTGCCATTCTTGGTGCCATTCTTGGTGCCATGCCTAAAAGAGAGAGAGCACCCAAAAAAGATAGAACATCACATGGACATCCAATGTCCCTGTTTTCTTTTGGGTGTCAATTTTGTACCCATGCTTTATAGACTCAAATCAATCCTTTTCAGAATTAATACAATTTGAATCATTAATATTTGAGGGATTCTGCAAATAATAAAATAATTTGGTAAGTCATACCTCTCTGGCTGCCTCACTATGGTAAACTCGGCCAACCTGTTTCAAGAATTTTGTGAACATGAGACAAATAATATGCAAAAAATTTATAATGGGATCAAACAGCTAAGGTTTTTCTTTTCTATTAGTCTAAAGGGACAGCAAGCATAAAAAATTAATGGCAAAAAGCCTATTTCCTCATTGAATCTGCCATCAGAGACAGCTGCAGATTCAATGAGGGACAGGCAAGCTAAAGCAGCTAGTTAAGACATGAAAAGACAACATACCACTTCCCCAACTTCACGCCACCATATGCTGCAGTGCAGTAGAAGTTTGCAACAAAAACTGCACAATAACCATAAGAGAAGTTTCAATTTGTGTACAAGTAGGGGCGGACCCATGTTCAATGGGGGGGGTGCCATGGTTTTGGCCAACCATCTTATATATAGTACATATATACTGTTCTAGCAAAAAATTATTCTATTGGCACCCCCCCAACAATAATTTAAAACTCTTCTTAATGTTCTAATTCAATAAAGAAAATGCTATTATTGTAGAAAATTTTGTACACAACTTAACCCTAATGATGTGGTGATACATTTTTGTAATTACAAGCAATCATGATATATATTGTGCACTAATTCAACAACCAAATGATTTGTTTATAGAGCGATCAAAATTAGGCTTTGCAACAAAGTAAAGAATGATTTTCTCACGGCTCACTGATTTTGTACATTGAAAAGAAAATAACAGTGAAGTTCAGTATGGTAAAGTTCAATATATCATAAAGAATGAGTTTTGTTTTAACGGATGATCTATTCTAATATATAAAGGGAGAACCCCAATTAGTGTCGTTGAAGCTGGATAACAGTAGTTACTAGGATAATTACAACAGTTATTTATAAATATAAAACTCTGCCTACCCTATTCACTTGCCATTTTGATAAGATTATCTCAAGTGATTCAATTGACCACTGCGACTATCATCTCCGGCGATTCAATCTACCACGAGCATCTCCGGCAATAATCTAGTACCCTAAAATTATACAAGCACCCAAATCTACTTATTTAATGAAGATAACAGAATAAAACAAACAAAACCCACAATAATTTATAAAATTTTTATTCTTAGATTACTTAAAAAAATAGTGGAAAGAATTACTATGTGATTTATCTCAGGAAATAAAGTTGATTCGAAGATAACTACGTAATACATCAAAGAAGAGAGTTTTAGAGAGAGATACTTTACTTTTATAGGTTTCACTTTCATTCAGTTCCCTTTCATGAAAAGAAGTTGGGTAGTGGGAAGAAGAAACAGGCCAGAGAAGGTGAGAGTGTGTGTGTGCGCACAGTCCATATCCAGCCCAGCCGAATGGCATTCCTGTGAGAGGGACAAAAGGAGGGCCAGTGAAAAAGGCAAAACTCTTAACCTAGGCGCCCTGCCATATTTTATCCTACATCCACACCATTTCACTCCCTCTGCTCTCCCCAAGTTGTAAGGGAGGGGACTAACCCAACCCTTCTTTTCTTCTGGTTATTCTAAGGGAGGACCCTGCCCTTGCAGTTTGTTCTGAAATTCAGAGCATCAGATGTTTCCCCATTCGCCATTCCCTTGTCTACTTTTCAGAGCATTAGTTTGTTCTGAATTAAAATAGGTTCTACTTTTCATATAAAAATTTAGTTGTTTTATATGCTTGAAGTTAGAAAAAGTGCTTAAAAAAAACTTGAATAGAAGAAATTATATGTGAGAATGTATGTTTCAAGTTTTGGCACCCCAAATCCTGGTTCTGCCAGTATACAAGTGCACCTTACAAAAAATAAGTACAAGAAATTTACCCTTTTCCAAAAAACAATCCAAAGGAGAGCGAGGCATCCTGAATTTTGGCTGCAAGAAACGGTGCATGAGTTAGACAGAGAGAATGGGAAAAAAAAGAAAAAACAATAAAAAAGACAATTATAAATCGACAACAGAGAGGGATCATAATATTGGCCTCATTTGCTTCGCGGACTGGATGAGGCCGGACTGGACTACTAGTCCCTGGACTCCTTATCCTTGGACTAACTGTCCCACTTAATCCATACAGACGCATGTTTGCTTTGTTCCAGACAAAACTCAAGATTACAGGTAGTCCGGCCTTGTCCTAGTGGTGTTTGCAAATAGACAGACTGGACAAATGCAACAAAATGACCACCGTACCCCTCTTCCTATATTTTTATGTGATTGTCATTTCCATTCTTCCCCTTCGTTAAAATTGCAATTTGAAAACCCAGAACAGAGGTAAAAAACATTTTCATTGGAATTGTCTCTAACTTCCACTGAATACTACATTAGTAGTTTGATTTCCTGCCATTCCTAATTCAAGTAAATTTCAGAATTATCAAACTGTTTCATCAAAAATGCAATTCTATGCCTAAAAATCAAAAATGCTTTTTCTCTCTCTCTCTCTCTCTCTCTCTCTTTTTTTGAGAAATCACAATCCAATAAAAAAAAAAAAAAACCTACTTCAAATAGAGTTCGAGTTACGTTTAGGGGAGAGAATTCCCTAGGGTTGCTTTCATATTTTCCACGACTTGCTTTCATTAATTTCCACCTTCACAATCTCCTAGTCTTAAGGGGAGAGAATTCCCTAGGGTTCGCAGAGGAGCGAGAAGACGAGGTGTTAGATCGAGTTCGCGTTTGCGTGTTAGGTATGTTGGAATCCTTCATATTTTCGGTCTTCTCCTTCGATGGTCAATTTGATTATTGCGTTTCGGGCAGATCATCAGGGTTTATGGTGTTGGAATTTATCTTCTCCTAGGGTTTTCGCAGGTTGGAAAGCAAATGAAGAAGAAGCTCGATTCTGAAGGTATCGTCTCGATTCGCTGTCTGTTTCTTGTCGATTTAGAATTATCTTTTATATTATTTTTTTTCTTTTTTCCTATTCTCTCTGTCTAACTCATGCACCTCATGCACCGTCACTCGCAACCAAAATTCAAGATATCTCGCTCTCCTCTCGATTGTTTTATCGAAAAAGTAAATTTCTTGTACTTATTCTTTGTGTTAGAAAAGCTTAAGGTGCTCTTATACACGAATTGAAACTTCTCTTATGGTTATTGCAGTTTTTTTTTTGCGAACTTCTACCGCACTTCAGCCTATTTTGGTTGGAAATTGGGAGAGTGGTAGGTTTTTCATTTCTTAACTAGCTAGTTTAGGGTGCCTGCCCCTCACTGAATCTGATGGCAGATTTAATGAGGAAATAGGCCTTTTGCCATTAATTGTTTATGCTTACTGTCCCTTTAGACTAATAGTTGGCAGGAAAAGAAAAACCTTATTAGTTGTTTGATCCCATTATAAAGTTTTAGCATAATTTGTCTCATGTTCACAAAATTCTGCCGGAGAGGTATGGCTTACTTTGATTGTAGAAATCATCAAATTATTTTATTATTTGCAGAATCCCTCAAATATAAATGATTTAAATTGTATTAATTCTAAAAAGGATTGATTTAAGTCTATAAAGCATGGTACAAAATTGAGACACAAAAGAAAACAGGGACAAGCAAACATGAAAATTTTATCCATAGGAGATGGATACTGCCAATGCTTTGAGAAGTGAACCGGACTGTCTAGTTGTCGGCCGGTCTAGACAACAGTCCGGAGTAATCCTCAAAATAGTTCCCTTTGAGGTTCGGAGTTAACCCTCAATTCAAGGTTTCGATGAACCCCCTGTCTGGTTGTCGACCGGTTTAGTTTTTTTAAGAATCCGATCTTTGTATCACGATAATTGTTAAAAAGCGTTTAATGTACATATTTTATTATTTACTGGTTTCAGAACATTGGATACCACAATAAAGGAAATAAATATAATGATAGAGAGTCATTCTCCATGAAGTTAACATTTCCAACTATCGAATAATGGATGAAACTCATGAAAGAAAACTGAAGTTCTGGTGCAACATAATTTTCCCTCATATAGCTCACTTCTTATTGTTTAAGCTATCATAGAGGCAACCTACTTGTGTCAGACTTGTCCGTGAGCATCTAAGTAGTGTACATGTTGAGAGTTAAAAACTTATTCAAATTATGGCTTACCTAGAAAGCAGCAGACATATGTATCAGTGTGATATGTGTTTTTATATGGATAAGGCTCCTCGTTACAAGTAGCCTTGATTGGAAAGATGAGCACGATTTGAGTGGTTTTGGTGGTGGAGGTGACAATATGTTTTCAATGTTTTAGAGCTCTGAGCCACGCTTCAGCATATAATGGCGCTAGTTTTAAAATTTGTTTGTGTTGCCCTATATGATTGCCCTATTTGTCACTGTCTTTAGTGGCTTCCACTGTTTAGGGTTTACAGCATTGGATGTCCATATGATGTTGTATCTTTTTTGGGTGCTCTCTTTCTTTTAGGCATGGCACCAAGAATGACACAGCTGGTTAGATGACAACAGGAGGGGCAGAGTGACACAGCTGGTTGGACGGTGTCTCTATAAGCATGGCGTAGACCGGTGGTTGGTGGCAGAAATTCTTTTTTTAATTAATAGTTAAACGGGACCCTTAAAACTCTCCTCTTTTGATTGCCATCTTCAGTTTTGATGGAATTATTTCCTCATAGCATCTCTTTTTTCTGGTACTTAAAGGATGCCAAATGTTGCTTTATTTGATAATACGACCAGGGCAAGGAATTATTCTTATCGTCTGGTGGTTGTTTTGTTCCTGAATTGTGCAAGTTTCCTTTTCGGAAAGGTGCTATACCAAAATGATATGTGATGGCCAGCAAACCCGGTTATGCAGTCCCGGACCCTATCTAAAAAAGTATGAATTTTAATCACCTAATTAACTAAATAAAATGTAGATGAGAAGTTAAAATTAGAATTTTTTTTTTTCACAATCACCTTGCATGCAATCACATTTGCACGACACATGAAAAAAGAATAAGACAACAATTGGAAAAAGGAGCGTAAAAGGAATTTGGGAAACTTGCATATGCAAACATGTAAACAAAAAGGATTGAATAGAATTGAGGAAATCCTGTTGACGACATTGGAGGCAGGTTGAGTCCAGAGGAGGCAGTTGTTCCCCTCAAATATTCGCAAGTTCCATTTTTGTTTGTAGTTCTAAAAATATTATTTAATTTACTCACTAAGTATTTATAAATGCCCTTTAATTGTTTTTAATTGGGCTCTTTAAAAACTTACGAGTGCCCTTGTAAATAGCTAATTTTTGCTTTAAAAATGTGTAACCTTGTATGTATAGAAGTCTAACAGCTTGTTTGGAACTTGGGGAGGAAAGGAATGGAAAAGGAGGGAAAGGAAGGGACCGAGAAAAAGAGGAACATCATTTATTCTTCTTTGTTTGGTTTATAAAGAAATTGAAAAGAAAATGAAAGCAAAGAAGAGAAAGAAAGAGAGAGTGATTTTTTTTTACCTTACTTTTCCCTTTCTTTCCCTCCTTTTCTCTTCTCTTTCCCTCATAGGTAGAATCAAACAAGAAAAATAAATTTTTTTAAAATTTTCTCTACCCTTCCCTTCCCTCTTGCAAGTTCCAAACAGGCTCAAAGTGTCCTATTATGAATTTTGCCAACGAAAAAAATATTTATGATAAAGTGAAATTCTATCTGGCATATGAGGCTGTGTTTGTTTCGGACAAATAAGTGAGATTGGATTAATAATTCTTGGAACTCTAACATGATTTATATCGTACAACAATAAAGTTCTGATTGCTGAAATTGAAAGCTAATACTTATAGAGTCCTTGAGATGGTTATCTCTTGCTATTGGCAAAATGATAGGTTTTTACCTAATTTAAAATGAAAAATACTTGGATATACATTCTGAATTTTTGCAACTGTTTGAGCTTGTCTAGTTCTTGCTATGCTTTCCTGGTAACTTCACCACTTTAGTACCAGATTCCGTTTAAATTATGGACTTGAGGTTTTGAGATTGTGCATCAAAATACTAGTAATGCCTCAAAACCTAGGTATAATTGAGATACTTGCTTCCTGAATAGCAAGATGAACAAAAGATGCAAATGAATTCATGTTTAGATGAAATTTATGTGAAGGTGACATTTAATTGATTTGTTTTCTCATCTTAGCCTTACTTTGATGGATTAGGCAGCAGTCAAAATGACTCAAATCTAGGGGAGTCGTAACTTTTGAAGTTATCAGAATTTTTGAACCCATCCATCCTGCAATTGTTAGGGACTGTATTAGTAACTTGTGTTGGCTATGGTTGTCCAGAAATTTGAATTGATTCTAGCCCAACTTTCTTCGGCAGGTGGTCAAAGTATATTTTCAGTTGAGTGTTATTGATCTCTTAGATTACTGATAGATAGTTTTGTGGTGGGACAGTGCCTCCTGTAGTAGTGATCAAGATGAGGCAGTCTTCAGCATATTGTGGAGATTGATTAGAGCAGGAACTAATGTAATCTGATACTGCCCCTAACTATTTCTAAATGGAAACTGACAAGAAATTTTCTTTTCCTTTGGCAGAGAAGTGGCTGCTTGCATGCGCACTTGATTCTAAGCATGTATTCATGGTAATGTACCAATGAAGCTGGTTTAATTAACCCCATACTATTATACTATTATTGTCATAATTTTCCTGTGGGAAAAACTTCTGGGGTTGTTTGGGTAGTATGGTTGCTGCATATATAACCATTTTTGAGCTTGACGGATAGAAAGTGTTAACCTTGTGAACTTGATCATGTGGCTGTACTCGTTGGCTCAGAATTCAGCATTTCTTGTCCTGAAGTTGGATATTGAAATGAATGTAAGATAATTACTTACCCTCCTTTTGAAATCTTCTCATGAATATTTTGATTGGGGTGCACTTAAGTCCAACCTAAGCTATAGGCTTAGTTTAGTGCAGTGCTACAATCCTTACTACAATAAGAACATAGTCAACCTATGCAGATGAAGTTGTTGCCTTTAGTCTTATTTGAATGGTAGCCTTTGTTAACATTACTGTGTAAGAGGAGTAGACTCCGCAGTGTAAGACGAAGAAACGATGGCCTTTTTTTTTTAACATTACATTCATGTGTTTGTCAGCTTAGAAAGAGGGATGAAAATTTTTTATACTAATTATCTCAACTGACTGTATTCAAACTGCAATGAATAGGAGATTGGTCTTTTATTGCGAAGGGAAAATGGTAGTTTGGTGGGAAAGACTTCATATCTTTCCTCCAGATATGGTATCCACTGAACAAAATGGGAATGGAATTCAATTAGAAGTCCTATGCAACAGTTTTGACTGTGTCTAATAACAACATTTGGCTATGTTTGGAAACTGATTTGAAATTCCAATTCCAAAGCAGATAGCAGCAACCATTCTTCTCTTTTTTTCCGTGCTCAGTAGATCAATGCAACAAAACAATATCTCAACACTGGCTTTTTAAGTGGTATAACATTCTCGGCTAGGCAAGATAACGAGATGTCTTGAATGTTTAAATTACTAGCAAGTTGGTAAGCTTACAGATACCTGTTTTGGACAAGCAATTCGGTACAAACAATGTGAAGTTGAATTAAGTGTTTTAACCACATTGAGAGAGGGAGTCATAAATAAATAGAAGAGCACAATCAATCTTTCGACTCTGGGTTGGCCACTAAACCATCCACAGTTGATATTTTTCTTTTCCAATTAAAGAACAATTAGTGTTGAAATGTTTCTCTATGAGACGTCAGCTTAAAAATTACAATTCCTAAGAATACCAACAGCTATAGAGATTATGCAACCAAAATTCAATTGAATCAGATGTTCATGGAGCATAACCTCAAACTTGTAAATGCCTTGCAACCAATTGTCTAATTTATCAAAATAATCACGGTATTGAGATACATCAATAGACACTATTTTTAAAGTGATATTTGTCTCATTTGTTACTATAGCGTCGTAGGCAAATAACTTTCAGATTACAACAAACACTTACTGAAATTTGTAGACAATAATCTCTGAAGTTTTCCTTTAAAACTTCCCTAAGAGCAAAAAATGCCTATTATTTCTGTATTCCTTAACCAATTTTGTAGACTACAATGGGTGTAAAAGTACCTTTCAAGAAAATTCATCACTACTAGTTTGAATTGAACAATTTATGACTCTTGTATTTAAACTTTAGTTGTAGGCATGCAAGTAGGGATGTAAAGTTGACCCGAAATTCATGGGCTGCTCGAGCCCAACCTAACACTCAGCCCGAAGCCCACCGGGTAGCACCAAGGAACCCCCCCAACGGTCATATTTTTAAACTTTAAAACGAGAACCCGTAAACGCTCTAACTGGTTGACAAGTTATGAGTGAATCACATGAGTGAATCACCTTGTAGACTATCACCAGACACTGTTGAGACACTTGTCTAGGAAGATTGGATATATGCACAATTGATAAAATAAAAAAACATTGAACATAAGCGAATTCAAGCGAATCATGAAGCTTTGATCCTAGAAGATTTGGATGAGTTAACTTTAAATGACTCACCTCCAAATGGTGATGAATGAGAATATAATTTTGTCAAATGTTATTTTTTAGATTTCATATGTTCTTTATTGTACTTTTTAACTTTATATGCACAATTAAAATGGAATAATGCAAATAATAAACAAGCTTGTAGGTGCCAACCTAGTTGGGATGTACTTGACTTGTAGTTATGTAATTTTTTTTATTTTTGTATTACTCTCGTGTAATTGATAAAGTTTCATGACTTTAATAAAATTTTATAATTTTTTTGAATTTATATTTAATTTTTCTTAGTCACATAGATAAATTATTAATTTTATAAGTCTAATTATATAAATAATTGACCTTATCAATCCTTCTTTTATATATAATAATAAATGTAAGTGTAAAGTTTTTTTTACATAAGTTCAAAAAAATTAAATATAAGCTTACTAATAAATTTATAATTCATAGAATGATGGTTTCATAATCAATAGTTTTATTATTTTATGCAAATTTATAATAACTACACTTTAAATTAAAAAAAAAATAACATTTTAAAAATAGTTAGTCAAAGAGGTTAGGTTCAAAAACCCACCCAAAAAGCCCGCCCAAGTCTTAGGCTCGAGCCCATCGCTTGGGCCTTTTATTTTCCATTTTGGTTTGACTCGATATTTAATATGAGCCCACAAAGTCAAAATCGAGTCCGGTGGGCCACGACCCAGGTCGGACCGGCCGGGACAAATTGACATCCCAAGAAAGTGGGACGCACTACTAAATTGGGCAGTGATGCTCAACAAGGGCTTATACCCAATTCTATGTCTTTATTTTCATTTTCTCGCGATTTCTTCCACAGAAATCCCTAAATACATATTATCGTCTCCCGATCGAAACCCTAGAGTAAAACCAGTGACCGCGTCCGCACTGTCCTCCTCCGGCGTCCCTTCTCTCTCTCTCTCTCTCTTCTCAGGTAAGAAGACCCTTACTCGATCCTCATTGTTTTCATTTTTGTTTCGCTTTTGAAATCAGCTGTTTCAAAATTTGCTTTGATTTTCTAGTAGTCGCTGCTCAGATCTATTTTTGGTGTTCAATGTCTGCGTTATGTATAGACATGTACACAATTTTCACAATCTGGAGATGTTCTAGTATGATTGGTTGATCAACCGATTAATCCTTTTGCATGATTGCTATTGCTAACTGCAAGCAACATCAAATGGCAAGTTACACTTTTGGTCGCATGTGGATAGTTAAGTTGATATATGGTCTTCATAGGACTAAGATACTAGAGTGTCAGTGGCTTCTGAGTTGCAAAGACCTCTATCATGTAGTTTAGAGATGTCTGATTTTATGCCAGGAGCCTGCAACAGAAACTTTCCTTTAGGGAAATGCTTGCATCTGCTGATTCCAGTGTATGTTTAAACTGGTGTTATGAATATGTAAGCTTGATGTAATTCCACAACCAGGTCTAGTCCAGTGTTACTCTCAGCCTCTTTATCCTTGGCTGTCTTTCTGTCTTTGAATTGAGTAGTTGTGAAATAAGTTCCTGTCTAGTGCTATCTAGTCCAGTTCAATATTGTTGAATATTAATATATTATGGCTTTTTTGCAAGGCTTTCACATTCTTTTTAAGTAACATCTTTATTTCAATGGGTTTTTTTTTTCCTTGATCATTAGTGTTAGTTAAAATTGCATTGTATAAAAATTTTGTCTCATTTTTTGAATCCATTCTCTCTTGTTCTGAAGATAAAGAAGTTACTTTCAAATGGAAACTTGATTTCGATTCTCTAGCAAGTTCAATGATTAAAGTCAAGAAATAGCTAATTTGTGTTGATTAGCATATCCATCACGCCATGATGAGTGGTGGGCTATGGAAGTTAGATAAATTCATGTGCTGAAGTAATGATTCGTGTGGACATGTTGACCCCAGTGTCAGTTTTCCCATAGGGTTCCCTCACCCTGTGCGCATGTGTGCAGTGGAAAGTAATGAGATTGGGGAAGACAATGAATGTTCATTTATTTTTGTAAATCTTGGTTGAGGGCATGGCGGAGATTCTATAAACTTTGGACGATATGCATTTCTCATGCTTCTATGGTCATTTGTTTACTCGAAGGCAGCATAAAGGAGTGCGCAAAGGCTGCTTTCTGTGTGTTGTCCAATCTTTTATTGCCTAGAGCATGTGCTAAACCAGTAATGGACTTTACAATGCATGCATCGTAGTCAGTGTATTGTGAATGGAGGGACAGACATCCAGCAACTCTATAAAGAATAGGGCCATTGTAACAGAGGACTAATGTCATTATTACCTTTTAAGTATCAGGCTTTCTGATGGTAATTATTATGATTTAGTGAGCAATAATTTCCTTGTACTAATTATCTTTTGGTTGTACAAGAATTGGGCAATGAAGTTCCTTGTACTGATAATGTTTTGATTGTGCAAAAGTTTAACAAATGATATGTTGATGTTTTGGATGCACAAGCTTACGTTGCAAATGGAGTGCAAATAGTTAGGTTAACCCGTGAAGTTGGTTATATTGAAGGACCTGTTTCTGACTTCTGTCTTATAGGAGAAATTTGAATTGGTTAATTCATCATGGATTCAGTACAAACAGAGTATGCAAAATTTGAAGAGAAGGTGAGGCGGACTGTTTACATTGACAACCTCTCACCTCAGGTCACTGAAGCTGTCTTGAGAACAGCACTTAATCAGTTTGGGAATGTAGACAATGTTCAGTTCATTCCGAACTACACACTACCAAGGAACACTCCACGTTGTGCTTTGGTGGAGATGGTAAATTCAAAGCAGGCCCGACAAATTGTGGCGGAGATGGGTAATTTCCCGTTCATGATGTCTGGAATGCCAAGGCCTGTTCGGGCACGTGCTGCTGAGATAGAGATGTTTGATGATCGCCCAAGAAAGCCTGGGAGAAAGATAGATTGCCGTTGGTTGGACCCACAGGACCCTGATTTTCAGGCAGCGAAGAGGCTTAAGGATTTGACAAGGAAACATGCAGCTGAAGCTTCATTCGTGCTCATGGTAAATTCCAGCATTTTCCTTCAATATCCACAGCACCTAATTTTCTGTTGACTCTTCTTCAAAGTTCAAAAGTAACTTGTAACTTTTTAAATTTTATTTTCTAGTGTATTTATTTATTTATTTTTTCTCAGCGTCAACTGGCAGAGGAAGAGAAGCTTGCTAACCAACAGGAAGAGAACCTGAAGGCTAACTATAAGAAGTTTCAACTTGCAGAGGGAGTCCTCATTGATGGAGCTGCTAATCGCTTGGCACGCCGTTATAACATGAAAGACTTGAATGCTTGATAGGTTTGCCTGTAAGGTTTTAGCGTCTTGTTAATTGTAGAAGTTAGAAGCAGTTGTACAGAAGTGTGATGGATTATGGATTCTTGCTTTTTTTTATTTATTGAAGCTGACTTTGTTTCTTGTATTTAACTGACTATTGGGCTGTCCTAAGTCACCAAATCCCCAACGATGGTGTTTGCTTTGTTAGCTCACCCAATGCCTTGTTCTGACACACAGAGATCTTTCAATGGTTATAGGTATTGTGAACGCAGGCTACAATTGGTAGTGCCTTGCTATATAGTATATATACATTACATTAGGTTTAGGTTTAGGTTTAGGCAGTGTCTTCTACAATGTTGGCCCTGGTTGTGGTTCAATACATTGTAGCAAAGTCTCATGTTATAAAGATTTAGGGGATAATTACACTTTTCGGTCAACTTTTACATCCGGTGAATGAGTTTCATGTGCAATAATTTAATTTTTTATTATAAAATGAATTTTTAATTATTTAAAATAACATTTATACTCTCAAAAAAAAAATTATTTTTTTTTCTCCGTTTCTTCCTCACCCGAACCGTCCCTTCTGCCCTCTCTTCTTTTTTCCGTTGGTGAACCAGTCAGCACTTCCTCTACCTTCCCAGGGCATCAATTCCCACAACCTTCTTTTTCTCCAAAGAAATCCTCCAGCTGTGGCCAATCCTCTGGCTATGGCAATCATTAAAATCTCCGACGAAATCCCCCGATTGTGGCCAATCCTCCGGCTACGGCAATGAAACCCGTACGTACCCCATTGTCGACGAAATCTCTCACCATGCTACCACCTCCTTCTTCTCCAAAGACCCACCCGTACAGCCCATTTCAGGCTTCGACGAAATCCCCCAGTCGCTGCAATCCCCTACGCCACCACAGTTGCAACCACAGACATGGCCAATCCGCTAGCTGGAGATCGCCCAACTACCAAGCCTCTGCACCCCAAAGTTGAGCAATTGAGAAATCAGTGAAATTAGGATATATATATATATATATATATAACATAACTATGTTGCGGCAATTTCCATTGCTGAGTAATAATTTAGGTTCTCACTTTGTTTTTGTGTGATGGAAAATGGGTTTGGCAGTGAAGTTGAGAGAATATTCTCGAATGGACAAGTTGAACAGGAGGATGAACATAAATAAGAATATTTTAGTCGGTTTAACTCATCTCTTAGATCTGTGAAAGATTACACTTTAATCGGAAGTCCAAGATGGTTATGTGTTTATTTTAAAAAAGACAAAGATGTTATGTATTTTTAGGTCATACTCTAATGAGATAAAGTGTAATTATTTTAAGTATATTTAACAAATTGAAGGAGAGAGGTTAACTCGAGTGATAGTGGCGTTTTCATCTGTGACAGACGTCATGGTTCGACTCACCCTCTCTTTTCGAAAACTTTGGCCTTTCAATGTATTAAAAAAAAAAAATTAACAAATTGATGGCAATGGGAAAATTCAAGTTATGTGTTTGGGTAAATTAGGCAAGAGGTTCAATGTTCATGTTGGGAGCCCATTTCGTCATGGTTCTAAATCAGGTGTTGGACTTGATTTAAGGTCAATCAGATTGGTATATCAAGGATTGCACAAGAATGAGTTCACATTGCAAAACGTATGCATCTCTGTATATAAGGATTTAACACATACGTACACACTAAAGTCAAAAGCACGATCGAACTTATCACTAATCAACTCTCTTTTAAAACTGGATTAAAAGAGAGTGATGGCACATCTTTAACTAATGGGTGCAATTATATATAATTGAATTTTGGGGGAAAATCTTCATTATAAAATTATCACACAATCTCTAATCAAACACGCCAAAGTCGTACCGACGACTATATGAGCTTGAGTTCACGAGACTCACGATTAGATGGCAAAATAACTGAATAGTTCCGATCCCGCCAACCCTTATTGTTATGGGTATAGAATGATAATAATCAAGGGCGGGATGAATTTAGAAACAAGATGTAAAATTTAGAAATGAGTTTAGAAATAAAGTGTAAAAATTTGCTCAAATTCAAACCGTTTCGTTTCGTTTATAAATATATATATTTGTTTTTTATTTGTATATATCTCATTAAAATATGATTCATGTGAGTTTTTTTTTTTTTTTTTTTGTGATTTTTTTATCTTGTTTTGTTTATAATGTATTTAAAAAAATTACTAAAATAAAAAAAAGTGAGATAAGACGGAACAAGTGTAAGAAGGGCTTAAGAGAAATTGGACGGGTATAAGAGAAAGAAATAAGATAAAGGATCTTGACTTAAACCGGGCGTTGCCATCCCTACTCATCATAGCTTTTCTCTCTAGAAATTGGAGGGCAAATGCTAGCTACAAAAGCTCTATGAAATCATCTAACATGAAATAGAGTGCCGAGCCAAAAAAAACAAGAAGCAAAGTGTTAATTAAGTCAACCAACGCATGCATGCTTATGAATATGACTGATGTGATTCTAAGGTGAAGGTGTCAAAGAAAATAAAGGAAGTCCAAGAAAAAACAATCTGTTGCAGGAAAATAAACTATGACACGAAAGTCAAAAGACAGGTTCATGCATCCATCATATTATCAGTCTGTTTGCAACTTGAGAAAAGAAAAAAAAAAAAAAAATAAAGTTTAATTTTTAATCTAAAAGGAAAGAAAAAGATAAGGAGGGAGAAAGATAAGAGAAAGTTGTTTTCTTTTTGCTTTTTTTTTATTTTTTTTCTTTGAATTCCAAACAAAAATTTTTTTTTTTTTTTTTACTTTTCTTTCATTTACTTTGTGACACCAAACAAGGTAAAAAAACCCTTTGCCTATATTTTCGCTCTCTTCCCTTCTCCTTTCTTTCCACAAGTTCTAACAGACCTTATAAGACAAAATGCTCATGGCTAGGTGAATGTGACATTTAGAATTTTGTGGATTAAATACATATCTTGCCCACTTTTTCTAGCAAATTTTGTTGTGGATATAAAGGATTAAAGTTACAGATTTTCTAATAATTTAATTTCTTGGATGGGTCAGCGGTTAATAATTCAACATCTACAACGTGTGGAGATGGGTTTATGATAAAACAAAAAACTAATTTGGATGAAATTGAACAAAATTCAAACTGAATAATCAGATTAGATAAGAAGGCATTTGTACTATTGAAATGACCCATAAATTTGACAACTCATGCATGGTTCCAAAAGGCAAACAAATTGTGGCCATACAATGAAGACATTGCATGCATGACTTGAAAAGAATCTTCCCGAAGAATCACAACAAAACAAAAAATTTAGAAAGAGATGCATTTAAATTTGAAGAAGTTTAATATGGCACGAGGCTGATATCTAACTAATGGGTCTTAATTGAGATGTTTAGTCGGTAATTGACTATTAACCCGTGACTGATGTTAAACCTTTTCTTTTGAAAAATTTGTAAAAATAATTAGGAAACAGAAATTCACAAAAAGGTCAAAGCTAGGGGGCCCTATTGTTTTGGAAAATTCTAGGTAGGCTTCCAAAAGTCCAGGATCCTTTGTTTTCTCCTCAATGGTCATTTCTATGAAGATGGAAGTGTTGGGGACCAAATTCTCAATGGCCACATGTTCGGAGTGACAAATTTTGGCTATAGAGTCATGTGATGTAGCTAGCTAAAGGTTAGAAACAAATGACAATTCAAGTTTGGACACGTAAAGCCTGAAACACAAACGCTATGGACAAGATGTCCTTCCACTCTTTGGACCCTTGCTCCATGTTCCATCTAATAATAGTACCACGAAAAATACTATAGTCATTTGGTAAAAGGTTTGAAGGTTTGAAGAATGATGATGTAAATCAAATACATCAACCTAGTACACACAAGTTTTGAGTTCGAAGATTAAGGTTCGAAAATTAAAATGCAAGCATATTAATTTCAAATACCAAGTATAATTCTCTAATTCGATCTTCTTTGCTAGTCGCGCGGTAACCTTGACACCTGTCCTAACTTTTAAATAGAGGCATGGGTAACTAGTTATGCTGGAAAACAAAAAGACAAAATATTAATTATTTTGAAATATAGCCAAAAGAAAAATCTATTTGCTCTTCTCTCTCTTGTCTCTTTCTAGTTTCCATATATCTATACATATATATTCCTTACAAGTTTCAATCAGAAATTTCAAAACTTTTGTTTTTGTCGACGGGATGAAGCTAACTTACTGTTGGCGGGTGTTTCATCACAGTTGAACTTGGACTTTCAATTTCTTGCTCAACACCTCTCTCTCTCTCTCTCAAATTCAACAAGAATGAAAAATAGAATTTTGACTGAAGATCTTATCTCCATGATCCTGATGAATATTTGAACCTCAAATTCATTAGATTTGTTAAGATAAACAAATAATCAATTAACAAATGCAGAAACAATATACAAACCCTCTTTCCTCTCTCCTGCTCTCAGTTGCTCCACCAGTCATTTTTTACTTTTTAGATCAAAATTTGAAATTGCAGTCACTAGTATGAACATCTTTTCATCGTTGGCTTGTTGCGACTTTCAATTTGTTGCCTCTCTTTCTCTATCTAAAATCCAATACAAAGAAATATAAATTCTACTTCAAGAGCTACTCCTAATCTTTCGCAGAAGAATTGGTCCTTAAATTGGTTGCTTCATTTCAACCGCATTAGAACACTCTGTTTTTTGGAGAGTTAGAGGAGAGTAATGAGTTCGGCATTTGTAGATTTAAATGAAGATTTTGCAGATAAATTAGCCTTCATCGCCGGTCATGGCCTTGATAGATTAAACTAGAGTGGAAGGGTTAAGCTGCAATGACGTTCAAATTGGTACATCTTGCCTTTTGGCAAAGTTAAAGGATTTGGGTTGGAAAATGATCTCAGAAATCGCAATTCTCACTTTTTTTTTTCATATTAAATTTTGATTTATGACGAAGAAAACATATTCTCACAGTCTCACTGTTGCGCAAGAATAACTCCCATCAATGGCACCAAAGTCAAGAAAAACCAAAATTATCTTAAACCCAAATCTGATTCACGGTGTTGGGGAGTTCTCGGTGTCCAAAATGTACCACCTAGGGACAGAACAAAGCTCAAGAGGAGCATTGTATTTGGGATTATTCTGATTGTATTGGCAAGGTGGTGTAATGTTCTGGTTGTGTTGGTGGTCGATGGCAAAAGTGATGACTGTATGTGAAAACTATTGGAGGTTGTTGGGTTTCTAGAGTGAGAAAGAGGGGTAAGATGGGTGTTTTAGAAAGAGATAGGGATGTGTGAAAAGCTTTTAGAGAAACCAAGGAGTAGGTGATGAGCTATGGATATGGTGGTTTTAGAGAGAAGAGAGAAGAGAGAAGGTGGCGGTGTGGTGGGATGTAGCCGTAATTTTGGCTAGTAAGAGAAACGGGTCTTGTGAGAGAGGAAGAGTTTTAAGAATGGATGGCCATGATGATTTGACCGAGTCATGGTGGAGGGTTTCTAGAGCGAATAGAGAAAGAGAAGGTGCAGAGCGGTATTGTATTCAAGAGGAAGAAACTCTTTTGTGGGCTCCACATAACTTTTAAGCATCCATTCAATTGTATTTTGGTAACCGAGTGTTCCTGTTTATTGGTTGCTCAATGTTAGTGGATTACACGTGTCCGAAATTAAGGAGCAATGGTCCTTCCGTAGCTGATAAAGCGATTGCCCCTAACATTGCCCTTTCTATTGCGAATTAATCCATGAATTTTCAGTACTTTCAGGAAGAACAACATGAGTTTATAGTGCTTCATGTTCTTCTTCAATGGAAGCACTACGGCCGCGTTCGTTTTACAAGACATGACAGTGAGATTTGACTAGTAGCTATGGGTTTGGACTTATTTTGTATTTGGTTGCACAAAAGTACGTCGTGATTGGTAACCTGTGAATTCAGGATTAGAAGTCAAGTTACCCTCTGTTAAATTTGTTACTCTTGAATTTTGATATTTAGGCCATAAATACTCTGTATATATGGCCTTCATAAAGAGCTTGCATTTGTAAGCTTGGTGGGGATTTTGTAATTTTGGGATCTCAATTAAATCCTTGTGTGACGGTAGTCAAGGAAAAATTTATCTCCTAAATTTTTGGAATTTTGAATTTGAATTTCTTCTTGCCTCAAATGTTGACATGTATTCCTCGGTTGATCCAATTGGTTGACCTATTATGCAAAATGGGTCGAACCTCTTCGATTTGGGTTAACCATATCTCTCAGCGGGTAAAATTTCCACGTCAGCAGTGGGGCGCACATTTGATTTGAGCATTGGCATACAATAAGTTCCACCCACCCCACAGGACAAAGTGTGTGGACTATAACTTGGAGATGGAGAGGAACCTTTGAAAAGTCATATCGTCCATTCTATGAAAGGTGGAAAAGTGGGAACCAAATTCTCAAATGCCATATTTTCAGTGTGAGAAACTGCAGGTAGGACAGTCCTCCTGTCTAGAAAGAAGTTAAAACCATTGCATTCAAACCATGCTCATTGTTCACAGATTAAAACAGTATGGGGGGAGACTGAACACAAATTTAATTGTATGTTGGTTAACAGGTGTAGAGAGGGGTAAAACTGAATACAAATTTAATGTTTCATGGTCCAACTAATCAATATACAACTCAAAAACATAGTTTTGGCTGATTTATAGAAATTATATTTGATAGAAACACAGCTATGCTTGTTAGAATTCTACGTTATGAACTCATTTGGAGGTTACTCGAACTCAAGACCTCGACAACCAACAATGGCCGGCAGAGGAGTCATGGCCCCGAAGCTCTAAAATATCCTGTAGGCTTTAGTTTCACCGCTTCTTGTACAATATGTCCTTCAATCCAACCATGATTTCTGAGCCTGCGCATTACAGGTAAGGGCGGTATTTAAGCCGGACAATTGAATGCCATTAAATCACATGTTGACAGCGTGATAATTCCGTGAAAAAGCAAAGTTGTGGCCACGAATGATCATAATAAAAGAGTTGGTACATGTTGTACAGGCACCGGTAGAGTTGTTCATCAAATTTCATATTTTGTCAAACACTTGCGAAAAATAGCCCCATCAATTTTTCTCATTGAACTTTTGTGGAAAATAAACAGTGCCAGTATTACTATATATATCGGAATGTAATCAAATCTTCATGCCAAACAAAATCTTGTACGAAGCGAAGTGGTCATGATTCATCAAAGATAACCAAATAATTGAAGTTAAGGTAAATGCTAGAGAACCAAATAATTGAAGTTAAGAAAAATGCTAGGACAGCTGCAACTGTCCCTTATTCATCCGCTGATCACCTTCACATCAGCTAGACTCCACGTGAGCTTCCCTTTGAAGTTAATTTTGTTCGGGTTTCATATTTTGTCAACCATAAACCTGCCAAGGACAACTTTATTAATTTTCTGATTTGGCCTTTGGAAAACAAACTGTACCATATACGTAGTAATGTCAATTGTAATTAATCTTCATGCTATCAAACAGGGGCGGATATGTGTTGCTAGAGGGGCACGTGCCCTTCCCCCAGATTTAAAATTTTTTTTTTATATGTAATTTCTGCAAAATTTTATACTTTACCCCCTCTCAGATTTTTGAGTACTCTTTAGTTTACTTACATAGATTAAAGAGTGCTCTAGATGAAGTTTCTGTTCCGCCCCTGCTATCAAACCTTGTAAATTAGAATCTCTCTCTCCCTCTCTTTGTCTCTCTCCATAAATTTACACTATTATAATCTCTCTCTCTCTCTCTCTCTCTACATCTACACTATTATAATAAAGCAACACTTCAGTTTCGTAAAGCCTGATTTTTTAAGCCATGTCAAAATTTATAGCTTTTAAAATCATTTACATAGATTTTTTTTTGATATCAAAATCATTTACATAGATTAGTTCGACATATGTTTACGTATTAATTGAAAGACCTACTACCTAAAATTAAACACTCTAATTCAACTAGCTTAAAAGATTTTCGCATACGTTAGCAAAAAACGTGTTGCACTTGCACACACATCACGTGTTCTTTGTACCCAAGTTTGAAAATTTTGTTTTCGCCTACCTGCGAGAAAAACGTTTGAGACAGTACAAATAATTTTTTTGGCTTTGTATCGTAGCAGTGAGTCTTGCACTCACCCTTCAGGTTCTGATGCAGCGGGTCACCAAGAACAAGATAATCAACTCTAATTGGTTGATTCATTATGAATATTGAATTAAGATTCGTCTTACAACTTGTTGATTTATCACGAATATCAGGTTTAAGAAAATCAAACGCTCGTTGATTCGTAGAAAATACTGAACGATTAGAAGAGATGCAAATCGCACACAAATTTTATTAATATCAAAAAACTGCTGAAAAACGTTTTAAGTAAAAATATAAATAGGCAACACAAAACCCTAGGCCCGGGACAAACCGGGTTAAAAGAAAAACTGACAAAAAATTTAAAAAAATAAGCCCAAAACACAAAATAGGCCGAAAACGGTACTTAAAAGCATTTTTTCACATTTTCCTATGATTTTTTTCTTTCTCCGGCTTGTCATTAGCTTTTTAAAAACATATTATAATAGACAAACGAAGTTACGAGTCAAAAGTTATGACCGATTGAAGTTTACCGACCACCGACCCGCGCATAACGACGCCTTTAAATCTCCAAGTAATCTTCTGCTATGCCATCCGCATCATATTTCTATTGATGCACATGCATATGCTTAAAGTCTATATAAACTCTTCTTCTCTCGACACTGCCCTAAACCACCTCTCTCTCTCTCTCTCTCTCTCTCTCTCTCTCTCCTGTTGAATATATATATATCAATGGCTTCTTTTCATGACTCTATGCAACCTTATACTAGTGAGTGTCAAGTGAACTTCAACTCAGCAGCCACAAATAGTAACCTGGAAATCAAGAAGTCACTGGAGCTGGAAGCTACTTCAATGCAAAACCCTAGAGAAGTACATGCTGTTACCGTGGAAACTGGTTTGAAGGATGATGGAATTTTCTTGTCATGGGAGGATTTGTGGGTGACAGTTTCGGATGGAAAACGAAGCAGCAGATCAATCCTTCAAGGTCTTACAGGTTACGCACGGCCCGGTGAGGTCTTGGCCATAATGGGTCCTTCTGGCTGTGGCAAATCTACACTGCTTGATGCCTTAGCAGGTACTCTCATTTGTCTCAAAATGATTTACAAATACGAAGAAATTATAGGCAGCACAAAAGGGTGTCTTTGAATGCTTTGTACAGCCTATACCTTAAAACCTTAAGCAACCAAGGCATGATTTTCTTTCTTCTAAACCAAAAACTCTTAATTAGTTAACTATTTTCGGAGTTTTTTTTTTCTTTTTTGAACAGAACTAATCACTTAACAACTATTTAAGTGTAAATATTTAAACACATACACCAAGGTGAGATATGGGTTTTAAAGTCAAATCTTTGCTGCAATCATGATTTATCCAAACATATACTGTTTACATTTTTTAAGTATGCAGTCTTGTATTTTACAAAACCCAATTGAAAAAATACTAATATTTGACAAGACTCGTTGTAAATATCACACATACAAAAAAACTAATAATTTTTTACAATTTTAGCAACATAATTTTGTACAAAAAGATTTGACATTCAGAATACTTTTAAAACTATTCCAAGATCGAAAAAATACAAAAAGCAGGCATATTTATGTGTTATATTAACTTCAAGGCTAGAAAATAACGCAAGGGGAACTGTAAAGAAGCTCACTGAAGCATCTGTGAAAAACGGTTTTTACCAAGGGCTGAGATTGAGAAACAGGCATAGTCCTTTTCAACTTTTGCCTCAGATTGTCATCTAGTATGGAGCTCTTCAAGCCCCAATGAGGCCAGACGAAAAAGAAAATCGGTCATACGGACCAATGGTTGCCACACAATGAATATCCAAAAACACAAGTTTAATTCAAGAACAGTTATTTTACAGCGTCTTCTTGGGTTCTTCTCATCTGAGTTACCTCTCTCATGACCTATTTTTTCATAGAATAAACAGAAGAAAATGACAATGAAGAAACGATCATGTCCTCTTACTCTCAAGTGTCGCTATTTGCTGATGATCCGATATGCACATAAGACGTATAATTAATTAATTTACTCTCACACTGCAGGGAGATTGGGAGCCAACACAAGACAGTCGGGTGATATTCTAATTAATGGTCACAAACAGGCTTTAGCTTATGGAACTTCGGTAAGGGAACAAAATCAAACAAACATTTTCTTCATTGATTTGTGAACTCTGAAAGACTAAACAGTAAATTTTGTTTTGCTTTTCATGGAATTAGGCTTATGTGACTCAAGATGAAACCTTGATTACAACATTAACTGTTAGAGAAGCTGTGTACTATTCAGCCCAACTCCAACTCCCAAACTCCATGTCCAAATCTGAGAAGAAGGAGAGAGCAGACATGACAATAAGAGAGATGGGCTTGCAAGATTCCGAGAACACAAGAATTGGAGGATGGGGAGCGAAAGGCCTCAGTGGGGGACAGAAGAGGAGGGTAAGCATCTGCATAGAGATTCTAACGCGCCCAAAACTCCTCTTCCTCGATGAACCAACAAGCGGGCTGGATAGCGCAGCTTCGTATTATGTCATGAGCAGAATCGCAAAACTTGATCAAAGAGAGGGAAGAACTATCATTACATCCATTCATCAGCCTAGCAGTGAAGTCTTCAGGCTATTCCACAATCTTTGTCTTCTGTCTTCGGGTAGAACTGTATACTTTGGCCCTGCTAGTGAAGCAAGTGAGGTGAGCAAAACGAATAATTCCTTGGAAATGTACTAGTTTAAAGTTTGATCAATAACTAATCAGTCTCAATCTTGATTCAATGTAGTTTTTTGCATCAAATGGTTTCCCTTGCCCGACACTTCAGAATCCATCCGACCACTTCCTTAAAACCATAAACAAGGATTTTGATGAGGTAACATATATACTTCCAATAGTATTTTCTACTTCCTGCGTTATTCTTTATGTAATTGATAACATTATATTTAAACAGGACATAGAACAAGGTTCCACTGGAAAGAAAGCCAAAGAGGAAGTGATCAATACTCTCGCAAAGTCGTATAAATCATCTGATGGTTACCAAGCAGTTCGAAGACAAGTTTCTGAAATATGTAAACAGGCAAGCAAAATAACACTTAGGCCGTTTGGTATAGTTGTTTTTGTCTAAGTTTTTTTTAAGTTTACAAATAAAAAAGTTAATTTTTTTTGACTCTTTTGTTTTTCTGGCTTTGTTTTAGTTAAAGATAAGCAAACAAAAAAAAAAAGAGTAAAAAAATTTGACTTTTTTACTTATAAGCTTAAAATAAAGTAGGCAAAAAAGCTATACCAAACGGCCCTTACTTTACATATACATCTGATTTTTTTTTTTTTTTTTTGCAATAATTACTGATGAGTGTTTGTGGAAATTTCAGGAAGGTCGAGCACTTGAGAAGGAGAGAAGCCATGCTAGCTTCCTTACTCAATGCCTAGTTCTTACCAAAAGATCTTCTGTGAACATGTATCGCGATCTTGGCTATTACTGGCTGCGCCTAGCAGTTTATGTTGCATTGGCCCTAGGTCTGGGTACCATCTACTATGACGTTGGCTCGAGTTACAGTTCAATTCAGGCAAGAAAAATAATGCACAAATCTAGGATCCAACAAATAGAATGTAATTCCATCCTTTCATATTTGAGCAACAAGAAAGCCAATATTGATCAGCATTGTTTTGATTAATATTTCAGGCCAGAGGTGCAATGCTCATGTTTGTAGGTTCATTCCTGACTTTCATGGCAATAGGCGGCTTCCCCTCATTTGTCGAGGATATGAAGGTATAAAGCATCATCCTAATCGCTCCGATTTCATTGAATTCCATGCATGCATGCCATGACCCTAATTGAATTTGATCCAGGTGTTTGAACGGGAGAGATTGAACGGGCACTATGGTTCCAGTGCATTCGTCATTGGCAACACACTTTCTGCAGTGCCATACTTGGTACTAATTTCACTAATTCCTGGAGCGCTTGCTTATTACATGACTGGACTTCAAAGAGGATATGAACACTTCATGTACTTTGCTTCAGTGCTCTTCACTTGTATGATGCTGGTAGAGAGCATAATGATGATTGTTGCGAGCATCGTGCCCAATTTCCTCATGGGTATAATAACAGGTGCAGGAATCCAAGGGCTAATGATATTAGGAGGTGGATTTTTTCGGTTACCCAACGATCTTCCCAAACCATTCTGGAGATACCCTTTGTACTACATTGCCTTCCATAAGTACGCGTACCAGGGAATGTATAAGAATGAGTTTGAAGGACTAACATTTCCTGGTAATCCAGCAGGAGGACCGGCTCGGATCAATGGTGAAGATATTCTGAGAGATGTGTGGCAAGTTGAAATGGGTTACTCTAAGTGGATTGATTTGGCCATCTTGCTGGGAATGGTGGTTTTGTATAGGTTCCTGTTTTTTGTCATAATCAAGACAGTTGAAAGTGCTAGGCCTGCCATTAGCGCGTTCTTGTCTGTGCCGCCTAAACAGTCGAAACAAGTCATGGTGAATCCAACTGATACTTCTCCAATTCACATGAAGTAACTCTCTCACATCTTCGATCGTCCTGTGAATTTACTGCAACGCCATGTAGTCATCAGTTAGCTGTACTTTCATCTTTGTCAAGAAGGCGTAGACTAATTTTTAGAATTTATATTAGTTGGACTAGAGATCCAAGATTGCAGCCCCCTTTGTAGCATATCTCCATCAAAGTTGCCGGACTATGTGCTTGTGTGCTGGTCAAATCACTGGCCGGCCGGTAAAATTTTAGTATCCAAAATCTGATGCGTCTAACAAGCAGCTGTCTTTTTTTTTTTTTTCTCAAAAACAAACAAGGCCCAGAAAACAACAAAGCAAAGGAAGCCTATTTACTAGCTGCTCTCCAACTCAACAATCCGACTGGAGGCCACTGGTAGCTCGGATTCCGCGAGAGATCCTGAGAAATCAACCCTCAAAGCCCATGCAGCAAGCTCATGGGCAGCCTGGCATAATCTTATTTTCATACCCATGAGTAAGAATAAGCATGCAATCCAAAGAAAAAGGAAGAAAAATAGTATGCAAACTTTATACCTATGAAGAACCATGTAATGTAGTTATCAATTAGAAGGCCAGAAGACGATGCAAGGGAAAGAAGGGCAATGCATTAACAATTGAACTATAATTTACTGTTAATTATGTAATTTACTGTTAGGATGCTCCGCTCCACTCTTGGAGGAAGTCCACCGACGTCGATGATGCCGCTTGACTTCTAGTCGTCGTCCCGTAGGCAGTGGCGGAGCCACACTATACCTAGGACAAGACTCCCCTCCATAATTAAATATTTAAAATTTTTTAAATTTTTTATCTTATTACTTCACGTGTTGATAAATAAACTCTAATGAATAACGTTGTTTTTCAATGAAACCCATGATCTCCTTTTGTTAATTTTTTTTAATGTTAAGTAAAATCTTGGATTTAAATAAAATAACATCATTCGTTAAATTTGAGTGACTAACACGTGACGTAGTAGGATATAGAATTTAAAAGATTCTGGATATTAAGGTTTGGAAGGGAGCCAAACCCTAGAGGGGCAGCTGCACCCTCCCAAAATTTTAAAATTGCACTTTTGTTCATATTTTTAGATTTTGTTTCTCAATTTGTCTTTTAAAAATTTGTGAATGCCCCTATAAAAGTTTCAAATACCCCTCAGATAATTGTTTAGCTTTATAGATACATTTTATATTATATATATACATATATATATATTTGCACATTATAACACCCATATACATATGGAAGTCAAGTACCAGCTAATTAGCTACTCAGGCTGGTGATGTAGAACCCAACGCTGAGATGATGCAAAATTAAGTAGTTTAAGGAGTGAATATGTAACGTTTTAGAGTTTAAAGTGATTTAGTAATAGTGAGTCATAATTAAGAAGGTATTATTATAATTAACCCTTTTATATTATCTGCTAATTGAGTTTGGTTCAAAAATAACTTGCAAGTACCACCAGATTATAAGTAAATGCCTTCGTTCTTCACTGGCCATCCAAGAATCAGTTCAACGCTGTAGATAGACGTCTAAAAGCAGAGGTGCGGAATGGTCAGGCTAGAGGTGGACATTACTAGGGTTGGATCGGGCCCACCCATTTAACCTAAAATATATTTTGTAAATAATTTAGAAAAAAATAATGTTAGACAATATAAAATCGTAATCAGTGGCGGTGCCAGGAAATTAATCCGGGGAAACCAAAGTATCATCTGAATTCTATGATCTCTCTCTATTGTCGATTTAGAATTCTCTTTCTTATTGTTTTTTCTTTTTTCCTATTCTTTGTCTAACTCATGCACCATTTCTTGCAGCCAAAATTTAGGATGTCTCCCCCTCCTCTGGATTGTTTTTTCGAAAAGTGTAAATTTCTTGTACTGGTTCTTTGTGTTAGAAAAGCATAAGGTGTTCATATACATGAATTGAAACTTCTCTTATAGTTATTGTGCAGTTTTTATTGCAAACTTCTACTACAAAAGAAGAATAAGAAGCTCGGTTCTCAAAGTATCGTCTCGATTCTATGATCTCTCTCTGTTGTCGATTAAGAATTCTCTTTCTTATTGTTTTTTCTTTTTTCCCATTCTCTCTGTCTAACTCATGCACCGTTTCTTGTAGCCAAAATTCATGATGTCTTGCCCTCCTCTGGATTGTTTTTTGAAAAGCGTAAATTTCTTGTACTGATTATTTGTGTTAGAAAAGCATAAGGTGCTCTTATACACAAATTGAAACTTCTCGTATGATTATTGTGCAGTTTTTATTGCGAACTTCTACTGCACTTCAGCCTATTTTGGTTGAAAATTGGGAAAGTGGTAGGTTTTTCATTTCTTAACTAGCTGGTTTAGGGTGCCTGCCTCTCACTGAATCAACAACTGTCTCTGATGGCAGATTCAATGAGGAATAGGCTTTTTTCCATTAATTGTTTATGCTTGCTGTCCATTTGGACTAATAGTTGGAAGGAAAAGAAAAACCTTATTAGTTGCTTGATCCCATTATAAAATTTTAGCATAATTTGTCTCATGTTCACAAAATTCTTGTAACAGGTTGTTCGAGTTTAGCATAGTGAGGCGACGGCCGGAGAGGTATGGCTTACTTTGATTGTAGAAATCACCAAATTATTTTATTATTTTTCCTCCATTTTTCCTTTCCTTTCCTTTATAGGTAGAATCAAACAGAGAAAGGAAATGAACAATGATTTTTCCTTCATTTCCCTTCCATTTCCCAAGTTCCAAACATGCTCTAAGGGAACTTGAAAGCTTCACTCAATAGCTTGAATTGCTTGATGATAACAAATGAGCTCTCCTCTCATATTTATAGTCATCTACCTTCTCAATGGATAGTTGAGATTAATTTTATCCAATGGTAGGGAGAGTCTTTAGAATTTTCTATACAAATATCTAGATATTTACAAGTACAAAGTTTTCTTAGGAAACTAATCCCCCCTTTTGTATAATTCTCCACATATTGTATCATTGTGTATGAGTTTCTACAATATTCTATAATTCTCTACACTTAAGCTCTGTTATTTGGATGCCCTAAAATAGCCTAGAACATTCTAGGCTTGTGGTGCAAATTTGGGTCTTCAAGTAAGCAACATAGCATCCAATGGGTGCTAAAGTGGGTAGGCCGTGACATCCTCCCCTACCTAACTTGGCGACGCCCTCGTCACATACTCATCCCAAAATGCTGCAATCTTATCCGGGAATTGCCATAAGTGTTCATCACGTTCCCAACTTGCTTTATTATCAATTTGCCCCTTCCATTTCACCACATACGCCATGTAGCTTGGAAGAATGCCTCTCCTCGAGATGACTCTATGATCAATGATGGCATTAACCTCCTTATCATGTAAGAGGGTCAATGTTACGAGAGCCCTCTTGGATTCACCTCGGCTGGGGTCTTCTTTGTTTTTATGGAATAATTTCAAAAAACTTACGTGGAAAATTGAGTGAATGCGGTGTAGACGTGGCGGCAACTCTAAGTGATAAGAAACCTTGCCAAGTTTGGAGGTGATTTGGAACGGTCTCTCGTATCTCTGCACCAACCCTTTATGAAGTGATTAGAATGCCTTGATTTGGTACGACAAAAGCTTTAGCAAGACAAGATCCCCTTCCCTTGGCCATCTTGGATTGTTCATGCTATCTCTTGGCAAACTTGTAAGTTACATGACTCTTACCTATATAGCCTGAGGTAGTGGTGTTGGGTGTCAATGGTAATTGCCTGGTGGCTAGCTTGAATGGGCACACTTCGGTTGGTGGCCTTGCTCTTTTGTAAGTTGTAGTAGAATTGAGCCACATCCAATAACTTGGTCCAATCTATTTGATTGGCACTCACAAAATGCCTCAAATAAAGCTTCAACAATACATCAACCCATTCCGGTTGGCCATCTAACTATAGGTGGAAGCTAGCGGAGAAATTAAGGTCCGACCCCATCATCTTGAAGAGCTCCATCCAAAATCTCCTAATGAATCTATTATCTAGGTCACTAATAATAGACCTTGAAACTCCCCAATACTTGATAACATGTCAGAAGAATAGGCGGACAGTTTCTTCCGCCAGGCACTCCTTAGGGATAGGAATGAACACCTCATACTTAGAAAATCGGTCCATAATGTCATTCCCTTTGGACTTAGGGAGAACGGAGATGAAGTCCATAAAAACACTCTTCCAAGGCCTTTGCAGACTAGGCAATGGTTCCGAAAGTCCCATTGGCCTGTATTAGTTTAACTTGTCTTGTTGCACACGAGGCCTATCCTCCCATAAAGCTCTATATCATCTCTTAAGTGAGGCCAATAATAAGCATTGTCAACAAGAGCAAGTGTTTGATGCATACTTGGGTGTCATTTGGAGTCATGCCACTCCTTTATAATTTTTCACCTTAAGGTGCGCCACTTGGGCACATATATTCGGTCCCCCTTGGTGATAAGCAACTAGGGGTGCACAAAAAACCTGAGAGACCTGAGACCCGAATCGAAACCGAAGAGATTGGTTCGGTTCAGTTCGGTTTTTTTTACCATGGTTTGATTCTGGTTCCTAAATTTTTGGAATCAAAGAGATCGGTTCGATTCTTGGGTCTATATGCATTAGAACCGAACCGACCCGAGAACCGAAACGAGACTCGATCTTATATTTATTTAAAAACTTTACATATATTCTATTTATGCCTTTAAATCATGATTATTTAAACTTAATTATTATTCATATATATTTGTATGTTGTTTTATTATTTTTTTAAAAAAATTAGGATACAAGATTAATATTGTTTTTAATTTTTTAAATAAAAAATATGTTTTTTGAACAATAAAACCGGACCTGAACCGACCCGAACCGAATCGACTCGAGTTGGTTCGGTTCAATTCTCTAAAGCGATCGGTTTGGTTTCGGTTCTCAAATTTTTGGAACCGAAGAGATCGGTTCGGTTCTAGGTCTAGCACAGACTCGAACCGAACCAACCCATGCACACCCTTATAAGCAACTTATCTTTGAGCTAAAACCATCGCGTCTTCACTTGAGTCGCATACTCCATCATGGTCTTGGTTTGAGGGTCATGCTCCATTCCTTCAGGTATCTGGTCTAACAAGGGACATTGTGGTTGACTTATGGAGGTAAGTTCGGCCTTCCGATTTAGTGCGTTTACCACAAAATTTGCCTTCCGCAGTTTGTACTCCAACGTGTAATCAAACTTCTTGAGGAAGTCTTACCACCTTGCTTGTTTAGGAGTTAGCTTCTTTTAAGTGAAGAAGTAACTCATGACAATATTGTTTGTATTCAACCCGAACTTGGAGCTCAAAAAGTCATATATGTTGTCATGTGCGCAAGCAATGAACTACGACGGTCATTTCTTATCCTTACACTGTGTACTCCTCTCTGTGTCATTAAGCTTGCAACTCTCAAATGCTATAGGGTGTCCTTCTTGCATGAGCACCCCTTCAATGGAAAAATCTGAGGCATTGGTGTACACCTCAAATGGCTTGGTATAGTCGGGCAATGCTTACACGGGCTCCTCAAATGGCTTGGTGTAGTTGGGCAATGTTAACATGGGCTCCTTTATGATTGCCTTCTTTAGTGCTTGGAAGGCATCATCACACTTTGTCGTCCATTTTTACGAATGGTTCTTCTTGAGAAGATCCGTTCAATGTGTTGCAATAGTCGAGTAGCCCCAAATAAACGTGCGATAATAATTAATTAAACTAAGAAAGGATTGCAATTTGGTTACCTTCTTTGTTGGCTCCCAATCTTGGATGGCTTGCACTTTGGTTCCATCCATGCATATCTTGCCTCCTCTGACCATATGTCCAAGAAAGTTGACCTCCGGTTGAGCAAAGGCACATTTCGCCCATGTGAAACAAAACTTGTGCTCCTTTAGGACTTGGAAGACTTGTCGTAGGTGGTTGACATGCTCCTCCAATGTTGAGCTATAGATCACGATGTCGTGTAGATACACCTCGACGAACTGATCTAACTTCAGAAACCCCAATGATCTCGCAAGAAGCAATAATCAAATTGACCACATAAATCGAAGGAGAAGAAGGAAAATAGGAAGGATTCCACCATATCTAGCACATAAACGTGAACTCGATCCAACACCACCTCTTCCCGTTCTTCTGCAAACCCTAGAGAATTCCCTCCCCTTCTTATCTCCTTGTATAGGCACAGTAGAACCAATGAATTCGCCATGTTTGGCTATAAGCTGTTACACTGTTTGGAACCAAATTCATTTGGTAACTGGTATCGTATACGAATAGGGAAAGTGAGGAGATTTATAGGAAATTCCTTAACTTGGAACTAAATGATTTGTTTGGTATATTTCATTTCCAAAACATCATCCCTTTCATTTTTTTTCAAGAAATTCAAAAATAAAAGTTTTTATTCCTAAAAATTGTGGGATTTTCAAGCACAACATTCAGAAATATTTTTCGAAACTAACATACTAAATGAGTTTTCATATTATTTTCATTTTTATTTTGTGAAGAATAAAAACAGTTTCATAAATGTAACCAAAGGTGCTATAACTTTAAATTCCCTCCAAACTAGAAATTATTTAGTAGGTTCGGAACACCATGTCAGTATGATGTTGTTATGTGCCTAACCAATTAAAAATAAACACATATTATGTTTTTCTGTCAACTCAACTACATGGTAATAAATCTGAACATGTTAGGAAAGTTGATATTTTTATTATTCTAAAAATTAGGCCAATCAACTTTAAAATTAGGTTTCTGTCAACTCAACTACATGGTAATCAATATGAACATGTTAAGAAAGTTGATATTTCCATTATTCTAAAAATTAAGCCAATCAACTTAAAAATTAGGTCAATCAACCTAAAATAGGAATATATGTTTATTTTTAATTGATTAGGCACACCACATCATCATGCTGATGTGGTGTTCCGGACCTAATGAATAATTTCTCCAAACCAAATATTGAAAGTGTTTCTTAAAATACCTAATGTTATTGGAACTGTTTTGTTGGAAGAGTTGCACATTGTGAGGTGCTAGAATTCACTACAAATCAGGGGTTGATGTACAACAACCCTTCCACCGGTTCCACGATGAATATTGCTCGAGTGACGGCATACATCCGTTTCCACCATAGTGTCAATACCGTTTCAGCCAAGGTAATGTTTCTGTCATTGGTATAGTATGTACGGGTAGCGGTACATTATCAGGTACCGTTTTGAATTTATCATTATACGTATTATATACCTATAAACATATATATTTATTTATAAAAACATAATATAACATGTTATCCAACCTAGTATATTTTTAAACATATTTAAAGACATATTAATTGTCTAGTATATATTTAACAAATTTTCAAATATAAGAAAAGTAAATTATTTTAGAATAAATTACACAAAATTCAGTACCATCCAGTAAATCCGGTATTGGTCGGTATCGACCAGTACAAAACTCAACTTTCTTTGTATCGTTTTATGTACAATATTGATAAATATAATTTTCATTATATTAACCTGAATTACGAAAGAAGCTGGAGATTAGTTGAGTGTGTGTTAGTTGGCCCAGACACATTCACCGCAATAAATAAATAAAAAAAGTTACGGGGATGCTGAACCTTATTTGATTTCTTTAAATTTTGCATGTTGCCAACTTTGAATTTTGAACTAACTGGTCTGTCCTTGTTAGTGGAAGGGTTTATTACATTGCGCCTTGTACTTTACACCAGCCCTTTCACTTTTAATTTGTTGCATGTCAATCTTTTGTTAACCACTGATCAAAAAATAGACTGAAAAATCGTATATGACAAGCACATGACTTTTTTCAATGGGCAAAGATGTGAAAGTTAATATTTTTTCCTCCCAAAAACCCTCACGTATCGCACATGAGTCAAATTGGAGGTTAACTCTTATATAAAGCCTAACTACATTGTATATATCACAACATTTATCATACACGATTTTAGAGTGATTTGGAAAGAATCTACAGTAGATTAATAGGGAATGGACAAGTTTTATTTTTTTGCCTCTTGAAAAATGCTATGTGCGAAAATTTTGTATATTTGCTAAGTAGAAGTTAGCAGGAGTTTTTCATAGCAAAAAAATAAAAGTGTAAGAGCTTCATTATTACAAATAGAACTAAAAGTCCTGAAATGAGATTAAATGTAAAGTAAAAAAGTATAAAATGTAATTAACCCTAATAGAACTATCAACATTTTAGTGGCAGTGAATTTGTTCTGATTATTCTCAATATGATGATAGAGGCAAAGAAAGGAAGCTTTTGCTAATTTTTATAGTCTCATTGTATAATCCGGTAAATCCCACGTTAATTTTATTCAAATCCCATGGAAAAGAAAAGAAAATCAAATCTTCTATGTGAAACGATAAAGAAAGGAATGTCAAATCAAATCAGCTCCGGAGAAAATTTGGCAATCGTGCCCGGTTAGTGGTAAAAATGCTAAATTCAATCTTCAAGAGCCCAAATTTGTCTTCTAAAAGGGAGTAGGGCACGATAAACAACAGTAGTTTCTACAAGTATAGGAACTAAAATTTCTACTAAACCCACCGATCAAGGCCATGGCCTATCTCAAAGATGAAAAGTCAAAAATCCAGGAAATAAATAAAAGACCTTTGCTTTTCAGCCTTTTTGGAAAAAAAAAGAAAAGAAAAGAGAGCAAAAGCAAGGGCGAGAAACAGATGGGAAGTCAACAGATTCATTTTTGGGTTTGCTTAAACTTTTTATATGTTTTCACATAAATCGTGATAAGAATATTCAATTTTAAACTCTCTCCCCCTATTCAAATACCAATTCATTCTTTGATAGTTTTATGTATTTATTTTCACCAGTTATACAAAAAAAAAAAAAAAAAGAAAGAAAACTCCACATTGGCAATCATGCATTATTAAGCTTTCAGGGTATTTAAAAATAAACAAATATTAAACTTCAATTACACGGGTTAGGAAAGATTAGATGTGGTCTTTTGCCATGATTAGCGTATATACATAACCATTAATTCTTTGGTTGTTTTAAGTAACTATTTTCACAAGCCATAGAAAAAAACTACACATTAACTACCAAGCAATATTAAGATTTTTGGATATTTTAAAAATAAAGAAATCATATAATTTTAATCCTGTGCATACCACGTGTTACTGCCCAGAGTAAAATATATATTATGCGATTGAAATCAAACGAAATTCCATGAATTATTAATCTTTTATTTTTTATTTTTAAAAACCAGAGAATGAATATAATTTTAATTAACCATACATTTTTAAATATACACATACAGTGCATAGGACCAACGACTAAAAAATAATTTTCACAAATTATTAAGCTTTCAATATATCTAAAAAAATGAAACAATTTTAATTAACTACACATTTTAGAATCTCACTTGTTGATTTGGATGCTCTCCATGCTATGGTTAAAATGGAGATTTTCATTCTATTAATCAATAATCTAGATGAAGTCTTACAAAATATTTTTATCAAACTATGTTGTTTTATATTAAAATTTATTTCCTAGTGTATAACTATAAAATTATTTATTTTTAAATAAGTTATTAAGGCAACTCATTGACATGTTAACTCCATTCCAACCATCTAATGAAGAGATTGGATCCTAATACACTCAAACCATCTTGATTTCACCAATGGAAACAATAACATATATATATATATATATATATCAAGCAAGCAACATGTGAACTACAGAAGCCCCACGGTGATCCATCCAGCCAAAAAAAAACTCAATTTGTTAAATATAAGTTTGCACACGAACATGTCCATTTACCATTCTTAACTGTAGTTACAAAAGCATGATAAACGCAATTGTTTTCACCTCTAAAAGTACTTGAGAGATCCATCCAATCAGCCCTGTCACCGTTTGTCTCGTGTTGTCACCCAACCAGCTGTGACACTCTTGGCGACATGCTCTCTTTGATTCTTCAATCGCCTAAAAAGAGAGAGAGCACCCAAAAATCTTAGAAGAAAACAATAATTTCCATTCTAAATAAGAATTTTCTAGGCTTATGAGACAGGCCATCAGATGGACATCCAATGAGGCAAAGACAGTGACAAATAGAGCAATCGTACATGCAACGCAAACTAATTTTAAAATTACTGCCATCATATACTAAAGTGTGGGTCAGGAAAAACAAGCTTATTTATGCTTATCCAACCCCAAAGGAGAACTAGCCTTTAGCATTCAAAAAGGGCAATCCTACCGGCAACCCAATACAATCATTCCGTAATATGTTTAAGCCTGAAAAATCAAGCTTCCTTACATTTGGCCAACTCCAAATGAAATTTAGGTTTCATCGTACGAACATGCTCTAAGCGAAATCCTAGAGCAAACCACCTTGTCCCTATCCTGTGAGGCTCCTCAAGACATTAAATTGCTGTTTCTTGGACAATAAAAATTTGTTATTTAATTGTTTTCTTGCCACTAACAGTTACGTTGGCTATTATAATGAGAATAGTCATAAGAAAAAAAAAAAATTCAACATGAAAATAGCCTTCTTAAGTATGGTTGGTAACTGCCTTCATACCCTGCTCTATTTTTTTTTGCTGAGTAACATAGAAGGATAACAAGGAAGAAAAGAAAAAAAAAGAAACAGAGCAAAAACAGAGCAACCAAACCCCTAACTACCACCACCAGGATTATCGACTAGACTAGCCTTCAACACAGACAAAGGAAGCTCTGTAGCCGAAAGAGAACCAGCAAAGGAGTTCCTAAAAGCCCAACCCACCATGTCGTGAGCAGTCCCATTACCCTTCCTGGGAACATAAGTCATCGCCCAATTGCTCTGTTGAGAAAGAAAGGATCGTATGTCAATCACCAGTGGGGCAATCGTCCATTGGGGGTGTTTGATAAAACCCAGGCAAGAGTGCACCGCAACCTGAGAATCCCCTTCAAGAGTCACAAATACATGCCATTCTGGCCTCCTCGGCTTCTGCAGAGAGTGCTGAGTAGGAGTAACCTGAGATGGCTTTAGCAAAAATTATCCTACCATTGTGATCCCTCGCCACAGCTGCAGCAGCCATCTTACAATTAGAGAATGCCACATCAAAATTCAGCTTGAAAGCACCCGGTGCAGAAGACACCCATTTACGACGAGCCAGCACAAAGAGCTAAGATGGGATTGTATGAGTTGAACATGGAGTTATACACACCTCCATGAAGCTTATAAAAAGTCGGATGTGAGATTCTCGAGAAGCTAAAGTTAGTCGTTGATGAAAGCAACTAGACTAAGATTCGTATGGTGTTAGAGTGTGACAGACTCTCAGCGGGAGCTCCATCATAGTATATGTATCGTACTATATATGCTATAAGACGACCATTTATGGGAGTGATAGAATAGATTTGTGCTTTGTCACTGCGTGAGCTATATGGACTTTGAGTCCAAGTTTATACCCTTTGGGACTTAAAACTATGTCATGAATTTGAAACTTCATGTTACTACTTTAGCATGCTATTTAAGGGTCACGAGGAATACGATCCAGTGGAGCATGTCTAGGAAAGCAGTTGAGTTTAGATGGACTAAAATTAAGTGGCTAAGGAAAGATCATTTGACATCACACTGATAATTTGTTACTCATAGCCTGTGGCGATTGTGTTAATATTAGTTTTTGATATGATCATGAGCACAAATACATTGAGAGGTCTTGCATAACTCTGTATTAGTTACCAGAGGATTAAAAGTATAAGATCTGGTGTGATTTTGTGATTTGGAGTATACATGAGATGATTGAGTTGTAGTGTTATGTTAGTTAGATGGTAACTTAATATAACATTCCTCACCAATACTTTTCTTGTCTGTTGCATGTTCTATTTTCTTGTATAAGGAACTAAACATGATAAGAGATTTATGAGATGAGATAATGGATGCCCCTTGTGTCCAAGTGGAGATGTTGCATAGGGCCCACTGTATGTCCACATGGGCACATGTATATATATTCAGTATATATATCACCTCCTATTGATAAGGAGATAATGAACTATACTTATCATATTTAAACTCCTAGAAGATAACGATAAATGAGTCTTATCTTTATCATGACGTATATATGTTATACATAGACTGTATCAAGAGAATATCCTACATATTATCGGATTGCTCTCTCTCTCTCTCTAGTTCTCTTTAGGGCTACCATTTAAGAGCTTTAGGATTTGGATTATGTATTCTTCGTATTGGACTCTAATAGCACTCTACTGTTCGACAAAGAAGACACTCAAGGGATTTTGAATTGATTTGTGGTGAATTACACGTGTTATGCGAAGGGCTTGTAAAGCAAGCAAGACAATTCATAACATCGTATTGTAATCCGCATCAGGTATTTCGTATATCTACCCACTATATTTTCCTACATGTTACATCTCCGAACAGAGGTTATGAATTAATGAATCACCTCTTGGAGTTCTTTAGAAAATTATAACTCTCTCCAGGTAGAGCTTCTGACGGTTGAGTGGTTTCAATGGTGATCTTTTTTCAATACTCTCTTCAATGCTCTTCGTTGAGGAAGAGAGACGTGAGTTTATGCCCCAGCTGGCAGAATCAGAAATCCTATCACTCACCAAATCCAGTGCATGTCCATTTTTGCTGTCAGAATTTTTCAATATTGTCTCCAAATTGTCCATCAATTGAACATCTTTACCGGAAAAGTCAATGATCCAATTACAGACCCCCTCCATTTGAACTAGCATATCCTCCCTTTCTGCAGACAGCTTCATTGTCTTCAAGCAGAATTTTTTTGTCGCACTGAAGCTCTTTAACTAGACCCTCCAGGTGCCCCTGCTTGTTCCAAAACCGGTCCTTCAATCTTTCATATTTTGATTTTTGGGATTCCAATATTACAGCTTCGAGCTTTGCTACTTGTTTCTGTTGGGAATTTGGACTCCCCAAATTCACCCACTTTTAGGATCTACCTTTGATAGGGGTATCAAGATATATAGAGAAAAACAAAATGTAAGAATTTACATGAAAAACTCTCAAAATAGAAGAAAAACTACCAATCTTACAGAAAAATACACTACGTGAAAAATTATTATAATCACACAATTTTTTCTCCTCACTCCAAAAATACCCACTAAGCTTTTCCACTAGCTAAATTTTAACTTTCACCTCTTTAAAATAATTTTACTAAAATTAAAAGTTACTAGCTAAACTATTGACTGGTATACTTAACCAATAAAATATAACCATACTTATATAGGTCTTGAGCCTTGTCCCCTTTTTATTTCCAACTTATGTGAGATTGCAAAGGAGCAAAACACAACGGTTTCTTTGAATGAAGCAAGGATTCATCCTGAAAATTCCGTTTCTGACGTAAATCATTGATCTCTTTTTCCATCTCATCGATTGTCTTGTTCTTCTCTTGAATTTCTAACTTCTTCATATTCTCAGCCTTCTCCAAAGCTTCATTAAGCACGTCAAGTTCAATCTGTTTTTCTGTGAATACAGAAAAAAGAAATACACTAGTGCAGCTTTCAAAGTCTTGCTTCAGTGACACAGCCTGTCTGGAGAGATCTTCTATGTTCTGGTCTTTCTCCTTTATAATTTTTAGAGGCCCGTCTTCCTCTTGCTCAAAGGTTTTTTGTGCATCTAATCTTGCATGAATGGCAACTTCTAGTTCTCTCTTTGCAGACTTTTGCTTCAACAAAGCAATCTCGTCTTGAAGCTTTTCTATGCTACATTTCTTTTTTTCTGCAATTCGGTAGTAGTTCTCTTTCTCCTACTTATGAGCTTCTATAGCCTCCATTTTTTTCTGTAATCATCGGTTCTAGCTTAACAATCAGATGCTGGAGACGACCTTCTTTTTCATCTTTTACAATGCCAAGAAGGCTCTCTTTTTCTTGCTTGAGGACTTCTGGGTTTTCTTCGAGGTACACTTTCTCCTTTTCCGCACTAGATTTCCATTTCTGCAGTTCAAGTTTGGTTGGATCGACTTCATGAATTTTCTTGGCCAATTCGCAATTAGCTCTTTCTAGCGCATGCAAAACATCATTGTTGCTCTTTTTTAGGGCATTTTCCATTTGCACAACTTGTTCTTTCAAACAAACTTCAAATATAGATAACTCATCAAACGCCTACTTATGCCTCTCAAGCTCCTCATCCATTAAACTCCCCTGATATTTACTGCGATCCAAGGACTCAACCTTCTTCACTAGGAATCGTCCTTCCACTCTCTCCTGCTCAGCATCACCATCAACTTCAGATAGAGCACTGTTTTTGGTCTCCAATTGCTTCTTAAAAGCCAAAATTTCTGTTCCCCCTCTTTGTTGCTCATCTACATTCCTGCTTTTTCATTAAACAGCTTTGAGTAAGCTGCAAAGAATTCTGATTTCATTCTGAACCTCCATCAGACAATGTCAACCTTCTAACTTCATCTGCAATTCCTGTATTTCTTTGCCTTTGCCCTTCAAGTCAGATATGTTTATATCTCCCTCCCTCTTTTCCAACCGAGAATTCCATTCAGCTTCTGTTTCTTTGAGATTCACAGAACATTGGCTATGCAACTGCTCCAAACCTCGAAGCTTGTTTTGCATCTTTTTCAATGGATCACCTCCAGCATTCTTGATTTGCGTCTCCCGACATTCTTTAAGAGTTCCCTGCAGTTCCTGATTCTTCTGCCCAAGATAGAAAATTCGGTTTGGACAAGTTTTCGATCCTTGATTTTGCTTCTTGACACCCGAAAATTAAATTGTCAAAGTGCGATGTTAACTTAAAAACCTCAACTTCCAGGATCGTTCTTCTGCTTTGTTCATGAGATAGGGCTTGGTATCTTTAAATGGCAAAGAAGACTTTCTGAGATTCTAGTTTGAGGATCTAACCAAACAGAACCTAGCTTCCATGAATTTAACTAGCTGTTTATTGTGGGCTTTCCCCAAACTCTCCGATAGCTCCTTCTTGGTCCGACATTCTTCCTTGACCTTTTCCGTCTCTCCTTTAAGTTCATCTAACTCATCATAAACTCCATCCATTTCCTTTCTTCCGAATATGTGCTCTCGAGACTTCCTGATACAATAAAAAAGGTGAAGGTGAGGTAACATGCTGTCATGCCGAAATGAAAAACTTGATTCAAGAGACAAATTGACATATAGATGAAAATTCTTGCAGAAGACATTACGCATAAGTAAGGGTCATCAAAAAGTCCGCGGCCCATGGCCCAGTTCAGGCCCGGCGGGCTTTGGCCCGGAGAGCCCAAGCCCGGGGTAGTAGGGTCTGGGCTTGGGTCTAATTTTGTGGCCTGTGGGCAGCTCATGGACTGGCCCGAAAGTTTGACCCATGGCCCACCCGTTGATATCTTATGAAATTAATAACTATTTTTTTTGAGGAGATAGTTCACCTAATGAAGAATAGTGATAAATAATTTTTTATTTCATGTATCACTTTTTGATATCTTATGAAATTAATAACTATACTGTAGTGATGCAGTCCTTCTCTCTAACTTCATTTGTTTACAAAATTTACATGTAAAGAATTAAGATCTATGAATGATTTCATGTAAGTACGCATTAATTTTTATAAATAAAGTTCTTTTTTCTTATTTTTGATACTTTTAGTATTTTAATGTAGTATGAAAAAAAGTTAAGGCCCATAAGCCCAGGCTTGGCCTAGGCCTGTGTAATATTCTGAACCTCTATTCATTTATATTAGTGAGAATTTCTAGTATTTACATTGTTTAATATTAATTATTGTCTCATTTGAGTCAAGAGTGACCAATGGGAGCTTGGATTGTAGCTTAAACCTATGAGGTGAAACACATGGGATTATTCCCATGTGTGTCATCTTGTGTGTTCTTATATATATATACATAAAACAAACACACACACTCACAGATACACACACCCGATCGGTTGAGAGAGGGAGAAGAGAGAGGAGAAGAAGGGAAAGAGAGATTGAAGGAGGAAGAGCTTGAAGGAGAGGCGAAGGAAGAGATTTAAGCCATTAGAAGACTTGACCAAGCTTGAAGAAATGTACAGTTCCATTTTCTCCTGCAATTATATGTGTGTATATATATATATATATATATTTGTGGGTTATGTTGTTGAGATTGTTGTGGGTGACTCTTTTGAGTCCTAAATTAGCTAAATATAGAGTATTGTAAATCCCATTGAAAGATTTGAGGGTTTGGGATGTAAAATCCCCAACTTATGCAAGTTAGAGCTTGAATTCCTAAAACCCTAGATCTCTTCATTTTTCTTGTTTAAAGTGTTTGATTTTGAGTTATTGTGGTCCTCTTGGGTCCATCTTTGGACCCTAGAAGCATTGGAAGAGTTTGGGAGAGTTTTGATAGAGTTTGGTTTTGATTTGAGTGAGGTTTGGTGATTTTCGAATTTAAATCTAGGTATTTAGCTTTGGAGTGGACTCCTTGCTTTTTGGAGGCGACTCCTTGTCTCAGTGAACTCCCAGATTTATTCATTTAGCTTTGGAGTGGACTCTTTGCTTTTTGGAGGCGACTCCTTATCTCAGTGAACTCCCAGATTTATTCGTTTAGTTTGGGAGGCGACTCTTTAGTTTCCGGAGGCGACACTTTTGCCCAGATAACTCCCCGATTTGTTTCTTCAGCTTAGGAGGTGACTCCTTAGTCTCCGAAGGCAACACTTTTGCCCAGATAACTCGCAGATTTGTTTCTTCAGCTCAGGAGGCGACTCCTTTGTTTCTGGAGCCGACACCTTCGTCCAGCCGCGGTTTCACTTTCCAGCTCAGACACTATTTCGTAAAACAGGCATAACTTTCTCTAGAAAACTCGGATTGACGCATTGTTTAAAGAATTGGATAGTAGACTCGTAGATCTTTGTATCCATTTAAAGTTTGTACTCTAATTCCTTATAGATCGAGAGATATTGAATTTTGAAATTGACCCAAAATTCTGCCATAAACTTTCTCCTTCCAAAACTTTAGTTCATTTTCTATGAGGCATAACTTCTTCATCCGAAATGTGCTTCTAGCCCATGACCTATCAAATTAAAGCTCTTTAAGCCTATTTTCAAATGAAACTAACCTAAAGTGTGAACTCATCCTTAAAGGGTGGTTGGGACGCGATGAAGGAGTCGATGTCTCGGCTTCCATGTTCAAACCTTAACCTTATGTTCTCGTTTTACATTGAGGCCTTATCCTAGGGTTTAGCCTCGCTCTCCCGTTGTTCGAGTGAGGTGTTATTGAGTCGGGGTTGAGGGACTTATGTGTTTAGTCTCAGTTTACATGTTATTGCTTTGCCTTATAGTCTTGTATTCATGTTTCTTTACTTCCATGTGCATTTTGTGTAGGAACGTCTCGTTTAGCACCCGTTCTATTGGAGAGAGGTGAGTAACGATATGCTATGAGTAAAACTCTATTAATTTCCATGTCTTAAATTCACCTACATATCATGCAATGTTTTCCATATATTGTCAATGCCTCAATGTTTATATTCAAGTATAAATATCATACCTTGAAATGCATGCAAGCTATACTCACGTCATGAATGAAAATCATGGACTATAATGTTTAAATGAAAGAGATGCTAAGTTTCCAATGTATGGTGCTAACTTGGGTCTTCTCGTGGCGCGACTTTAATTTAGCTCGATAGTCCTACGCTAGGGGACGTGAAATAAACTATGCTAGTTCTACGATAAGGGACGGGAAATAAACTATCTATGTTGGCAGACGTCCCTGGCCTAAAGAGTCTATGCGTGACCTTCATGGTTACTATGCGTGACCTTCATGGTTACTATGTTGGCCTAAAGAGCCTATGCGTGACCTTCATGGTTACTATGCGTGACCTTCATGGTTACTATGTTGGCTTAAAGAGCCTATGCGTGACCTTCATGGTTACTATGCGTGACCTTCATGGTTACTATGTTGGCCTAAAGAGCCTTATGGGTACCGTGGGGCTGAGACCAAGCGCCTGAAAGGGGGTAGGCAGGTGCGAGCCAGAACGGACACTATTGTACTGAGTACTCAGATAGCTCAAGCGCTCCCGAGGGAGTAGGCAGGGCGAAGTGTTACCGTCGCGATGCGTTTAAAACCGTGAGGTAGGCACATGCGTGACATGAAGCGCCAAAACGGGCAATATTGTACATGGTTAAGATCTTAGTCTAAAGAACCCTATATATGACCTGTAAGGTTATTTATGCGGCACCTAGCTCTGATATAGAGACGTAACATACTTATGCTCTATAATGAGAAATATAATTTGTCCAATGCTTCACAACAAGTTACGTATGTTTCGATAAATTGTAATGTCACGATATATCTCTCCTTTCTACGATATTATGAAATGCCTTACAGTATAATGCCACGGTATGCTCATGATAGCTATGTTATGCCTTACGAAGTCATGTTAGGCGTTATGTCTCACTCCTACGGTACTACGTTCAAATGTTATAACATTTTGTTATGAAAGCTTACGATATAATGTTCCAAAATAACGCTATGATTCCTACGTTCTCAAAGTTATGCCTTTACATTTCGAGAACGACGATATGGATGTGTCTAATGCTATACGGTAAGTTAAGATGTACGCTTACAAGTTTTGATGTATTATACTAATGACAAGCTATGTCATGTACTACGGGAGCATGCTACGACATGTCTCTCGTTTCTTCGACCTTATGTTTTAGAGATAGCAACTTATGTTGATATGGTAGTAAAAACCATGCCTTTTCAAGCTTACACTTATACATTCCTAGGTACGCGATATGTATGCATAAACGTTCGGCTATTGTCATATACGTTGAAGAGAAATATCAGTTGGGTAGTAACACACTTATGTTTTAGAACAAGAATCAAGATATGTCAAATTTTTATGATGATCTGTATACGTCACGCCTCTCCTTGATGATATTATGTCTCCAAATGGTATGATGTTTTAATACAAAAGCCTATGCTTAAGGTGTCTTTAAGATTATACTTATGTGATTCTAAGTTCATGCCACTTATGCATAAATGTGCCCTTACTGTCATGTACATTAAATATAAATGTAGCATATGGTATTTTATGCTCATGCATTAATGTTACTCACTAAGCATTAACTTACGTTTTTCTAAAAATGTTTTCAGGTGAACAAACTGGGAGGCCTTGAAGGAGGCCCACTACATGGACATTTGGATTGCGGCCCATGGGCCTTATGTTATGTACTAATTTAGGGGTTGGTCCCCAATGTTTTGTAATATTATAATATTATAACTGTGGTGGCATTTGATAGGCCCACCTTATAGAATGATTATATTTCACAGATTAGACACAGCTCTACTATGTATGACACACGTTTTACTTTACGTTTATAAAATTTTAAATTCCGCAATTATGTATCTTTTAAATGATAAAAGCACAGGTGTTCAACCGGGTTATGCAATGCGGCCTTAGGTAGCTAAGCTACTGGCCAGTCATGCACCCTAAATCCGTATGGGCCGGGGTTTCGGGTCGTGACAGCCTGGCCCGGCCTGTTGACCAGTTAAGGCCCGCTAGGCCTGACCCGTCCTGACCGACCCTACCAAAAAATAGGCTGGGCCGGCCCGGCCCATTAACGACCCTTACACATAACAGAAAAAACAAATTTGTAGTTACTGCTCAAAACTAATAAAGATCCATCAGTAGCCCATAAAAGGATGACCATCTAAACCTCTTGTGACCATTAACTAGCTTCCCCATGCTTGAATCCATGGTTTTATCTTTCCACTTATTTCTTAATTAATCACTTGAAACCCCCATAATGATTTCACGTGTCAAGGATTTAAAGCATATGACCAATGCTTTTATAGTGATGTATATGAACTAACAAAATTGGAAATGGAGCAACCAAAAACTTTAAGAACATTGAAAATTGAATGAATAAAGTTTTTGCAAGCTTTTGTTTGCACTGAAATATCACCTCCTCACCTTGTGCACCGTTGAATCCACAACTAGGATTGAAATTTGTAGTTCATACACCATTTGAATCCACGAACTCGTTCCAGCACTTAATTCTCCACTGAGTCTACGATAAAGCTTTTTGATCTAACAGCTTGAACCACCACAAGCTACTCTCTTCTCTTTGATTGTCACACCCCACTTATGGATGGGACTGACTGAGAGCCACGAAACCTTAGCCCATGGCTCACGAAAGCCTAAAACCTGTTTAAGTAACATAAACAATGAAATACCATGCTAGCAACAATACCTCTTTATCAATCAAAACAACTAGAATCATCGTTCATCCCAAGAAGAATTCATCTCCAATTAATGCAATAATAAAACCATCTCTAAATACCATCAGAAAATAAATCGCTTAAATATCCAAATGGATAACTAAATCAAATATGTATAATAGTGGAAGTCAATAAGAAAATCCTATAGAGGTAATCAAAGGTTCGCGGTTCCAAGTTCAACTCTAGTGACCAACTCTTTCACCTAAAATGTTTTAAATATGAATGTCAATGCACAGCTCAGTGAATGATAAGCCTTGCAATAATACACTTGATAATTGAAAATATAATTTGTCGTATACTGAATAATGAGCTAAAATAACTTCTTTAAAAACTTTTCCAATGCACAATCATATACTTTGCATGCTTTATTAAAGTAAAACAAGTAAATGGTGAAGCAAAATCATCTCTTAACATCTTATAACTCAAAACTGGAGCAAAATATCATCTCTTAGAATATAGTAATACTCGCAAAAATGATAAGTGCAACAACTTAGGAAACTAAGAATAACATCTCAAATCTCAATGCCAAATCTTATCTCAAGGCTTTAGCCCAGTGGATCCACACCGCACTTAGAGTCACCTCAAGGTGACGCCTGGGTCTGTTTCCTAAGCCCACCCAATTGAAGTTCTTCTACAATCGTTGAGAACTAGGTTTAACCCCTAGTTGCCAGAATCACCTCAATAAGAGAGCGTATCCCCTAGACTTCTCAGAAATGGTCCCAAACACAATATCATAAAACTTGTACTATCTTAATAAATAATCTTAAAGCATGCATAAAATCACTTTCTCAAAAGAATAGACTGGATCTCTCACAAATCTTCTCAATTAAATAATGCACTTTCTCAAATAATAAAATATTGCATTTCTCTTAAAAGCAACACATAATAATCTCAACTCATGCTTATTCTTAAAAGTAACAACTTTTCCTATATCAAAATAAAGCATTATAGTTTTTCAGTAAAATAAATGCTTGTGATAATTAAAATCATTCTTTACAAATCTCATATGCATAGGATTAAATTTGCAATTCTTATACTAGCAAGGCAAACCAATCATCTGATGTCCCAAGAATATGGACTCAAAAATACTAAAGCGAGGACTAACGAAGTCAATCTAAATTACAGAAATAAAATCATAATATTAAAATATATTATATGACTGAATTTAACTAAAATAACTTCAAAATTAAATTCTACACGTCGAAGAACCTTTATTTGGTCAAACTTACTAGGATGCACCGAACACCATACCCTTGACCACACTATAATAACCAACCCATCTTCTTTAATAGTAGATTCCCTTTTTCTACAACAATCGTTTCTTTTTCTTTTTTTTTTTTCTTTCTTATTTCTCCATGAACTACCCCTTTCTCTCTCTTCTACTCTAGTTGGGGCACACTGTCACTTCACATGGCATGGTAGGCATGGTTGCCCATGGCACCCAACCACGCGACACTTTAAATTACTCCTTCCAATGACTCGAAACATTACAACATCATATTCAACAAATGTTCAACCAATTAACGTATACAAAAGCCAACATCCTAACATCTTTACTGCTATCACAATCAAGACTCATAATACAAAAGCAAGGAACAAATCACTCCATTAATACTAATATACTCCCCTCCTTGCCAACCTGTAATGCTCTTCTCGATGAATAAGTCAATTAAAATCAATAATAAAAATTGTGACTTTAAGAACATTGCAATATTATAATGGTTATCTCACAGCATAGCTATACAATGGCGTAGGTCACTTACCTTTAAGGCAGTAACCAAAATTGCAATTGAGTCTCTTTCTCCTTCTCTCCTTGGCCATAAGAACCACAATGAAAACCACAAAAGTCTTCTCTTTTCTTCTCTATCTTTGTACTATCTTCTTTTGCCCGATCCATTATTTGTGTCTGGCTCTCTTGAATTTAAACACAAAAGAGAAGAAGGAATTCTACAAGAAGAATAAACAATTCCACCATCATTGATGTCTCTCACGAATTCCACCATCATTGATTCACATCAATATAATAATTTTAACACCATACAGCTAAAAACTCTCAAATTAAAATATTAAAATTATTAGGATGCATATAAAATTTGAGAATAATATGAAATAAAAATAAGGGTCTTTACATTGATGGTATGGAGGAAAGTATGATGGGGAGTCCTCTTAGAACATGTAGGCTCTTAATAGATGAAGTATAGGACTCTGAATGGAAGAAAGCTCACCAAAACCACTTGCATCTCTTGTATGAAATAGAAGAAGCTTGCAAGCCCTTGTTGGCTGAAGAAGACTCGCGCTCTCCCCTTTTTCTCCAAACGTAGAAGTCTCTCTCAAGTGTAACAAGTATATCACAATTGATGTGATTTTAGAGTATATGTAAAGAGATTACTTGGAGTGCATAAGAGCAACTGAAAATAACCCCCCACAAGTTCCAAAGGTGGCTAAAGCCAGTTTATGTCCCTTTCGGTGCACAACTTGAAGTCGAGAAAGCTGTTTTTGGGCAGAACCGCCATACCACGCCAGTGAGCAGTTGGGTGCGCCTACTGGCGCAGTTCTCTAGAGGTGGTGCACCATTGATTGCTGTGCCATGGTTGTGCCTAATGGCGCAGTGCACTGTTTTCTAAGTTGTTTTCTATAGGGGAGCGCACCAGTGCGCGATCCATGGCATAGTCTTTAGTATTATAGTCACAACTTTTTACTCATATGTCAGATTGATAAGATTCGAAGCTCTCTGGAAAAAAGACTCGAAGGTCTACAATTTTTCATCTAACCAGCCTTTTCAAATTTGAACAATATATTGGTCAAAAATCAACTATAAGAGGACTGATTTGCTAGAGACGGATTCATCGAATTTTGCACTTGACCCATCTTCTCAAAATTCATCCAACTATTGTTGATTTTCCCTCCAGGCTTTGTGGAAGTAAATTCCTAATATCTAAGGTCATTATAATGTAATCAATACACTCAAGCCTCACTCAAGAGATATAGAGACGAACACTTTCAATTTACATGGCACAAAATGAGCTAATTTCCCTAACAATCATGAAGAACAGGAGCTTAAGCTTCACATTAATTCACCTAATAGCCCCGAGCAGATTTACAGATCGGCTAGTAATATTGAGAAAATCTGCTTTTGTGAGCTTTCCCTAATATATATGTATCTGCGATCTGCGTTTTTGTGTGTGAGATAGAGTGTTTGTTTTGTTATAGAGGAGCATGGTTAAATGGGAAGCAGGGTTTTCATTCTGGGTTTGAAAATTTTATGCCGGGGTGTGCTTTTGATAATTTTTCTTTATTTTTTTCCTTTTGCACTAATTTTTAGAAATTTGTATATTTATTTCCTTTTTATTTTTATTTTTTATTTTTTATTTTTTTTATTTTTCAGACTTATTGTCCAACACATTATATTTAGATCTTGAATTTGTGGAAGGAAAGTAAAGTTAAATAGAAAATAAAGTAAAAGGAAGATATTTTTCTTTTTTTTTGTTGGTTAGGAAAATTAGAAGAAAATAAATAGGTATATGCAAAGAAAACCATTTTTTTATTTAGTTACAAAATGAATAAGTATGAATAATCTTATTTTCATTGACAAATCCAATATCCAAAGTTTCAAACATTGCAAGAAAAAATTGAGTCTTCCTATAATATGAGACCTTATGGCACATTTTAAGTATGTTTTGTCTACTTGGACAATGCTTGGATAGTGCTCAAAATTGTCTTCAGTATTAAAAATTGTAAACATACAATTTCTAACACTTTATACAAATAGATAAAAAAGATGCTTAAAATGTGTCCTGAGGCTACATATTACCATTTTTCTAAACAAATTTGGGTTTAACAACCATGATTTTCATTAACTCATTAATAAAAACTATGCCCAATGGGCTCTTGATATCTTTTGCATTAAACTTACCATAGTTGTCTGCAAGTTGTTGGGAGCCTTGGGATCTATGTTCAACACCTGCTGGCAACACGCTGTCTCACTTGGTGCACACCCTGCAGGTGGGTTCAATGCCGCTCGTTTGGCGGGTAGTTCCTGGGTTACCATAAAAATAAATAATAAAAAAAAAAAGAGTTGCTAGGCCATTACAAACCAATAAGTAGCTATTAGACATCAATGGTATTTGAAGTTGCTTCCAAAGCTTATCAAAACCTTGCTTTCTTTGATTTCATGGCTCCCAAAGAGACAAAACAGTTATAAACTGTTGAACCGTTGAGCCATTGCTTCCACAGAAAACAGGCAAAAAAATCCAATGTTTTGGCTCAATGTCTATAGGAATGCAGCAGATTACGGAAGCTGCAAACTAAAATAATGAATTGTGGAGCAATAACCTTTTGGGTACTCTAGGACACCGATGCACCAATTTGTGTTTTTATTTTATTTTATAGCAATCCACAAAAGTAGATTCAATTTTTATGGACACTTTTAAGATCATTAAATAATCACTCACACATCCAAACGTTTTTGATATGGGATGCCAATCCAAAGGGCAAACCAATGCACCAATTTAAAAAAACTCGTTAAGCACATGATGATTGTGCATTTGAACATTATTCTCTGTAAATGCAAGTACAAGGAGTCGAGGACTCTCAGAGCATTTGCAGCTACTGATAATAGAGAAATGAAAAAGAATCTAAGGAGCATTAGTTTTTCTCAAACTAATAGAATTTTACAGAGAACAGGCCGTGGCAAGGTAGTAATCTCAGAAAAAAACTATCTATCAGAACAAACAATGGAAATATGCAAACATGAATTTCATGACCATGGTGAAAAAAAAGTGGGTTCGTCTTGTGTGACCGCTAGTCTGTCTCAAGCTGTGTCTTCAATCAACAACAAAGCTTTGAGTTCCTCTCTACTCCATTCCAACTCCTGAAATGGGTAAGATAAAAACTCACGATGCAAATCCTAAGAAAAACAACAAATATACAGACCGAAGTGAAATTATTAACAAATCCAAACAACCCCAGTAATGACTATAGTAAAACCTAACATCAATATTAAATTAAATCGATATTTATTTTTTTGGATACAAGTCATGTACTCGCACTGATCTAAGCACGTCAAGTTTAATGCGAACAATGAAGCTGCAGTCATGTTATAGTCCATTTGTATGCCACAAGAAGATGTCAAGAGACACAGGTACTAAACTGAACGTCGCGGAAGCAAGAGCTTGTTTTCACCTTCAAACATCAATCATGACCACTTCAGCACCAAAATAGTCTAATGGCTGCTACTATCTAGTTACATTAAAGAAATTGGATACATAAAATAGAAACAAATGGAATTTGGAGAGGAGTTCCAGCGAATCAAATAAAAACAAAAGAAGAAGAAGAAGAAGAAGAAGAAGAAGAAGAAGAAGAAGAAGAAGAAGAAATTGGTTCACAACAATCAGATTGTCCTCTACTAATTTATGCCCTATACCTCTCAGGTAGACCATCAAGAGTTGAAAGAACATCTCCTATTTACGGGCGACAAGACAAGGAATAAGAAGCTGTTAGAGGTCTCAGCACTTATGTTCCACAATTTTTATTTTTTCACTTACAGGAAAGAAAACGTAGAAATAAAATAAAATAATAGAGGAAAGAAGAAGAAGAAGAAACCCGCGCGGGGGGGGGGGGGGGGGGGGGGGAATGGTGGTGTTGGGGATGGGGGTGGTTATGGGTGTGCTATGATGATGAAACAGGCTCCTTAAGCAGATGTCACAGCTTAAGCTAAATCATACTATTGACTAGAGGAACCACAGTAACACAAGCTTGGACACAGACTGCAGGAACCAAAGTAACAATAAGCTAGCTTGGACATGGACTGCAGACATTAAAATGTGGACACATGCTAGCTTACCTCCAGATCCCTAACAGCTTGATCCCTCGAAACTTCTTTCTTCTGGCAAGCACTTTTGACATGGCCAATGCCTAAAATTCCCTGAAGTTGATGTTCAAATACAAATTAGACATGATCAACAACTAATTGTATAGGAAACAGACTATAGCTCGAACAAAAAGGCCGTGTGCTTAGCCAATCCCAAGGACAACATTCTTCCTCAGTTCATATCACTCATGACATGAGTAAAATATGAGATCCCTAAAATCTAGAGAATTCAGCCGAGCACATAGAAAAAATGCTTGGTGCTTTTTTTTTCTAAAGTACAATTTGGGAATAGGACTTCTAAAACAATACCAAAGTCAACAATTAAATTTTAAAAGCCTACACTTCTTTAAACTCAGTTTTATTCCATGAAAATCCAAGCTCAGCAAATGAGCGGCAATTTAGCCATGTGACATGGCAAGGTTCTGTACCATATTCAAATCAGCAGGATAGTCAAAAAAAACTTTTTTTTAAAAAAATTCTTCAAAGATTAATCTTGAAATAATTAACTTACCCAAATAATGTCAACACCACCACAAGCAACAAGCATGTAGCTTGATATGTTTGGGAGAAGAATAAGCTCCTGCTTTTCAGAGTCCTCAGGGTAAGCTCTTGTCATCACTGCAATGCTGAAAGCAACAATAGGACCTTTGATTCACAAACAGACCTAAAATTTCTGGGGTGCAGACATGCACGCGCACAGGTGTGTATATATGGAATTGTTTCACTGATAGTATCACTAAGTTGTTGTCTGTAAGTCAGAATTATCAAGCAATAAGTGCAGTGAAAGATAGTCAGCTTCTTATAGACTCATGAGCAGTTCAAATTGTGCAACCAAAATTGAATCTTTTGGTACATGGATCAACCCAAACCCACTTGACTTACTCACTTACTGGGAAGTAAGATAATTCAATTATTTTGAAACCATGCAACTATATAAAACAATAATCAGATTCGATTTGGATTGATCTTATCTGAATCCCTACTAAAACACACGGGACATTAAGGTGAGGAGGTGATATGAACAGGCGAAGTCTTTACTGAACATTAGAACATACAAGATCCGCAGCATACCCCTGCAAGCCCAATACTCCAACACCTGCACATGATTGGTTGCAATCTAAAATTAGACAATTTGAGTTGTTAACAATAGTAATGAGAAGGGCAGCATTTCTGGTAGACAATTTCCTATAAAAGAATAGGTCTCAATAGAAAGGACCACTTAGTCAACCATACAAGAATGGTTTAGACACCAAATATTTAAATGGATTAGCTCTTGAAATTAATGTAACAGGAAGAGCAAGCAAATAATGCCTTAGCTTTTGTACAGCAAAGATTAATGCCAAGCAAACTTTCTCAATGAGAGAACAATTGTGTTCTGCCCCAAGTGTACGATTGATGTAGTACAAAGCATTTTCTTTCTTTTCATTGTTATTATGGGCAAGCAATACCCCCAAAGAGCATTCAAGAGCTACAATATACAAAATTAATGCTCGTTCTTTGATTGGAACAATTTAAACTGGAGGTTTTGTCAAATAATCTTTAATGCTATTAAAAGCATTTTGAAAATTTTGATCCCATACAAAAGGAACATCTTTTTTCCTCAATATGGTAAAGGGTTGACATCGTCCTAATAAATTTGAGATGAATCTCCTTATGTAAGCCAATCGTCCTTGAAGTCCACGCAATTGGGCAAGTTGCAAGGAGGAGGCATTTCCAAAATTGCTTTGATTTTTGTGGGATCAATTTCAATTTCTCAGTGTTTGACAAGAAAACCAAGGAATTTTCCTAATGTTACCCAAATTGCACACTTTAAGGGGTTCATTTTGAGTTGGTATTTTCGAAGTCTTTCAAAAACTCTTCTCAAATCATTCATGTGTTGAGCTCTTTTTTGGTTTTAACAACCAAATCATCCACATAACATTCAAGCATATTGTGGAGCATGTCATTGAAGACAACTGTTATCACTCACCGATAAGTGGCTCTCGCATTTTTCAACCCAAAAGGCATCATTGTATAACAAAATCTCCCCTTCGGAGTGTGGAAGGTAGTAAGCTATTCATCTTCAGGTGCCATTTTTATTTGATTGTATCCTGAAAACCCATACATAAAGGATAAAGCATCGAATCCAATAGTTGCATCCACTACCAACTCAATAATTGGGAGTGAGAATTCATCTTTTGGACTTGGGTTGTTTAGATCTCTGAAATCTATACAGATACGAACTTGTCTACATTTCTTTTTAACTGGCACAATATTTGCGAGCCAAGTCAGATATTGAACTTCTCGGATAAAACCAACAATTATCAATTTTTTAACCTCGCCTTCTATTTACACCATTAGTTTTGGTAAAAAAACGACGTTGAGCTTGCTTTACTGGACGTTTGCCTTTTGAGATGGATAATCGATGAACTGCAATCTTGGGATCTAGTCTTGGTATTTCTTGATATCCTCAAACAAATACATCTCTGTATTTCCAAAAAAGACTTTCACATGCAATTAATTCTTCTTCAGAGAGAAGATAATTGACAAATATAAGCTTGGATCTTCATCATTTCCGATATTGATTTCTTTGAGTTCACCAACAGTGACCTGGCTACCATCTTCTATCTGAGGTGGTGCAGGTTGAATTATCTCAACAAATTCAAGAGAATCTTCATCCATTGAACTATTGTCTTCTCTTGAGTAGAAGAGTCTGTTGATTAGTGTTCCTTAATAGAGACACAATTAACTTGTACAGTCTCTTCTAGATTTTCATCACATGACATGATATCAATGTAGCAACAGTGGTCACTACCTATACTTTCCCAATCATATGTCTACATCGGAGAATTGGTGTACAGATTTCTGGGATTGTACGCAAAATCTTCTTCATCAGGGTTGAAGAAATTCCATATTTTAGGATGTCTACCAGGTAGGAACCACAGTTCATCATCTGATTGGTATCCTATAAGCCTTCGTGCATGGCTTTGAAACCTTACCCAGTTTTGAGAGTCCTTCAGAACCTTAGTATCGAAAGTATATCCAACATCTCAAATTTCTTCCTTCCAAAGCTCCCAGGAGTTTGTGCAATTCCACAATTGGAGCAGAAAATTGATTGATGACTTTTCTTTTTTTAGTTGGGCTACTTGGATCCTCTCTTGGATTAGATTCAACTGAAATACTAATTGTAGAGGGGATAACAATCTATTCCACTTCTGTAGTATTTTCATTGACATGATGATTCTCTGGAAGATCATTTTGTACAACATGGACATCATGTTCTTGACTAAAAAAGTCTTCTGGCATATTTTCTTCAAAAGATAAACAATTAACTTGTGCAATCTTCTCTATGTTTTCATCAACTTCACTTTCTTTGTCAGTCTTCATAATGACATTTGGCTTGACATTTGTCAACATTTTCTTTTTCAGTTTTCACTTCTTGTTCTTTTTTAACTTCAACGACTTAGAATTTGGAAACCCTTGAAGCCTTTTGAAAACTAAAATTCGCGGCTTGATTTCACCATTATCACCCGTGAACATTGTCTTCTCTTGTTCTGTGAAAATTATAGGTTCAGAAAAAGCTGCTTTGAGCATATCATTTTCTTGACAAACAATGGCATTCCCCTTTTCTTTCTTAAAGGAAAACAGCTTTTTCTTAGGGTTGAATTTTGATGGACCAACTGGAGTTGATGATAATAAGTTCAATGCCTTCTTTTGATAGACAACATGCCTATCATGACTCCCATCATCTTGGAATGTGGTTGTAATCACCAAACTTTTTAGAATTGATTAATTTATTTTTTGGAGAGGACAAGTATAACTTGTAGTTAATGTTGACATAGTCTCTTAAGATGAAGTATCTTGAGTAGATATCACAGCCACTTGCTGTGATTGTTATTGGTCCTTCACTATACATTTTAAGACAAATTTTGATTTGGAAACTTTGGAAGCATAATTTCTTTCTCTTCTTTTTGAGGAGTTCACTTTGATTTGGACACTTTTGGTTTTCGATGAAGACGGTAAAGCCACAGGCTTAACATATTAATTTTTCCTTTCCTCTTTTGCACCATTTGCATGAGAATGTGTTGGAGACTTGATTGCATAAAAATTTACATCAGCATAATTTACCTCCTCAATTCCAAAAGGGTTGGAATCATCAATGATCTTCTTTTCAATTGGCTTACCATTTTCTTGTATCACAAACTTGAACATTGGTGGAGTGTTGAAGGAAGAATTTTGTTCACATGGATCCAAGGACGGCCCAACAAAGCATTATATGATGTATCATCATCAACAATATGAAACAATACCTAAGGCCTTTTGTAGTTCAATAGTGCCTAAGGCCTTTTGCCCTATTTGGTTAAACCCCTGGATTGTCAAATTTGATGGTGACAACTATTAAACTGATATGCCTATCATCTATAATATCTTCAAAGGCAATCAATTTACTGCAGATCTACAATCTAGCATGATTCATGTAATCAGAGTGTCTCTAATAGTCTTAGAACATAAAGAGGACGATTGTGATGCTCTAATCCAAGTTGTAAATCACTATCAGTAAAAGTGATGCAAGCCATACATTTAACACAAAGCCCTCTCATTGGCAATGAATTGACATTATCGACATAGAGATCAAGGCTGATTAAAGCTTGAATTAATGCCTTTCTAAGCTCTTTTAATAATTGCAAGGCATCATAAACACTTAAAAGAGCCAGAATACACTTAAGATATGCTAAGACATCATATTAAAGTGGAGGTGGTGCATTCTGAGAATAAGGCTTGGCAGGTGTCTTATGAAACTTTCCTACTTTTTCAGTTGTAGGTAAATCAGGTTTTGATAACTCTGAAGGAGAAGGGGGCTTTTTCTGTTGCTGCTTTTGCGGTAATGGACGACGCCGACCAGAGCGCAAGGTTATTTCATCTGCCTCTTGATTTAGAGTATTATTCTCATCAATCAACCATGTAGCTTTGTGCAACTTGTTCATTTTCTTCTAGTGTTTCATTTTTCAAAAATTTAGCTGGTAAATACTCAGAAAGTGTTATTGGTACTTTGTAAGGCTGAATATTTTCTTCCTCAACAAGAAGTTGACTTTCCTTGAAGACTTCTTCTTTTTGTTTTTCTTCATTGACTTTCGCCCTGTTGGTTTTTGCCTTTCAACTACCACAATTGGGCGCTTTGAAGGTTTTGCAGCAGTGAATAACATCTTTCTTGTCCTTTTGTTGATATATGTTTGCCATTCATTAACACTTTCAACCTCTGACCTCGAAGTATCATTCCAAACATTCAAGTTAGGTTCTGTCATGACTTTATAAAATGCAAGTATCCCAGGATTGCTTGCATGAGGCATGCTAGGATAAGCATAAGCATACGATACTTCACCATCGACTTAGAATACTACTCAAATTGCCCCTTCAGGGAGTGAAACTATGGGGACAGAATTATCTTTGTCATCCTCAACTAAGGATATAGTGTTTAAAGTTGCAGCAAATTCCTTAGAAGAAGAGGACTCGTCTATAACAAGTTTCCCATTTTTAATCATTGCTTGAATGACGTTTTTCAAAATGTAGCATTTTCTAGTGGATGACTAACAATTTTGTGATATGGGCAATACTTTAGATCATCAATTTTGTCAACTTCAGAAGGTCTCTTTGGTTCAGGCAACTTTATAGCCTTTCTTTTATCAACTACTTGAAGATAGTTTCCACATCATCATCATGGAAATTGTATTTAGCCTCCTTTCTTTCATTCGAAGAAGGTCTTCTTGCTTGTTTCTTGTTTTTACAATTATTGTATTTCTTGGTATTAACAAATGTAGCCATTTGATTCTCCTTTCTTTGTTGGCTTCTTATTGTTTTCAATCTTTCTTTCATCTAAAGTTCTTCATTTTTGAGCCACACTATTTTGTCGAGCAATCTGTCTTTTAATATTAGTGGCTTTTGAGATGAGTGCATTAAATGTTTGGGGTTCTGCAGTACCAAGAAATGTTACTATTTTCGGCAATAAGTTGTTAGAACACATCTGTATAACAGATTGTTCAATTAACTTCTCTGAACATTGAAGGTTCAAACTTCTCCATCTTGTAATGAAATCATTTACACTTTTATTTGACTTTTGCCTAGTATCTGACAGATCTATGATGGATACTTTCTTCTTTGAACTTACAAATTGGGCCAAGAATGCCCTTTACATGTCATCTTACGTAAGGATAGAGCCTAGTTGTAACTTGGTGTACCAGGTGAATGATGATCCTTTGAAGGATTGTACAAATTGTCTTATTAACAAGGCATTTGATTGAGCTGACTCTCCACTGGCAGAATAAAAATGGGCCAAATGTTCTTATGGTGACCCATTGATTCCATCAAACTTCTCAAAGTAGGGTTTTTTTTTTTTATAACCAGGAGGGATTAAAATGGTATCATAATGAATAGGGTATGGCCTATGATATCCAAGAAGCGGAGGAGTCATAGATGCTTGAAAATTCCTAATCCCCTTAGCTAGCAATCTCCTAAGATCAACTTGCTACCAATGTTTGAGCCTGCTCAGGTGGTGCACATGTTCTTGTGCCTAGGTACTTGCTTCAGTAGCCACTTGAGAAGCCAAAGCAACAATTTCGACATCTTTTTCAGCCAATTTTTGTTACATTTCTTATACTTAATTTTCAAAACTAGTTGTACCAGTCATAAGCACGAGCATATATGTACATTGAGATTTTTCTTTAATTGTCACTTTTTTTTTTAAATTTAGTTATCAACTTAGCTGGAAAATCACCTTCTTCAAATAGGGATTCTGAATCTCCATAGAGAGGATTCTCGCAACACACTATCGAGCTAATCGACTTCCTCGGACTTTCTACTCCACTTGATGTTGATAATTCTTCAAAAGTCATAGTTGGTTGCTCTTGATTATACGGTTTCCTTGAACTAATTGACTCTTCGAGAGGGTATTTTGGAATATTTTATGACATTGACCGAATAACTAGACCATTGTAGGGCCTTGTATTATCAGCCAGCATAAAAGGTACCCCATGTACATGCTATGTTTCCTTTGCCAGTAGAAAACCAGAAAACATTGTCCATTTCTTTTTTTCCTTTTCTGACTTAGCACCTTTAGACTTCTCGACGCTAAAAGCATGAAGCGGATAGAGAGTTGCCTCTGGAGTATCAGGGATTTGAGGTATCTATTCTTTACCTTTTGGTCCCTTCTTATTCTTTGACTTTTTTCCTTTCTTGATATTCTCTGTGATAGTAGAAGTGGACCCTTTAGAGAGCTTGACGGTTTTTGCTTCTTTAGTTGATACTGTAGAGAGTTCACATTTCTAGGCTTTGAGAGAATCTCAATTCTTTTAGGAGCCTTTGCCACCTCTATCTTTGGAGAAGGCAAGGGCATCTTCTCGTCTTCTTGAACCAAGGTTGCCATCACGGACATTGTGGAAGGCAACTTAATTAGGATTGACCCAATCCAAATTTGGTTTGGAAGTAATTGAGTTTCAGCCTTTGGCTCTGTTTTGACAACAATGAGTTTATCCTCAACAAATTTTTTAATAATAGCTTTTCCAAGTTTCTTGTGCATGGTCTTCTACTTCTTTGAAATGACCTTGGTTGTCGTTACTGGAGTTGCCTTTTTGTACTCTCTTTTGATGGCTTTCGAAGCAGCCGAGATGAAAGTGAATTTTGAAGCAACTTGAGTAATGGCTAAGGATAGGCGATCAAGTGTAAAAGGTGTAGGGTAATGTAAGTACCCCATTTTTGCCAGCCCAGTAATCTCTGACTTGACTGGATCTAATTTCGAACATCACAACATGTAATAGCCCAAGCCGGCTCTTTCAAACTCCAATTCAATCAACTGGTTGCTTCCAGGGCCCGTAATGCCTAATTGAAGCTAAAAAGACCATTTCTGCCCCTAGGCACTCTAGGCAGCTTTTCGAGACCTAGCGGTCTCGGAAACCAACGCCATCCAGGTAGCTTTCGGAGACCGAGCAGTCTCAAGAACCAATGCCTTATCAAATTTTAGATGGTTTACTTTTGGAGCCTGCTAGCCTACCAATGTAGAATGTCTGTCATCTAGTAGTTCTCCGAGATCAGGCGATCTCGGCACCAACACCACGCTATAGATAGCTTTTTGAGATCAAGCGATCTCAAAAACTTAAACCACCATACAGGTAGCTCTTTGAGACCGAGCGGTCTCAGGGACTAACACTGCATAGGTAGCTTTTCGAGACCGGGCGGTCTCGGGAACCAACACCTAGGTCAACACTAGCACTTGCTAACCCGACTTGGTAAAAAATGACCAAACCTACCCCTTGGGCCTCTAAGCATGTCTTGAGAAAGTTTAAAATCCCTCAAGATGGTAAGCCCATCCCTCCAAAGTGTTCTTAGACAGTTAGGCGTACTTAATATGCCATTCTATCCAATTTTGGTCTCGTTCCGGTTAACTCCAATCAAAATGACCGTTTTGCCCATAGGCACCCCAATACAGTACAAATCCCACCAAACAGCAAAAACATCTTCCAGGACCATCCCCAAACGGTTTGGCACACTTAATATGCCGTTCCAATCCATCCTGACCCTTTTTACCAAGTTCGGTCAAAATGACCATTTTACCCCTAGCGGCCCGAGCATGCCTCGAAACCATACCGACTTTGGGTGCCAAACCAACGGATCGTCATACGCCCCTGTTCAATCTAAAATAAGCCTGATGACTTTAAACACTCCCAACTCAACGAAAGTCCTTTGGAGTATCTCACAGACGCTCCACCAGGGTTATCTTTTCCTCTTGATTCCCGGGTTATAACGCACCGTCAAATGACTTGAGAAATGTGTAAATAAGGGAGTTCCTTAAAGCTTGACCATAGGTCTTGCCATTGATATGGCTCGATTAAATAGAACGCTTCCCAAAGCCCTCGATTGCATGTCTCGAAAACCGTCACCTTCAGTAAACCTTGGAGCATCTCACAAACGCTTCGACAGGGTTGTCTTTTCTTCTAATTTTCTGATTATAATGCACTGTCAAACGACTTGAGAAATGCGTAACTTAGGGAATTCTCAAAAATATTTCCAGAATACTTTCCATCGGTGCGATCCAATAAGAGAGATCGCTTTCCGAAGGCCCTGATCATATGGCCCAAAAAAGGCTACTTTTGAATATCCGCGGAGCGTATCACAAACGCTCCGCAAAAGTGTAATTTTGTGCACACTTCCCTAGGCCATATCTCATCCTTTCGAACACCTTTCAAGCTCTCGAAAAATTTCAGGTTCATGAGAAACACTAAGAGAACGTTGTGGACGCAACCAATTTTCCCAAACCCATCCTGAATTGCACAATTATCAAGGCAAAGTTTAAATGAACATTCTCGATGGTGGAGCGTATGCTACATGCGGCCAGATTTTTATCAGATTGATCAAACTTTTCTTGCACCCTAAGATTTAGCCAGTACAGAGTGTGCCACATGGCAATCATTCTATGGAATAGTACTGTGCATGTACTACATGTGTCAGGCCTCTCCAGATTGCTAATAAATACAAGCCTCCCTCTTTGCATAATTCAGATTCAAAAATAGCAGCGAAGCTTTGCAGAAATAGCCTTTGAACCTTGAATTTCCATATACATCACGCTCTCCAAACACTTAGGTTAGATTCCACCTCGTTCTAGCCCATACACCACACCTACAAAGCCCTTAATGCCATAGAATATCCCATTCCAGCCCCTTCAAGCCTTTTTAAGGCTATTCAAGTTCAAGCTAAAGCATTCATGGAGGTTTGAAGGTATTTTTAAAGGCAAAAGGTGGTATTCTCTTTTACATCTTTGTCACCCCCACTCTTCTCTTCTCCCTCCTAACCTACTTAGTTTATTCTTTATTTTGAACCCCCATCTTCTACCCTCCCTTCTTGCATGCTTGAAGCAAGACAGCTCTAAGTTCTTGCCTAGAGGAAAGTTAGTGAGAGCCACCATGTAGGGGGATCTCTCACTAGCCTGTTTTAAGATGGTATGGCCTTGGAGCATTTTGCAAATTGGTGTAGCCTATAGCCTCGTATGAATTCAGGACCCCCTTGCATTTGGTTACCATGATCTCGTATGGCATGTTTGGCCTCATTTACATGTCCATCATCATTTTGTAAAAAATTTTCATTATCTTCATTTCTATGTCTTCTCTAAATTCAATGTCCAAATGTTTTCCTAAAAATAGTTTTAAAAGTTGGTTCTTTGAAGCCTAAGTCAATTTCCAGATCTTAGAAAACCCCCCTTTAAGCTCCTTAACTCCATTTCGCATCCTTATATTTGTTTGCATTTCATGTGGCATAATATTGGTTTTCAATCTCTTTTCTTCTATATTGATTTTGTAGAATCCACTCTCCTAAACCTTGTGGCTGAAACGGTCCCTTGAAACCCTCTCTTGAGTGGTTTTTCAATTATCTTGATCATATGAACCCTAATTCATTAGAATTGGGTTTCTACACTCCAAAAGTGGTTTTCAAAACAACCCTCTTCAATAAGGTTTCTCATATTCATACTCTTTAATTTGCATAAAATAAGATTTCCAAAAACTACCATGCTCATCTTGATTTTTAGAAGTTTTGCTCTCTTGAATATTGTGATTGGAATGGTCCCATGGAGTCCTCTTTGCAGTGATTTCCTTCAAATCAACCATATGAACCTTTATTCTTCAGAATGGTCTTCAACCTCTTAAAAGTGATTTTCCAAAACTAATTTTCAAAGATTCATTCTCTTTAATTTTCAAGTCCTCAAAACTAACTATTCAATATTGATTTTCACAAGTTTTACTCTCTTGAGTTAGTGGGTGAAATGGTTCCAAGGTAACCCTCTCTTGAGAGGTTTCCAAATACTAGTCGTAGGACCCCAACACTCACTTGAGTGGATTTCATAAAATGGTTTTTCAAAACACATTTTCACGTTTCATGCATAAAACCACATTTCCAAAACTACTAGGTCAAAACCCTAGTTCAAAATCACGTTTTCAAAACCACTAAGTCCAAACCCTAGTTCAAAACCACATTTCCAAAGCCACTAGGTCCAAACCGTAGTTCAAAACCACCTTCCCAAAATCACTAGGTTTAAACCCTAGTTTAAAACCACCTTCTCAAAACCACTAGGTCCCAACCCTAGCTCAAAATCACCCTTCAATCCTAGCTTAACTGGACCTTAGGTCAACTAAACCCTAGGTTAACCTAACCCTAGTTAGTTAAACCTAGGTCACCTTAACCCTAGGTTAACCTAACCTTAGTTAGTTAACCTGAAGTCACCTTAACCCTAAGTCAACCTAATCTTAGTTAGTTAACCCTATGACACCTTAATCTAAGATTAAACAAATCATGGTTAGTTAACTCTAGGTCAACCCAACCAAAGTTAGTATACTTCAAGGTTCCAATTCAAAGACCCCTTTTAAATAATCCTTTGACTCAAAAAATTATTTTTATATCATACTTCCAAAAACATCCTTACTCTTTTGAGATTCCAAAATCAACTCCAAAACCTTTTCAAATATTCCTACACTCTATCTTCAAAAAATTGCTTCCAAGGAGTTCTCTTAAACTTGTCTCAACTAAAATGGCTAGACACTTAACATTCCTCAAAAACTATTCTCAAAATGTTTTCAAGAACTCACAACCTAAAGTGTCCCTAACCTTTCATGGTTAGGGAGTCCAAGGGAAGGTTATACATTAAATACAACTTTCAAGGTTGTCCATATTAGGGTTCCAAAACCCTAAGTGTTTCCAAAAGCTCTTTTCAAAAAACAGTTTTCAAACATCACATTCTTGAAGCAACCCTAATCCTTCCATGGTTAGGATTGGTAAAGTATAAGTAAGATATTCAGGAGGGGTTCTATAGCCCTAAAGTTTTTTAAAAAAAAAAAAAACCAAAAGGAAAGTCTCTAGTTCCTTTTTCAAAACATGTTTTCAAAATTCATAGCCTTAAAGGAGTTTAATCCTTTAATGACTAATCTCTTAAAGGTGATGAAATATTAAAAATGCCTTTCAATAAGGTATTCAAACACTACTTTTAAAAGCTTTTCGAAGACAAGTTCGCAAGAGCATTTCTAATCCAAACTCTACACCCAAAATTTTCAAAACAAGACTTCAAAATATTTTCAAAACTCCCTTGAGTTGTTTCAAGAACATTTTGAAAATCCTTCGAGTCAATTTCAAAAACATTTAAAAATCATCTTCAAACATCTCAAGTCCTATTTCAAAGACATTTTTCTAAACCTCTTAAGTTCTTTTTTCCAAAGACCTTAAAGCGTCTTCAAACCTTTTCAAAGACCTCAATGTGTCTTCATAACACTTCAAAGGCCCCAATGTGCCTCTTTTCTATCGGGCCCTTACCCGAACTACGAATAACCAGATTCTCGTCAAATGAAATACGTAGGCAACCTAAAATGGTGCGGTCATAACCTTTATTTCAACCCAAATTCCCTTTTTAAAATTTTCTATCAATTCAAGATTTCTATTTCAAATCCTTTCAAAACTTTCATATTTTCAAACATTTTTTCAAAACTTGCATCATGCATCACTTATACAAAAAATGATGATCAAACCCCATTTTTAAAATTCTAAAGTGAATAATAGTAGCCAGTTATTCAAGTGAGTGAATTAAGGGTGATTAGACATGCAGGTACCGAAAGGGCGGGGTTGGGTGATGATTTTCAGATATCTTCTCTACATGTAACCAACCCCCGGACCATAGATCTCTATTTCGAAGACCAAAATCAGAGTCACATTTACAAAAGGGCTTTCAAAAGGTTATTATAACCTCTTTTTCAAAAACCTTCTTAAGAAGGATATTTTCAAAACCTTTTCAAAAAATCTAAGTTTAGTTTTCGGATTACACTTAATTTTAGGTGACCTAAGACATCTTTAACAAAGTTAGGCGGCGACTCTAACTTTTTTCAAAAAATCTTGTTTAAATCAATTTTAAGATCAAATCTAGTCACACTTGTTTTTCTAGGAGGATGAGTTCTAACGAGATAGTATCGTATTTTTTCCCGAGCCGAAAGGACTCAGTTACAAATCGAGGCGCGACAACTGGCAACTCTGCTGGGGATACTCAGAGGTTTAGGCCATTGTCATGTTTCTTCACCCTTCACTCATCTAGAATCTCCGATTACTTTATCCAGTTTTATCCACTTTTTAAAATTTTCCTAAATTTCCAAAACATGATTTTCCAAAAACAAAGTTTTGTCAAATAAGTGTCATCACTTGCATTCATTGCTTACATTCATGTTCTTGCATCAACATCCATTCGCATGCTCTTGCATTGCTTTTCATATTCATGCTTTTGCATTGATCATTTGTTTTATCTTACATTGAGCTTTTCAAAAAGTTACTAACTCCTTACATTTTCTTTTGTAGGTGAACCTTTGTTCAAATTTCATTTTTATGTCAAAAATAACTGCCATGCATGTGATGAATAAATAGGATGAGATGTGTATTGTTGAGTCCTTTTTTTCATTTTTGAAAATTTCACACACACTTGGTGCTTTCACATGCATTTGCATTTTGCATAAATTACTTGATTACTACCCTTCTAGATAGAAGGGGGAACAATATATTGACTGTGAGTAGATACTGTGTTAGTTTCTCAGCCTACAGTCTCTTGATAGTTCCCCCACTCGAACCACCAAACAAAGATAGGGTTCACCCTCTTAGGGGTGGACACCGAAGGTTTGAAGGTTCAGGAACTGACCTTTTTAAGAAATATTAGTAAACCCCCAACCTCATGCTCATGTAGCACCCATGCATAGCCGAACCTCTATCAGATTTAAAACACGCGCGTCAATTTCAAAACCAAGAAAGAAAGGGTGAACGCTTTGCTTTCCTTTACATTCTATTTAATTCATGCTATTATGCTACTTGATTCTTGTCATTATGTTATTTACGCATCTTTTCACATCATAACTACTCATGCATCCGTATTCATTGTAAGACAAGAGTTCTCAAAGTAACTTAAGTCATTGCATCTCCATACATCTGATTAATCCCCAAGAAATAGTCCAAAGACCTTCTCGCTCAAATTAAGCCAACCAAAACTCCTAAGGATACCAGGTGACTTTAAGGATTCATGGCATGTATTAAATCATCTCATAAAGAAGGGCCTTAATCCTTCTTCGCTCACGGGGATAGGGCTGCCAAGAAGACAAGGGGCAATCTAAAATCAAGGTCTCTCACCGACCTTTATCAAAGAAGGCAAATCCGAAGACTCAAGAGTAGTTTAGTATTTCAAATGTAAAGATAGAATACATGAGAGTCCTAAGGAAAATGTTCCCCTTCCCCTTCAAATGTACTTTCAATTCTATGTACAAAAAAAAATTCAAATGCAAGAAAACTATCCTTCTTACTTTCATCGAATGAATGCATGAATGTGTAAATGAATGAATGAACAGGCTTGCACAAGTATAGTCTTGCATACAGGGGCAACCCCCTATCTCTAAAAGCGAGCCAACACATCATGCTTAGTCCCCCTTGTTGGCCCAAGTAGGCAACCCAAGAGGGGGGCTGAGTTGATTTTACAATATTAATAGCCAATAATCTAATTAAAAACTTATCAAGTAATGTAGTAGTGGGTAATCAAACTAAAAACCAAACAAGCAAATAATAGGATGCAATGCAAACAAGTGTTCTAAGAAAAGAAGAAAAACAAAACAAGAAATGAAGAATGAAGGCACAAGAATTTTACAGAGGTTCAGCCAACCTTTGCCTACGTCCTCTATTCCTCGATCCTCTCGAAAGTATTCCACTATGTAAAGTCCCTTACACAGTTGCTGGTTTTGCTCTAAGTGCCTAGCTCACTTCTTACAAGAGCTCTTTCGCAAACTCTCAAAACTCAAGAGATTTTGTCTAAGCTTCTCTCAAACTTACAAGAGATTTTGTCCAAGTTTCTCTCAAACTTACAAGTGTTTTTCCCAAGCTACACACAAACTCACAAGTTTACAAATTCAACCAACAATAGATAAATGTGGTACAATGAATATCTCTCTTTCAAAGAGTAGATAAATAAATTTTTAGCTTGCTCAAGAACCCCCCAAATGAATAAAAACAGAGTATAAGACGTAGGAGATTAAATCTCACTTTCTAGCACTTGATCTTGTGTTCTTCTCTTCCATATATGGGTTGGGGATCTTCTATATATAGCATTGAGTTGATTATGGTCGTTGGTTGTGGATGAGAGACCATTTGATGTAAGATTACATTGTTATAACGGTCAAAAATATAATCGTTGGAGTCTAGGTGTCGACACTTGACTTCATGTGTCAACACATCAAGTCTGCATTTTTCAGATTTTGTTCATTGCCTCCATGTGTCGACACCCGACTTCATGTGTCAACACATGATGTCACGACCCGAATTTCCTTCCTGGAACAATCGAGGCGTGAGGCTACTAATCACCAACTAAACTTTCCAACAATTGAATCCTTAATGGTTATGGTTAATAGACAGGTACAAAATACTGAATGTGTCATTTGGAATAACACTATCATATCAACAACCTAGAGACTCAACTTTACATGAAGTGATGAACTTGAAGAAAAATATACAAGCTCGACCCGTAGATCCAGTAAACTATTTGTGTTTAGCATTGACAGACCAAACACTACAATTCTTTCTGTGATCCTGCTTCGCTATACCTGAAATGTCATTCCATAACATGGGGTGAGCTGTGAAGCTCAGTAGGCAATATAAAATCCCACAATATAATAGGTTTGAAGTTTAGAAGCACAGTTATAAAACAGAGATAACAACACTTAATGTATGTAACAAACAGGTGCAATGATACTATCTATACATTTAGAAATCAAGTAGACACATAGACATGATTTAAAAGAAATGATGATGATAATGTTATGCATATGCCCCAAATTCTTTTAAAAGTCACCTCTTCCAAATCCGCAGGTTTGTCCTGCCAGGGCATCATCAAGCCCAGTGGGGCCCACCCATGATCATCCTCCCTCATCAAGCTAGTGGGACCCACCCATGATCATCTAGCCCATATCAATTTCATATCAAGCCCAGTGATACCGACGCATGATAGCCCCGAATATCAAGTCCAGTCAAGTTCACCCATGATATTAATCCGGGGTCTTTTCCTTTAGGTTGTTCCACCCTTATTCCTCCCCAATGCCATCATGCAATTCATGCATAGAAATCATGTAGAGAATAAAACATGGTGTCCAGTAATTTTGTCGGAATTAAAAAGACATGAAGGAACTAGTGTTGCCATCTTGGTAACATTTGCAAAACAACTTATAACCACCAAAAACACCTTTCCAACAGATATGTTCTTGAGCAGTTCAACATAGAATTTAACATCAAAATATCGAATTATAAAGCAGGATAAGTATCCCCCTACCTGATTACGTTTTTACCCTCACTTTCATTCGTCTTGAAGTTCATGCCAGACCTGTAAAGGAATCTATTTTGAGATTAACTTATGTTCCCTACAAAAGAGTGAAAATGCATGTGAGTGATGCCGTTCCTTACTCCACTTTCCTAGACTTGACCTAAGTGTATTCGAGTGATCCTACCCATCTACTTATAGTCTCCTTATCTAGAAGTAATGACTTGATCTCAGGAAATTATTTTAAGGATAATCCCCACACGCTTACAGTATCCTTTGAGATACTACATCAATTGCTACAAAGTTGATGTTTCGCCAAATCCCTCTTTTATTTAGAATTTGCACAGTTTCCTAATAAGAAACTTCCTAATTTTGTTGGGGAAAAATAGCTTGGATCAGAACTCAGGTTTTTTTCTTAAATCAGGGAGTGAGCTAATATCACTAGAACATTTATAAAAATAATAAACAGGTATGAATGTATCGGGAAAACTTAGCTGGCATTATTTTAAAATTGCAAAATAGGTGATTTTTGAATAAAATATGAAAACACAATATCTTTCAATATTTCTTCCACATTTGATTAGGGAATAATATAATAGAATTTTTGGTAAAGTTTTAGAATTTTCAGAGGTCGTTTACTATTTTTCCTGGGAAGTTAACCCCAAAACACCTAAAACTTCATAGTAAATTCAATATTTATCAGAATATTACGAAATTTTAACAGCACGACCCTGAGACTGAGAGGAAGTTCCTGAACAAATTTCAGATTAATCAAACTTCTGTAGCACCAGAAATCGCAGGTGGCAGCGTGCAGAATCTGGGCACCCTCCACATCTTTGGCCAGATTTGACACCCCTTTGGATTTCAGGTCATAACTCACTCAATATTCAATCCCATGAGGACCATAAGTACTCAAAAGAAAGCTAATTCAGAGATATAAATTATGGTATAGGCCTCAGCAGAGGTGGTGTTCATTTGACCACCAGAAAAGTTTCCCGAAGTCACTGTTCCGGCGGGTTCCTACTGTGACCAGACTGTAAATGCCCGTTTTCGGCACTTTCCGGCCATTTTCCGACCAAAGTTCCTTCTAGGAAGGTTTTCTAAATTGTGTTTTCCATAGAACTAAGTAATCACAGGCAAGAAATTATCAAGAAAACAAGGCCAACTTACCTATGGACGAATCTGCCCTTGCCAGAAACCATGGCTGCCTAGCACTGTGATGTTTACTCGGCTCTCTCTTTGGCATGAATGAGGGAGTTGGCCGAACTTGGCTCTCTCTTCCCCTTTTTTTTTTCCAGCTAACTCCTATATTTTTCTATCTTTGCGAACTCTCTACAACAAGTAAAATTGTTTGCAGCTATTCTTGCCAGGTGTGCATGGCCAGGTGTTACGGTGCATGTTGTGCAAAGTGTTATGGTATGTGTTATGATATAAGACTTGAGTCGGTTTGCTAGTTTGTTAATTGGGTTGATTGTAAGTTATTTCGGATTGATGTAATCGGTTAATTAGATTGATAACTTGGTGACATGTAGTTGGCGTATAAGTGGTGCCATGCATGTTTTTGGTTATGTCACAAGTTAGTGGAGTCTTGGTTTGTAATTTAGACCAGTGGAGCCTTGAACCGGTTTTGTTCCTTTTTGCTAATGCACAAAATAAATGTAATGAATTACACGTGTTCCTAAATATATTTATCACCTCAAATATTTATTCTAGTAAAATTACCATGGGTGTAGTAATGAATAATTCTAAAGTCATCAAAATTTTTGGGGTGTTACAGTATTAAAGTCTTACTTTTGACTTATGCTATATTCCTTTCAACTAAATAAATATTTGTCTTTAAAATATTTTAACTTCTACAAATAGTATTCTAATATTTTTATTATCCACGAAAGTATTACAAATCTTAAATGAATAATTTTCAAATCTCTAAAATATTGCCGGGTATTACACAAGACCACTGCCTCCATGTGTAGACACCTGACTTGATGTGTCGACAGATGACCATCCATTCTTCAGATTTTAGTCACAGTCTTCATGTGTCGACATTTCAATCCATGTGTCGACACATTAGCCCAGAAAACTTAATTTTTTGCAAGTTTTGTCCAATCTTTTCCATTGTTTTCAACTTCTTCAATGGTCATCCAAATAAGCTTTCTAAGGCTTGAAAAGACTTCTTCAAGGCAAGTTGACTACAAGAACACCTTCAATTCTTCAAGATGAAATCAATTCTTTTTTTTATTATATTTAGAGTTCTTCAATCAACATCACTTCTTCCATTGATCCAAGTCTTCTTCAAAATCTTCAAGAGAGCTTCCAAGACTTGAGATCTCTTTTCTTTAACTGATCTTCTATACTTCTTTGAACATCTTTAATATCTTTACTTGATCTTTATCAACTTGATTTCTTCTAGGATTCTTCATTCAATAAGCTCTTCTTCCATTCATTCAAGACTTCAACACAATTTTCAGTTTTTATCACTAGGTCTTTAATATAGAAGGTGTAGGCACTTGTTGCCAATCTCCATTTCAGTTCTTCTTAAGCCAAATTGTAGAAGGTATCAATTCTTCCAAAAGAGATGCCGACCTTCTTCTCTTATTGCCAATCTCATTTCCAGTTTGCCGACCTCCTTCTATTATTGTCAATCTCCCTTTTTAGTTTATTGATCTTCTTCTATTATTGTCGATTTCATTTCCAGTCCAGATCTTCACATGCCCTTCAAATCTTCTTGACAAGCTTCTTAACACACGTTCTTCAATATTTTCCAATGTCACAAACATAAACTTATTTGAAATAGAAACTTGCTCCCCCTTTCTTTTGTACTTTATGCCTTAATACATTTTTCAAATTTAGAGCAAAACAATCAACCATTATAGAGGTTCATAGTATACATGATGCTTTAGTGGATTGATATGTCTATGCGGATTGAGGGTCTTCATAGTGATGTGTAAACCATGTCAGTTCTTCGGTCTTCAAGTCCTTCTATCAATATTTTCAAAACAGATCACCGTGATAGAATTCCAGAGCTTGCATCCTACTTTTTAATACTTGTTGAATTTCTTAAGTATCTTCAATCTCTTTGAGAAAAATATTATCTAAGTAATCTTCTTGTTGGATATTCAACTGATTAGCTCAATTATTTTCTTGTTATAAAATGATTATACTCTAACCTGCACACTCAATTGAAATCATTAGATAACAACCACATAGTTTTGTTATCATCAAAATCAATATGGGGATCAACCTTAAGTCAACACCCTTCTCAAAGTAAGGGCACCCTTAGGGCATGCATTGCATAAAAATTTCTAATCCAAAAGCACTAACTTCTCCTTTTTTTTGTTTTCCTTTCACATTCTCTTGTCTTCTCCCTCATCTCCAAAGGCCAAGAAAGCCAGAAGATGAAGCAAGAACAAAAAGGGGGTCCCCTAAACTACCTATTCATTGCCATTATTATGTTCATGCGTCATATCCATTCCAAGACAAGAATGCCAAGAAACTCAAATCATTGCATTCTCATGCATTCAATTAACTATAGAGAGAAAGGAGCAAATTCAATCTCATACTAAAAGAAGCCTACCTAAACTCCAAAGGGTTCACGTAACTCTAAAGATTCATGGCACGCATAGAACCATATCTCAAGAGAGGCCTAAATCTCTTTCCGTCCATGGAGGCGGCATTGCCTAAACAAAGAAGCATCAAACGGTCCATGCCAAAGAGGTATTGTATTGCACACATTGGCAAAACCCCAGCTCCAAAATAGACTTAACATCATGCCTAGATTCCCTTAAAGAAGGAACCTCTATAGGACATGCATTGCATAAAATCTTTAACTCCACATGCTAACTGCATTTTGTTTTTCTTTTTCCAAGTCCAAAAGCACAGTCAAATCAATAGAATCCCTCCAACACCACACCCAATTCGTAATTCATTCAAAGCCATGATCCCGACACCATGTTGCCACTCCACCAGACCTCAAACTCCTGAAGTCATCCCTATGCAATTAAATGACACACATGGAAAGTGGAGTGTGAAGGATGCTAGCATGATTTCAAAACCAGTCTGAATGGTTTATTCCAAAAAAGGGAGATTTCTTTCAAACCCATCTTTCATTTTTCAATTCAAATGTGAGCATGAAAATAACATCTTCTAAATGAAAGGGATCCAAAGTTTTCATGTTTATATCATTGTCTTATGGCACTTCATAAATGATGTTTTATTCTCCAGAAATTTTTCCCTCGAAATGTTTTACCCTGACTTGGAGGATGGGATAGCATAAGCACCACCTTCAACAGTGACAATCTTTAACTCCAAAAAGAGGGGAGAGAGAAATAAAAAAAAACAGAGAGAAGAAAAATACAGAAGGATAAGAGATGAAGATCAATCACGTAGCTCGTTGAAATTCAAATAGTGACCCTCGAAGGATGTTTTGGCAAAGCAGCAAGTAGCTACACCCTCAAAAGGAAGATTAGCACACATCGACAAGCCTGTTATGATTAAATCTTAAAAAAAAAATAATAAAAAACTAAAAAGATTTTTTATAGTGTTTTTCCTACACGTGCATAATCACTGGGACAAATATTCAATTATGAACAAATTGATGTGCATGCTTGTTTGAGATTGAATTTTGTGTGCATGATCACTAGCATAAATATGAGTCAGTGGTTTTGATGATCATTACCATATTGGTGATTCATGTTCAACTTAACGCACACTTCTTGAGACTTCTTAGAATTTGGAATCCGCCTTTATAATCTATTTTAGCTGGTTCTTCCATTGTTAAAAATTTGCATATTATCGCACACCTGGATTAACCTTTTGTCGATTCCCTCTCCTATCTCTTATAGAAAGGGTTACTAGTGAGTGTGAGTGTAGTTACTATTGTTATGTGATAAGAGGAGAAGGCTACTTACTCATGTGTGTGAAAGCCACAATTTCTGTATGTTTCAATGCTTCCATCATTGGAGAGATAGGGTTGGAATTCCATAAAAAAAAAAAAAAAAAGGGAAAGAAGATCATGGGATGAGACAGATTTGACTTTTAGGTGTGTCAATCTACAAGCTATTAGACATGGTACGCCATCCTAGATCACGCCCAGGGTCTATATTCTCATTAGTCTCTGTGAAGTTCACACTTACACCACTACATTATCACTGATATGGTCTTGATCATCTCATGACCAATTGTGCTTATTTTGTATGATTTCGTGTATATTTGATGTTGATCTTTTCAAGCTGAGGTGCATCTTGATATTTATAAATCTATATTTACCCTACATTGATTGATCATGTCTTTATAGGACTCCTATAATTTAAAAAGTTCAATGGTTTTACAAAAAATTTTGGGCTTTCCTGCACTTTTAAATAGCTTTTAAAGTCTTCTTGGACCAAAGACGGAAGCTACCTGCTGCTTTGCCAAAAGGCGATGTAGGCTGTCGCCAAATCCCAAAAAAAATTCCTAGAAAAAGCCGAGAGGCCCACCCAAGAGAGTTTTTCCTTTTACAAGATAGAAAAAAAAATGAGAGATTCATCTTTTAAAATGGTGCAAGTGCTATCACATCTTGGTAACAAAAGGGCAGAGCTAGAAAGAGGAACCCCAAGAGAAAAATAGAAGTTTAAAGATTGCTTGATCCTAAGATAAAACATGCATAGCTAAACATGAACCCTAGGGCAACCTCTAGGGCATGCATCCATCTTCATCCATGTATAGAACCTGTGTATTCATCATAAAGTATGACATACATTCAATTCCATAAACTTATACATTCATCAAAAAGTATGACATGCATTCAAGCCCACTCCTGTATAATCCTGTGCATTCATAAAAAAGGATGACATGCATTTAATTCCATTCACGCATAAGCTTGTGTATTCATAAAAAATTATAACATGCATTCATTTCAATCCATGCGTAAACTCATACATTCATTTATTCATATTCATGTCTAATCAGTGTATCCATCTACGGGTATAACATACATCGTTCTAACTTCATGTGAAAACTTTAAACAGCTTAATCTGACTTTTTTCAAACAATGAAGATTGGGGTAACATTCCACCCTTGACCTCCCCAATCAACTTTGGAAAGTCTAATTCAACCTTCTCAAATTATTAGAACTGGTGCTTTGACCCACCATACACCTCTCATACAATTTCAAACCAGTCGACCCACTCAAAAAAAAAAAAGGAACCCACTAAAGATGTTTGACCCTCCAGATCCCTCAAACTTTTCAAAAGAGACGTTACCTCCTCCAGAAACAAACTCAAGATTTTTGACTTTAGAGAAGCACAACCCCTCAGAAGACATGTCAGCAAGAATCCTATTATGCCCAGCAAAAGCAAAACCCAACAATCAAGCAAACACCGAGTATTCCGATCTCAAGAAATCTCAATCCAAGAGGCCACAAAAGTCTCCCCTTCAAGCCCCGAGATAGAGGAATTACAACCACAAAGCAGTCTCTGATGATTCCCCAGGTTCAACCATGTCTAAAGCTTCAAGCTAAAGGTAAGGTATAATTCCAACCGAATTATCTCAAAATCAGCTTTAAAAATAAAAGCCTTTGTTTTCTTTCAAATTCAAAATTTAATTTTCAAAAGTCCAAAAAACTTTCAAATTTCAAAGTCAATTTCAAAAGCTTTCAAACCTTTTCTACAAAAGGTTTCAAATTCAAAAGATCAAAGCTCTTGCTTTCTTTCAAATTTAAAATTAATTTTTAACAGTTAAATAAGTTTTTCTAAAATTTTTCATCAAAAAGTTTCAAGTTTCGAGTCAAAACGGATTTCCTAAACATTTTGCTTTAAAAAAAAATAAAAAGGTTTGAGTCGAAATGAATTTTTATACATTTTGTCTTCGACAATTCGAGTTTTGAGTCAAAATAAATTTCCTAAACATTTTTGTCTTCAAGAATTCAAATTTCAAGTCAAATTACATTCTCTAAACATTTTGCCTTCAACAAAACAAGTTTCAAGTCAAATCAATTTCGAGGTTTTCCAATCTTTTTCCTTCAGAATAAAGAGTTTTAATTCTAGTCAAATTCTAAGTTTTTCAAACTTTTTCCTTCAAAAAGTTTCAACTCAAAATCATCTCTAGGCTTTCTAAACATTTTCCTTCAAAAAGTTACCATTCTAATCAGTCTCTAGGTTTTTAAAATTTTTTTTTTCTTCAAAAAGTTTCCATTCTAATCAGTCTCTAGGTTTTCTAAACTTTTTCCTTCAAAAAGTTTCCATTCTAACTAGTCTCTAGGTTTTCTAAACATTTTCCTTCAAAAAGTTTCATTTCAAAATCATTTCACCAGTTTTCCAAAGCTTTTTCCTTCAAAAAGTTTAATCTCAAACACATTTCTTGGGTTTCCCGAGCTTTCTCCTTCAAAAGCTCGACATTCCAAAAAATTTCAGGTTTCTCGAGATTTTTCTTTCAAAAGCTCAGTTTTTCAAAAACGTCTCGAGTTTTCAAGCTTTCGTCTCAAAGAGTCTTGTTTTTCAAATTTCGAGTTTTCTAGCTTTTGCCTCAAAAAGCCTAGCTTTCTAAAATTTTCTGGTTTCCCAAGCTTTCTCCTTCAAAAGCTCTGTTTTTCAAAAAAGTCTTAAGTTTTCAAGCTTTCGCCTAAAAAAGCCTTCTTTTTCAAATTTTGAGTTTTTAAGCTTTCGCCTAAAAAAGCCTTGTTTTTCAAATTTCAGATTTTTTTAGGTTTCACCTAAAAAAGCCAAGTTTTTCAAAATCTTTGGGTTTCTAAGCTTCCTCTAAAAAAGTAGATTGAGTTTTCAAGCTTTTTCCGTCAAAAGCAAATCGGGTTTTCGAGCTTCCTCTGAAAATGCAAATTGGGTTTCCGAGCTTCCTCTGTTAAAAGCAGATTGAGTTTTCGAGCTTCCTCCAAAAAAAAAAATTGAGTTTCTGAGCTTTTTTCGTCAAAAGCAAATTGGATTTTTGAGCTTCCTCTTAAAAAGCAGATTGAGTTTCTGAGCTTCTTCCAAAAAAGCAGATTGTGTTTTTAAGCTTCCTCCCGAAAAAGCAGATTGGGTTTCCGAGCTTTCTCTTTCAAGATTAGATATCAACCTTGAACCTCCCCCGAGGAGCAGGATTCTGCCAGATGGAGCGTTAGTTCAAGAAGAATCAGTTTCAAGATATCAACCTTGAACCCTCCCTTGAGGAGCAGCATTCTACCAGACAAAGCGTCAGTTCAAAAAGTATCAGTTTCCAAACATCAACCTTGAGCCTCTCCAAAAGAGCCACATTTTGCCATATATAGCATCAGTTCAGAGAGAATAAGTGACTAGATATTAGCCCTAAACCTTTCCAAAGGAGTACCATTTCACCAAACGGAATGTTGGTTCAAAATAACTTACTGTCCAAAATTCTTCAACTCTAGTCCCTCTAATTGCCTCGCAGTCAGTATGGGATCCTTCCTTTATTATTTTTCTACCTTCGATAAGCAAAGACAGAAAAAAGATGGGCAGCTGTAAGCACCCTATTTTTGCCCACTCAGCAATCTTCAACCCGACCGGGTCCAATATCGAACATCACAACATGTAATAGCCCAAGCATGCTCTTTCAAACTCCAATCCAATCAACTGGTTGCCTCCAAGGCCTATAAGGCCTAATTGAAGTTGAAAAGACCATTTCTACCCTGAGGCACTCTAGGTAGCTTTCCGAGACCAAACGATCTCAAGAACTAATGCCATCTAGGCAGCTTCCTGAGACCAGAACCAATGCCTTATCACATTTCAGACGGTTCACTTTTGGCGTCTGTTAGCCCACTAATGTAGAATGTCCATCATCCGGTAGTTCTTTGAGACCAGGCGATCTCAGGGACCAACACCACCTTACAAGCAGCTTTCTGAGATCGGGCAATCTCAAGAACCAACACCACCCTACAGGTAGCTCTCTGAGACCGGGCGGTCTCAGGGACCAACACCGCACAGGTGGCTTTCCGAGACCGGGCGGTCTTAGGAACCAACACCGGCGCCTGCTAGCCTGACTCGTGAAAAATGACAAAACTTGCCCTTTGGGCCTCCAGGCACAGCTTGAGAAAGTTCAAAATCTCTTAAAGCGGTAAGCCCACCCTTCCAAAGTGTTCCTAGACAGTTAGGCGTGCTTAATATGCCATCCTGTCAAATTTCGATCCCGTTTCAGTCAACTCTAGTCAAAATGACCATTTTGCCCCTAGGCAGCCTAGCACAGTACAAATTCCACCAAATAGCAAAAACATCTTCCAGGATTGTCCCCAAATGGTCCGATACGCTTAACATGCCGTTATAATCCATCCTGACCCTTTTTGACCAAGTCCTGTCGAAATAGCCATTTTACCCCTAGCGGCCTAAGCACTCCCCGAAACCATATTGGCTTTGGGTACCAAACCAGCGGATTAACATACACCACTGTTCAATTCAAGGTGAGCCCCACGACTTTAAACATTGCCAACCCAACGAAAGTCCCCTGGAGCATCTCACAGACGCTCTGCCAAGGTTGTCTTTTCCTCCCAATTCTCGGATTATAACACACTGTCTAATGACTTAAGAAATGTGTAAAACAAGGAGTTCTTAAAAGCTTGACCATATGTCTTTCCATCGATACGGCTTGATTGAATAGAACGCTTCTTGAAGCCATCGATCACATGGCTTGAAAACTGCCACTTTTAGTAAACCCTGAAGAGACGCTCCACCAAGTTTGTCTTTTTTTCTAATTCCCTAATTATGACGCAACATCAAACGACTTGAGAAATATGCAAATTAGAAAATTCTCGAAAGTATTTCCAGAGCACTTTCCATCGGTTTGGTCCGATCGGAGAGATCGCTTCCCAAAGGCCCCAATCATAGGGCCCAAAAATGGCTACTTTTAAACATCCATGGAGCATATCACAGATGCTTCGCAAAAGTGTATTTTCGTGCATACTTCTCGAGGTGATATCTCATCCTTCCGAACACCTTTCAAGCTCCCCAAAAATTCCAGGTTCATAAGAAACACTGGGAGAACGTTGTGGACGCAACCAATTTTCCCAAACCCATCCCGGATTGCACAATTATCAAGGTAAAGTTTAAACAAACATTCCCGATGGTGAAGCGTATACTACATGCACCCAGATTTTTTATCAGATCGATCAAACTTTGCTTACACCCTGAGATTTAGCCAATACAGAGTGTGCTATGTGGCATTCATTCTGTAGAATAGTACTAGCGCATGTAGCACATATGTCAGGGCAAAATTTGCCCAGGCGCATGTACTATATACACCAGGCCTCTCCGAATTGCCTATAAATACACGTCTCCCCCTTTGCATATTCTAGATTCGAAAATAGCAGCAAAGCTCTACAAAAATAGCATCTGAACCTCGAATTTCCATATACATCATGCTCTCCAAACACTTAGGTTAGATTCTACCTCCCTCTAGCCCATACACAACACCTACAAAGCCCTTAATGCCATATAAAATCCCATTCCAGCCCCTTCAAGCCTTTCTAAGGCTATTCAAGTTCAAGCTAAAGCATCCATAGAGGTTTGAAGGTGTTTGAGGGCAAAAGGTGGTATTCTATTTTACATTTTTATTACCCTCACTCTTCTCTTCTCTCTCTTAGCCTAGTTAGGCTATTCTCTATTTTGAACTCCCATCTTCTACCCCCCTTTCTTGCATGCTTGAAACAAGACAGTTCCAAGTTATACCTAGAGGAAAGTTAATAAGAGACACCATGTACAGGGATCTCTTACTCGCCTATTTTAAGATGGTATGGCCTTGAAGCACCTTACAATTTGGTGTGGCCTATAACTTTATATGAATTCATAACTCCCTTGCATATGGTTACCATGATCACATATTGCATGCTTGGCCTCATTTACATGTCCATCATCATTTTGTAAAAATTTTCATTATCTTCATTTCCGTGTCTTCTCCAAATTCCATGTCCAAATGTTTTCTTAAAAATAGTTTTAAGAGTTGGTTCCTTGAAGCCTAGGTCAATTTTCATATATTAGAAAACCCCCCTTTAAGCCCCTTGACTCCATTTTGCATCCTTATATTTCTTTGCATTTCATGTGACATAAAATTGGTTTTCAATCTCTTTTCTTCTATATTGATTTTGTATTATCCACTCTCCTGAACCTTGTGGTTGAAATGGTCCCTTGAAACCCTCTCTTGAGTGATTTTCCTATTATCTTGACTATATAAACCCTAATTCATTAAAATTGGGTTTCTACACCCCAAAAGTGGTTTTCAAAACAACCCTCTTCAAGAAGGTTTCTCAAATTTCATTTTCTTTAATTTGCATAACATGAGATTTCCAAAAACTACCATTTTCATCTTTATTTTTAGAAGTTTTACTCTTTTGAATATTGTTGTTGGAATGGTCTCATGAAGTCTTCTTTGGAGTGATTTCCTTCAAATCAACTATATGAACCCTTATTATTTAGAGTGGTCTTCAACTTCTTAAAGTGGTTTTCCAAAATTCCCTTTCCAAAACTAATTTTCAAATGTTCATTCTCTTTAATTTTCAAGTCCTCAAAACTATCTATTCAATGTTAATTTTCACAAATTTTACTCTTTTGAGTTAGTGGGTGAAATGGTTCCCAAGCAACCCTCTCTTGAGTGGTTTTCAAATACCAACCAAAGGACACTAATACTCACTTGAGTAGATTTCATGAAATGATTTTTCAAAACACATTTTCAAGTTTCATGCATAAAACCACTAGGTCCAAACCCTAGTTCAAAACCACTAGATTCAAACCTTAGTTCAAAACCACCTTCCCAAAACCACTAGGTCAAAATCCTAGTTCAAAACCACCATTCAACCCTAGGTTAACTTAACCCTAGGTCAACTAATCCCTAGGCTAACTTAACCCTAGTTAGTTAAACCTAGGTTACCTTAATCCTAGGTTAACCTAACCATAGTTAGTTAATCCAAAGTTGCTTTAACCCTAAGTCAACCTAACCTTAGTTAACTCTAGGTCAACCCAACCAAGGTTAGTATGCTTCAAGGTTCCAATTCAAAAACTCCTTTTTAAATAATCCTTCGACTCAAAAAATTATTTTCATATCATACTTCCAAAAACATCCTACTCTCTTGACATTTCAAATTCAACTCCAAAACCTTTTCAAATACTCCTACACTCTATCTTCAAAAAATGCTTCCAAGGAATTCTCTTAAACTTGTCTCAACTAAAATGACTAGACACTTAACATTCTTCAAAAATTATTTTCAAAATGTTTTCAAGAACTCACAACCCAAAGTGTCCCTAACCTTTCACGGTTAGGGATTCTAAAGGAAGGTGATACATTGAATACAACTTTCAAGGTTGTCCATATTAGAGTTACAAAACTCTAAATGTTTCAAAAATCTATTTTCAAAGAATAGTTTTGAAACATCACATTCTTGAAACAATCCTAATCCTTCCATGGTCAGGATTGGTCAAGTATAAGTGAGATATTAAGGAGAGGTTTTATAACCCTAAAGTTTTAAAAAAAAAACCAAAAAGGAAGTCTTTAGCCCCCTTTTCAAAATATGTTTTTAAAATTCATAACCCTAAAGGAGTTTAGTTCTTCAATGACTAACCTCTTAAAGGTGATAAAATATTAAACATGCCTTTCAATAAGGTATTCAAACACTACTTTCAAAAGTTTTTCGAAGACAAGTTCGTAAGAGTATTTCTAATCTAAACTCTACATCCAAAATTTTCAAAACAAGACTTCAAAATACTTTCAAAACTCCCTTGAATTGTTTAAAGAACATTTCAAAAATCCTTTCAGTCAATTTCAAAAACATTTAAAAATCATCTTCAAACTCAAATTCCACTTCAAACATTCCAAGGTCTATATCAAAGGCATTTTTCTAAAATTCTCAATTTTTTTTTTCAAAGGCCTCAAAGCGTCTTCAAACCTTTTCAAAGACCTCAATGTGTCTTTAAAGTACTTCAAAGGCCCCAATGTGCCTCTTTTCTATCAGGTCCTGCCTGAACTACGAATGATCTGATTCTCGCCAAATGAGATACGTAGGCAACCTAAAATGGTGTGGTCGTAACCTTTATTTCAATCCAAGTTCCATTTTCAAAATTTTCTATCAACTCAAGATTTCTATTTCGAATCCTTTCAAAACTTTCATATTTTCAAACATTTTTTCAAAACTTGCATCATGCATCATTCATAAAAAAAAGTGATGACCAAACCCTAATTTTTAAAATTCTAAAGTGGATAATAGTAACTGGTTATTCAAGTGAGTGAATTATGGGTGATTAAACATATAGGTACTGATAGGGTGGGGTAGGGTGATGATCTTAGTATATTTTTCCTACACGTAACCAACCCCTAGACCATAGATCTTTATTTCGAAGACTAAAATCGGAGTCACGTTTTCAAAAGGGCTTTCAAAAGGTTATTAGGACCTCTTTTTCAAAAACCTTCTTAAAAATGACATTTTCAAAATCTTTTCGAAAAATCTAAATTTAATCTTTGGATTACATTTAGTCTTAAGTGACCTAACATATCTGTAACAAAATTAGGTGGCGACTCCAACTTTTTCCAAAAGCCATTGTTTAAATCAATTTTAAGATCAAACCTAATCGCACTTGTCTTTTTAGGAGGATGAGTTTTAACAAGAGAGTATTTTTCTTTTTTCCGAGCCGAAAGGACTCGATTAAAAACTAGGATGCAACAGATAACCACCCCTTTTAATAGCTCCATGTGCTACTGCTTGGATCTTGTAAAAGTATATCACAATTTTTGGTGCCATTGAAATTTCTATAAAGGTAACACCAAATAATTAACTTTCAAGTTGGAGATGAAAGGGAGAAAGGGTCCCACGGAGCATGCCAAAAACTATGTTAAGCAAAAATATTAACAAGTAATATCTAATTGAACAAATACTTAACATAATCTCACTCATATAATGACATATCACTTGAGTTCTTAAAGTGTAAGTCGGACCAATTCAAGACATAACGTATATCTTAATTACAATCTCTTATTTTAAGAGAATACTCTTTGATTCTAACTTAATGGGATTATATTAGATTTTTTGACAAATTTAATTTAAGGGAACATTTAGGTTTATAAGGTTGCGAATGTACCCATTTAAATGGATTGTCTACATATTCAAGTCGGGACAAGTCCGAACTAGAATCAAGTCAACCATAGTTCTTAAAAAATTAATATTTATTTTGTTTGAATGAATTTAATTTAAATGAATGTTTCAGTTCACAAAGGTTGCAACTGTATTCATTTGAGTGGGTTGTCTACATATCTAAGTTGGGACAAATCCGGATTGTAATCAAGTCAATTGTAGTTCCGAAAGAAAACTAATGTTTGTTTTTTTTTTTTGGTTCGATTGAATTTAATTTAAGAGAATGTCTGGGTCCACAAGGTTGTGACTATATCTATTTGAGTGGGTTGTCTACGTATCCGAATCGTAATAAAATCCAGACTAAAATTAAGTCAGTGTAGTTTTAAAAAATAATATTTAATTTAGTGCCTTGAATTGTACGTGGGCAAATTTAATTTAAGTAAACTATTTTGTTCACAAAGGTGTCAACTGTATCCATTTAAGTGGGCTACCTACGTATCTGAGTCGGGACAAATCCGGATTGTAATAAAGTCAACCGTAGTTCTTTGCAAAATAGTTTATATTTTATTTGAATTTAATTTAATTTGAGTGAATGTTTAGGTCCACAAGATTATGACGGCACCCAATTGAGTGGGTTGTCTACGTATTCGAGTCGGGATGAAATCCAAACTGAAATCAAGTTAGCATAGTTTTAAAGAAAATTGATAGTTAATTTTAAAGCCTTGAAGTCTAGAAAATAAAATAGTATTTAATTTTGTTTGGTTGAATTTAATTTGGATGAATATTTGGGTCCATGAGCTTGTGACTGCACCTATTTAAGTGGATTGCCTACATATTCAAGTCGGGATAAAATTTGGAATGGAATCAAGTCAGTATAGTTCTTAAATAAATTTATATTTCATTTTAATGCCTTAAAATACATTTATGCGAATTTAATTTAAGTGAACTATTTAGTTCATAAAGTTTGCAACTATACCCGTTTGTATGGGTTGCTTATGTATCCGAGTCAGAATAACTCTGAACTGAAATCAAGTTAATAGTAATTCTTGATAAAATTAATATTTATTTTTGGTCTACACTAGTAAATTCGAGCATTAAAATACCTACTTTGCAATTTTTGGGGGCCACGGTAAATTCCGTAATCAAGAAATTTGAAGTCAAATAGAACTTCATTAACTTTTTCTTTAAAACCGCTGTACGGCACCTTCCTAAGCAACAGTAAAATTGCTAATTGAATTTAACATTAATAGCATGCACATGGCATCATGTAGACCATATTTATTTCAATTTAGATGATGAAAATCCTCACATGCATACACTGGGCAGCAGTAAACTGGAAAAAAAATATAATGGTTATTGGACAACGTACTACTAATAGCAGTTGTCCATGATAATGACCCGTTCATGGGGCTACTCTGAAATAAAAGTGATTGGACCTTTCTAATAGGCTTTGAAATTTATTCGGTTAAGGTCCAAGTTTTTTTTTAATGTGCTGGACAATTCTGTATTTTTTTTCAAGACCCGTCAAGTGGGCCAAAGGAATTTAGGCCAGAAAACTTAGAGCATGGGTCATTGACAAAGAACATAGAGTTGGGCTGTTAGTGGCAAAAAATTGATCCTTATTGGGCTAGTTTTTTAGTCTTTAGAAGACTTACACATTTGGGCCTTTAAATAAGACCAAGAATTAACAGCAATAGACATTTTTCCTTTTTGTGAGTCTATTCATAGAAATTTTTCATCATGACGTACCTTGAACGAAATTGCCACCAACTTGATAATTCATTTTGTTTTTGGCCTTAAAGAAGACATAAGTACAGAATTTTGGCCTTAAGAGGCTTTGCATTGTAGGCCACTTAGGGTAATTTCAAAACTTTAGAGGCTTAAAATTGAGGACACATGAGCCGTCATCGAGTCTTGAAGGCTTAAATTTTGAGGGCACGCGGGTCGTCATTCAGGGCACGAGGGCCGTTATGGAGTTTTGGAGACATGATTTTTTAGGATACCAGGGCCGTTGTGAAGTCCTAGGCTCAAAATTATGATGGCACGGTCGCCGTCATGGATCTTTGGAGGCTTAAATTTTAAGGACACGAGGGCCGTCGTGGAGCCTTGGAGGCTTGAATTTTGAGAGCACAAGGGCCATCGTAAAGTCCTAGGCTTAAAATTGTGAGGGCACGGAGATCATTACAGAGTTTTAGAGGCTTGAATTTTGAGGACATCAGAGCCGTCATGGAGCCTTGGAGACTTGAATTTTGAAAGGACACATGGGCCGTTATGGGAATCACATGACTAAGACAAGAGAGCGAAGAAATAAGAAAAGTATAAACTTGTATACGTGCAAAAGATATATTCCTATTTCATATCTAGCAAAGTGATTTGTACGTCCCGGGAGACTACCACAACTGCTATAGTGATGCTCTTGTTCCTGTTATCCACTTAGACACTGCCACCCTGTTCACTCTGGAAATACCCTAATCAGCTCTACAAGGAGGTCGAATCGGCCCAACTAGGCCAATAGGAAAGAGGCGCGGCCATTTTGGGATGTTTTTCGTCAGATTATGATCGACACAACAATTTACAGGGCGTAATAGGGGACGTGGTCGGACTTAAAACGAGCGTATAAAGCTGTAGTACGTTAATCAAAGACTACTCGTCGTACATATGCCTTCTTTTTCAATACTTTCTCTCTTTTCTGTATTTTTTTCTTCTTTTCTTTCTCTGTAACCTCTTTTTGTGTCAGAATTCTTGTTACTCTCTCCCTTCATTTTTTTGGGGTTTTTTTGGTTCGTCGCTCTCCTTTTCTCTCTCTTTTCTTTTTCTCTGATCCCCTTCTGTTTTGTTTCTCACCCTTAATCTGCCCCCATCTGTGAAATTGTTGTTTACTTTTTATATCAATGAAACTCTCCATATTCAACCACCTCACAGGTGGGTAGGTGATTGGCCGTGGGTTAGCGACGCGATGGCGCCTCCCACGTTTTCTTCTAGAATTTGTTTTCTTAATTTATTGAAAAGCTAGAGTTGGAATTCTTTTGCATGCACATGTTTAATGATAGCCAATTACATTGTGACATATAGTCACCTTAGGTAGTTTACAACAAATTTGTCTTTTAAAAACGAGAGCAGTTGCCACATACCCACATGAAGTTCTTCACCATCATTTACTATACATATATATACATAAACTAGAGTTGCTATGCACGGACCTTATAATTTAAAATGTGTAGTCAACTTAATTTATTGTTATTTTGATTTATTTATAGTAATTTAGAAAATATTATATTCATGTTGTTTTTTGGTCTTGCATTCATGTATTAAACATAGAAAGATATACTAGAGGATTAGGAGACCCAAAAAGAATATACAATCCTATCTTGCATGGCCAAATCCTTGCAATGTTCTTTTATCCATATTACCTAAAATCGAGCAGAAGAAAGATACATTTGATACAAAATCAACGGAGAGGATTACTATGTATCTTATATTCCACTAAATAATTACGTCTATAATATAAATGCCCCAATAGTTAGAAGAAATTTCTATATAATTTCATTTTTTTCAATCCCAAACACAAAGTTGTAGAATTTCTATTAATGAATTTCGAATTCGTGTAGGACTCATTTGTTTGTGTCTAGAGTCTTTAGAGTGAGAAATTGAATTACATATAACATTTTTTTTAGTTAAAAAATGAAGTACCATATAAATAGATAATTGAATTCTAAATTACTGCTCAATCAATTTTGAATGCAAAACTTTAATTATTCATAAATTTTCAGCATTAAATCTTAATACATGTCAATTATTGAGCCATAACACCCAAGATTGATTTGAAAGTAGGCAGATTTCACAATCTTATATATCAGAATTTTAGACAATGAAAATTACCATGAAAGAGACATTCATTGAAAAGTACAGTCGGTTCTGGTGCTAGAAACAGAGTATCTTATTGTTGGAATAAATATATATATATATATATATATATAAATAATCTAACAGTGAACCCGTGCAATGGTCACTCTGAGATCTACCAATTGGCAATTGGATCTAAAGATAACGTACACATCTCAAACGTCTTTACCATAGACTTTGTTCCATAGAGAACAATCAATTGTCAATTGTCAACAAAGGATCCTACTACATAAAGAAAAGCGAATTAAAATTCTCATCTACTGTTTTTATGTTATAAGCAGAACTTGAAAAGAACAAAGACAAAGCAGAACTTGAAAAGAACAAAGACAAAGTAGTGTTGGATCACACCTTTGAGCTCTCAATTTTACTGCCACCACAAGGAAACTGAAAATTAAAATATTAAAAGATAACAGATACAGAGAACACATACGAATAAAATTAAAGCGTCACACACATATTAAACCCAATCAATGGTTGAAAAATCGCACACCCATATGCATCAAGCACGGGCATTTTATGCTACAAATTCGATGATGCCTTTCCTATGGCAATGTCAATCAAAGATGTGGAGCCTATATCAAGGGAAAAAATCAAATAAAATGTTAAAATTCCTAAAAGTTAAGTGAAATACTAAAAAATTGTACTTCAACTTCATCTTTGCAATCAATTTGATCTGGAATTTTTCTTCTCGTTGGCTTTCAGACATAGGCATTGTTGAACATGGGTATAAAATCAAACATGAAATTCATTTAAAAAAAAAAAAAGATTCATAAAGTACATAAAACTCTTATATTTGTCCATAAACAAAACAATGTAAAAGATTAATTATAAAACAACCCACAAAATAACAAAAGTTGCAACAGCATAGAATTTAACTTTTACCAAAATATAAAAATAAAACATTTAATTTCATTAAAAATTAACTGACCCATCCATTTTTGTAAAACAAAATTACTTACGCTCTGAACTTTTTGGCACTGATAAGGATGACGATCGTCAACATTCGTCATAGAAGGGTCATAGCAAAACAATCTTCAAAAATCTTTGAATTCCTAGAAAGCTCTCTATGATCATCTTTTCAGCCTCGAAAGCCTAGTTCATCAGTAAACCTCTAAGATTATGGACTCTGGTGCATTTAACAGCCCAATAGCGACTTCATCAAGTGAAGCTTAGTGAAGGACTGGAAGAGGGGAGAAGAGAAGAGAAGAGAAAAGAGAATTGGATGAAATAAGAAAGAGAGAGAAATATGGATATAGAATCACAGCTTGCATTTTTAATATTAAGAGAGATTTAGGGGATCATAATCTTATTAGTGACAGATTTTGCCATAATTTTGCCGACAATCAAGTTATTTCCTTTAGTTATTTTTTTGTGTTTACTTGTTGGAATTTTATTCCGTTATTTAGTTTCTATTAATAATTTTTTATTTAATTTTTTTTTATTTTCCTTTATAGGAGAGAGAAAGAGGAGCCTGATTGATTGGATAAACTAAATGTACCACATGGCATCGTAGTTTTTTAGAATGTTTAGAAAATCATATATATATATATATATATAAAAGTTGTGTTTGCCTTTATATTTTACCTCTCTCCTATGTGGCACTATAAATATTCAGATACTTTTAAAATGTCACATCACAGGGGCAATTGATTAGATAACTATTGAATTTATTCTTTTATTAAACTTTTGTATTAGTTTTGTAAGTTATATATATATATATATATAAGATAAGATAAGATAAGATTAGATTAGTTTTGTTATATAGATAAGATACATATATATAATATCAGATTGTCAGGACTCTTTTTAAATTTAATATTTATAAAAAAAGTGATTATAATTAAATAAAATATCATATATATATATCAATATCTATTTACATTTTGGAGATACGATACGATATATTAGTTTTGTAATATATATATAAGATAAGATTAGTTTTGTAAGATATATTATATATAAGATAAGATTAATTTTGTAAGATATATAAGAAATATATATATATATATATATATAATATCATATTGTGAGGACTTTTTCTGAACTGAATATCTAAAAATGTGATTATAATTAAATAAAATACCATATATGTCAATATCTATTTATATTTTAAAGATACAATACGATTGTATAATTAAATATTGTGAATTTTAAATTAACTATTTATAATTTGAATAATTCTTACTCCGTGCATTGCGCGGGTTGATAGCTAGTAAGGATAATAATATTTAGATTGGTGCTTTCTGTAGTTCCAGATATTATCTTTTCTTGGAGGTGCTTGATCGATCCCTTTGTGTTTTTTTTTTTTTTTTTTTCCAAGTTGTTTTCACTTCCTTTAACTCTTCATGATGAAAACAAATTAGAATAATCAATGAGCTTTCTTAAAGCTATGTATATATCTTTATATGTATATGGTTTTTGACGTTAGTGATTTTGCAGGTTTATTGATTTATATGGCGAAGGCGGGGTGGAAGAAACAATGGGGTTTGCTTATGTGTTGGCTCGCTATTATGGTGCAATTATTCTTGCTTACTGAACCGTCTTTAATAAGGTACTTAACGATCTCTTCCTCCTATGTGTATATGTATTATGTATATAAATACACGCCACCATATATGTATATGCATGAGAAGGCCAAAGGTGCAACAAGTTAATGTGTGGGGAAGACAATATATACAAGTGCTGTTTTCCAACTGTTCATCGCTTAATTTACTAGTTAGAGATTAAATTTTGGAGACTTTATAAGCTCTCACTACATTACTACATTTTTATATATAGATAGTATAAATATATATACATACATTTACAACCTGCACAAGAATGTAGTATGTTCTAGAACTTTCTTTTTTCTTTTTTTTTTTTTTGGTTGTTGACAGGTTTGCATTTGTCACTATTAGTTCAGGTCACCTAAGATCCAGAATCTTCTTTCATACCCACGTGACCACCATGCTCATGCAATCAGGAGTTTTTATTCCCTACATGCTCGGCAATATGACTTCTGAATTTACCCCATCTAAACAAGATTTGACATTTCTAAAACCTTACACTAAAAATTGGGTTATTTAATCAAATTGTTAACTTTAATTTAGAAAATTTAAATTTCTAACACACCTACTGCTGAAACATTTTTGAAGGGATGTTTTACAACAAAGCTAATCACAATCCCAAGTTTCATCCACCTATTTTGGTGTTTTTATCTTTTCTCCCTCTACAGATGAGAGACAAAGATGAGATTTCAATACAATCGAACCCTCAAAATAACATATTTCATTATCAGCATAAGAAAAAGATAAAATTTAAGACTTCGTTCAAACACATAAAATAGAACAGGACCAATTATTTTGACTCATCTCAGCACATTGAGTAATAAACCTAAAGCTATATAAGATTTCAGAACTTAATCTCACAACAGGAGTTTGAGATCATAACAAAATAGAATCTGGAAGAGAATTACCAATGCCAAAAATAAAATATATAAAATAAAATAAAAGATTCAGGGAAAATTTTAACCATAGTATGCAGATCTAAGCATTATATAACTAGGAACACACAAAGCATTCTTAACAAAAATCAAGAAATCAGAGTCCGCTTTCTTACCTTGTGCAAGAAGACTGTAAGACCAAAAGTGACGCTACCTTCGAATTGCAAACTTACAAAAGCCCAAGTTAAGGAACACAACATAAAATAAAAACCCGTAAACATTCAAACACAATTTATTAATTAAAAAAATTGTTTGAAAAATTCTAGACAACAATTCAAAGAACAAAAAAAAAAAAGTCGATCTCCAGGACCCAATGCGTTTCACAAGAAATATTTGTATGAATTTTCCCCATTTAGTTGAATGACTATTTCCCATTACAAGTTGGGGAATAATTATTCATTTTTTGGGGAAATCTTTTCAATAAAGATACTATGTCTAGGAAACAATATATGTGCATCACAAAATAACAGCATTCACTGAAAAATCAATCATACAACCAATCACATAATCCCACTCTAATAGCCAAATCTCTCCACAAATTGCTAAAACAATGGCCAAATTGACCACAATATTGGCAAAGAAAAAACTCTATTTCTCCATTTGTTTTGACAGAAAATAATAAGTCCATTGAAAAATAATAGTGAAAGAAAAATTACTGCTCAAGCAGCTCCCTGGTTTTTCTCTATTTCTGTAAAGGAAACTTAATCCAAATCATAGAATAAATAATCAAATCATCAATAGAAAAACCCAAATCATACATCACCCACATGTAAATAGAGGACTCTCGTATAGAAAAACCATAAAAAGTTAAGAAACTGAAAACCTTGAGTCCCAACCTGCCATTAGAGAATCTATTTGCTGAAAACCTTCAATTGCTTAAACCAACACCCAGGCATGTAAAGAGAAAAAAGGTGGTGTAGAGTACACAACGGAAGTACTCGAAATACAGGAAATTTTTTTTATTAATATAGGACCACTTTTACAAAACACTTTGAGTGCACAAACATAAACACAAGAAAAAATCACCACACTCATTGACTTCACTTAAATCACTCAAGCACACAATTCACTCTGCACTCACACATAGTTAGTCTTTGATCTAGCTCACTTCACTCTCTTACACTATAAGAATCCTCTTCACCTCCTTATATAGGCAAGCATTGGCGATGGAGGATAATTCAAAAAGTTACTAAAGAGGTGATAGATGGAGAATGATCTGGAAACATAAGTACCTAGAGAGAGATGTTTCTAGGAGAGAAGTTTCTAGAAAGAATGAGAGCCAACAAGTAAGGGATTAATCTAGAAAGAGAAGCTGCTGAGAGAGAGAGAGAGAGAGAGAGAGAGAGAGAGAGAGAGAGAGAGAGAGAGAGAGAGAGAGAGAGAGAGTGGTGATTAATTCTTAACAGGTGCTTCGGGCCATTGGTGGGTGTCTTGGTTGTGGGTGTTTCCACCACCAGAGATGGTGGTGGAGGTGGTGATTCACTTTAGAGGGTCTTCACTATGGCTATTGATGTGTGTGTGTGTGTGTGTGTGTGTGTGTGTGTGCACGCACGCGCGTGTACGTGTGTATGAGTGTGTGAGAGAGAAAGAGAGAGAGAGAGCTTTGGTTACAGCCATGGTTCGGGTGAATGTAAGGAAGCCAATCATAGCAAGGTTTTCGTCATGGTGGCTGAAATAGGTCAGTTCGCTGATGGAGATGGCAGCAAGGTGATTCACGGCAGTGCACTGGTTGTGGTCTTCACTTTTGCCCAGCTGAGATGGCAGTACACTGAGATAAAGGAAACCAAACACAGGATCAAGTTACCTATTTCATTCTTCTTTTGGAATGAAAAATCAAGCCAATTCAAAAAAAAAAAAAGTGCAAACTCAAAGCAAAACAAATAGAATCTACATTATTGCATGCACAAATGGGTTGAGAGAAAATACTTAGTGTTGGTATGCCAATTCGGGTTCGGGTGCCGATGGGCATGCCCCAACCCATATACTCACCCATGGTTTAACCATCACTTGTTAGGTGGCTACTACTAAAAGGTAGTTGCCTCATAATATCCACCTAAATGGTGGTTAGGTGCATGAAGCAACCACCACATTAAGGAATGGTAGTTCTATTCCATGATTACACTAATTGTCCACTTATCCTTGGCTTTACTTAATTCATCTCTTTTGCGTAGATGTATAGCAAGGAAAAGAGAGAAGTGTGGTTGATTGTGTATTTTGCTAAGGGTGGTATATCTTACGGATGATTGCTAAGTATGAGCAATTCCTTCTCTTTCTCTTTCAAAACACACAACATAAGATAGGCTATTGAGTTGTGATTAGTATGGATGCTTTTGACTTTCCAAGAATGTTTGATTGCATTTCATCGTAGGTAGATTTACAAGAGAATGCAAGTATACATGGAGAATTTTCGGTTCAAGAATCGGCTCTTTCGAGCTTGCTTTCAGACACGCTTCAAGAAACAAATGTTGGCCTAAAAGGCAACCCAAGAGTGGAGGTGAATTGAATTTTTCAAAAATAATTGCAATTAAGACTAGTTAAAATTAATCTAAGCAATAAAACAGTAATTTAAGATATATGTGATGCAAAATAATCAAGATTGAATACAAGAAAAGCACAAAGAAATACACAAAGAATTACCAAAGTTCAACCACAATTTATAATCTATGTCCTCACCCCAAGACCCTCTTGAAGTCTTCTTCCACTATGCAATGTCCAATTACAAAGTAAAGGCTAGTTGAAGTGCCTAACTCACTTTCCTTGAAGCTTACACCCAAGTTTCAATGTTACAAGAATTTTGTCAAAACTTTTTCAAATTTACAAGTGTTTTTCTTTCACTAGAGAACACCCAAACTCTAACTTATAAGCAAATAGAGATATACAATTGAAGTATACACTCTCTATGAAGAGAAGATAAGAATTGAATAGCTCACTAAATGTCAACTCTTGAGAACAAAGAGAATTTTCAAAAATTTGAAGAATTTTCAATTCAATGATTAGTGAAATGTAGTAACTCTTGTCCTTAAATGCCTTTGGAGGCTTACATATAAAGCCCGAAATTGAATTCACTCATTGGTGGTAGTTGTGGGCTCATTTAATGTGAGTTCAGACTAATATAACGTTTAAAAATATAGTCGTTAGTCCCCAGATGTCGACACTTTATTTCATGTGTTGACACTTCATGTTTACATTCTCCAGCTTTTGTCCTCTGTCTCTGTGTGTCGACACTTCAAACCCATGTGTCGACACTTGATCATTCATTTCTCAAATATTAGCCTCTGTCTTCATGTGTCGACACTTCATTTCCATGTGTTGACACTTCTACCTAGAATATTTCTTCCATGCTTTCCTTGATCAACTAAGCTTCAAAACATTTTAAGATCTTCAAGGAGTCTTCTCTTTAGGGCATAATAATCTTTAAAAACCTCCAATCTAATGTGGTTATTCAAGAATATCTCAAATTCAATTTGGATTGAATTCATTTTGGTTTTTTCAAAATTTTCTCTTGGATTCTTCATCGAATCTTCACAAGCTTGATGAGCTCTTCTTTTGAACACCTTCAATCTTTTCGAATTCAAATTATTGATTTGATGTTTGAGTAGGTGTCATTTCTCTATTTTGGTGCATGGCTCAATCCTTAACTTGTTGTGCATCCATTTCGATATACAATAAGCTTTAGGTTTAAAACATATTTTTCATTGATCTGCACACTAATTAAATTCATTAGTAAACTAATACAAGATTTAGTTATCATCAAAATCAAGACATGAAGTCAACAATCTCCCCCTTTTTTGATGATGACAAAACATTTGCAAAGCAAAAATTCTTCAAAGCAATGTTTTTAAAGCAATCATTTGCAAAAGTCATATGTATAAACCAAGGCATTTGATAAACATAATCCTAAAAGCATTCATTCTTTACTATTCTTCCATGAACCATCAATCTTCTCCCCCTAATATTTTTATTTTCTAAAAACATGCTATACCATTTTTCATATAAGCCATTTGCAAAAGTCATATGTATAAATAAGGCATTTGATAAACATGATCCTAAAAGCATTCATTCTTTACTATTTTTACATGAATCATCAATCTTCTCCCCTCAACATTTTCCTTTTCTAAAAACATGCTATACCATTTTTCATATAAACTATTTCAATTTTCTTCATTTATCATTTTGCTACTTTACAATTCTTCTCCCCCTTTTGTCCAGTCATCCAAAAGATAAAAGTGTATAACAGAGATACGTACAATAGTTAAAAAATCTTAAAACAAGATAATTACTATAAATAGGGTAGCAAGCAAAGCATTCAACCAGTCAAGGGTAACAAGCTTTCATAACAATAGGATGTATTTCATTTACAAAAATATTACAAAAGATTAGTCAATTAACATCTACAAAATATTACAAAAAAAATGTTTTGAAAATGACACACCATCTTTTAACAAAAAATCATGCATATGCAAAAAAGAAAATGCAAATGAGAGAGAGATGGGATAAGGGTAGGTGATTGCAGTAGGGAGAGACTGGTGGTAATGGGGTTAGGACAAGAGGGTTATCTTTGGTATTGGAGAACTTCTTTCTAGGCTTGTCCCTCAGCCCATATTTGCGACCAGAAGAGGAGGGAATAGGGGCATCAGATTCAGTTGCAGAAGAATCCTCCTCTAGGCCTTGCTTCTCTGCCTCAGTATCCTTTTCAGCATGCTCTTCTTCTTTGCCATCTCCTCCTTCTTCAGTCTCTTTTTCTCCTTCTTTCTCCTCTTCTTTTTCACCTTCTTTTTCTCCTTATCTAATTTTCTCCTCATTTTCTTCTTCTAGTTCTTCTCCCTCTCCTTCCATGTCTTCTTCTTCTCCTTCTTTTTCTTCTTCTATCATTTTTGCTTTCCCATGCCTCAATATTTTTACTTTCTTTTTCAATTCTTTCACTTTCTTTTCCACAAACATCATCCTTGTGGCAATATTGTTTTATTTAGATTGAAATTTATTTTTCTTTTTTTATGTGTCTTTTCTTATTTAGATTGAGATTTTTTTTAAAAAAAATAAAAATTATACAGAATTTTAACTATAGTAAATAAGATTTTTAAAATTTAGAGACTTTAAAAAATTAGAAACTTAAAGCGATTGATTTTATAGCTTTACACTTGAAATGAGTACTAAGTTTAGTCGAGCAAAGCTTATTTTTAATTACGTCGGATAAAAGAAATTTTATATTATTTTTTCAAATTTTAATGGAGGCGACCGACGCCGCTCGGCCAACATCATTCCACCTCTGACGGTGATCAAGAAATTTGAAGTCAAATAGAACTTCATTAACTTTTTCTTTAAAACCACTGTACAGCACTTTCCTAAGCAACAATAAAATTGCTAATTGAATTTAACATTAATAGCATGCATATGGCATCATGTAGACCATATTTATTTCAATTTAGACTATGAAAATCCTCACATGCATACACTGGGCAGCAGTAAAAGGGAAAGAAATATAACGGTTATTGGACAATGTACTACTAATAGGAGTTGTCCATGATAATGACCCGTTCATAGGGCTAATCTAAAATAAAAGTGATTGGACCTTTCTAAATGGCTTTGAATTTTTTTCGGTTAAGGTCCAAGTATTTTTTTAATGTGCTGGACAATTCATTTTTTTTTTCAAGACCTGTCAAGTGGGCCGAAGGAATTTAGGCCAGCAAACTTGGAGCATGGGTAATTAACAAAGAACATAGAGATGGGCTGTTAGTGGCCTGAAAATTGAACCCTTAATTTGGATAGGCTTTAGAAGACTTATAAATTTGGGCCTTTAAATAAGACCAAGAATTGGCTGCAATTGAGAACCTTGAAGCCTTTGAAATTTGGGCCTTTAAAGACCAATGTTGCATATTTAAGTAGGTTAAAAATATTAAAGCCTTATTGGGCCTCTTAAAGAAACTATGAAGTTTTTATCACGTTTCATTTACAGTGCACTACGCTGCAGCATAATTCCTAGATTGCTTGAGTTTCACAAGCATTTTTTATAGCAGGGAGCAAAGTCCTTGTTTTATTTGCAACTAGTAGCCTCAACAGCAACAAATATTTTTCTTTTTTTGTGTCATTATTCATAGATAGCTGCTCCTAAACTCTCTCTCTCTCTCTCTCTCTCTCTCTCTCTCTCCTAGTTATATTTTGGTTGGTCGTTGCATACAGGCCCCTTAGAGAGACTTTACGCTTATTTTCTTCATAGTGGATAGGACAAGGCTTTCAATGTACAAGATAACTAGGGTGTTATGCAAATCTTATTCTAAAAGAATAAAGCACCCCCTCGAATAGCTTTTATACCTGGTTGCGGATTTGTTACCTGTTGACTGTGTAACGGAACTCACCTGAGCTTCGATTTTATTGGCTCAGTAACAGGCAAACTTGAGGTCGCTTAAATATATACTAGTTGGAGGTGCCCGTGCCTGTCTTATACCACATTCTAGTAAATAAGTCTAAATAAGCATAATTGTCTCAAAGCAAATATAACACTGAGAAGTAAGCATTGTGGTCAACCAAGTCACTTTTGCTGCTTCAATGTTTGAGGTGTATTTGTAGACATTAAAAGACAAAGGTCTTAATATACAAACAAAGAACAAAAGCAATTTGTTGAATACAGATTTGTGACTTTTCCTGCAATTAAAGCACCATAAGAGTTTTGAGGATTTTAGAATTTTGAATTAAATATATCTAACATTAATTCCTTTGCATGCTCATTCAAGATTCACGTCCTACCCGATGTAGGAACTTCATAAAATTGATTCTTAAATCCAGAGTGGTTTTTGAATACCTGAAAGCATCTTTCATATCATATTAATAATATGAATACAGAATTTCATGTTAATCAGTGCTGTTATGTCTTGTTTCACTTTTCTGATTATGGCCATACAAATGTATCCATCTTGATAGTAAAAACTTAGTTCTTGGTGAAAATTATAGCTAGAGCTTTTTTTTTCCCAATAAAGCAATGAAAATGCATTTGTTGAAAAAATTCTCAGAGAAAACAAGCATGTTATCTTACATTTATGCTCTCATTCTTGTATTGAGCCATTCACCTCCCATTCAAGATATGATCTTCGATAATTTCATTCATTGCAGCATTGTTTACAATTCCTCTCCTTTTTTTCTCCTCTCATAAAAGTTCACCTGCATCACTTCAAAGGCAACCATTTCAAATCAGCATTTAAAAGGATGCACCTTGAGTTATGTGCTCAATAGGTTATGCTAGGTGAAGTAACATATATCAATAACTAAGCTGTTGAATAACATTTTACATCAGAGGCTCATTTGCCTCATTCATGCATCTTTTAAAACAATTTTTCGTTAAAAGACAATCCCCATAGTCTACCTACAGAGGACATCCTCTTAGAAGGTTGTTATGATGTCATCCATACCTCATTCTCCATTGTAGAGGATTCCTTTGATGCAATCCAAGCACTGTTTATTAGTAAGGTCAAAGAAGACTCAAGTTGTTTTGCCTTGGCAAGACTTTTAATCTTATCACATGCTACATCCATTGAAGGAGAGTTTAGGATGTCATCAAATTTGGCCTGGGCTATATTATATCTAATATGTCCACAATCTTCAACGTATTATCATAAGCAGAGACTGCAAATAAGCATCTAGCTCTAAGCCTAGCCACCGCTGCTCGAACAAATAATATAATACTATTAGATAAACAATGGAGATGCAGATGCTAATACAAATCACCATTCTAGAAGGAAAGCCCATGACCTCCAAGAGTCCAAGGTATCTGAAATAAAAACATGGGAGTGCAAAATACTTAATTTAGAGAACTCACCATTTTAATTTTACTCAGTTAGAATAAAGCACCTGGGGGGAGAAAGGAATACTACTTTGTGATACTGTTAGATCAGAAATAACTGTAAATGAACATGTATAATTTCATGAGTGAAGGGATATGCAAGACGACGTGACAGCTAGAGCCACATTTAACAATCTAGTCAAGTGATGGCAAAAGCCACACCAGGTAAGCATTTACGGCAAATGCATGCAAATCTAGACATGGACCGAAATCAATGGATTTTCAACATTCGTACCAACAGTTTTAACTAACTCACTTGCAGTAGGTCAACCAAAAAGCTTCATGTAGTCTTAACAACATGAGTGTGTACAACAAATGCGCTTGAGGGTTAAAGAAAATCAAGATACAAAAAAAAATTCACCTTGTTTCTAGCAATTGGCAGAAGTAGAGTTAGCCGAAGAAACTCTGATACACACAGCACTAAAATAAGGACATAAATATATTCGTATAGATACAATGTCCAATCTTTTTCATATTATTGGCTGAATATTTAAATTCAAATCAAAATTATTAATCCAAATCTCATAGAATTCAATCCAGAATTTGGACTCCTAAAATTACCAAATCTTTTTTGGGTACTTGACATTTAGGCACTAATGACTATTACCAAGAGTTGTCCCTATAAGCAAGTAACACTCCATACATCGATCCACAGTTTAGCATTGGAACAAAGGAGAGACATAATTAAACATGTACAAGTATAAGCTAAAGGACCCTCTTTTTTTTTACTAATAGTAAGTCTCACGCAAAGAAATTTTTATACAAACAACAGACTGTTTCACAACAATGGCTCTTTCTATTTATTTATTTTTTGTGATAACTACAATCATGATTTCTGTAAAGATAATAAATAATCATCCTATCAAATTAAGTAGCAAAACAAATTTGCAAGTTGTGAGTTCAAAAGACTTACAGCATATGTAAGAATAAATCTTATCTCAATGTTGTGTTGGATATCCAAAGTAGTAGAGTTTTTAGGCCCCTCTACATTGGCCATAAATAAAATAAGGGTAAATTTCACCTAGACCCCCTCAGGTTTGGCCTTTTGACAGCAAGACCCACTACCCTTCAGAAATGGGCACCTAGACCTTTTGAGGTTTATGTATACCAGCACATGGACCCCCTATCGTTACCTTTTCCGTCTGTTGACCACATTGACTGATTAAAATGTCCGAAATACCATTTGAATGTAACTGTTGGAGCTCCAACGGTCATAAATAACCTTTATAAAAGGTAGCTTTCCAAAAACTTGTCCATTATATTTCTTTCTCCTGTCTCATGTTTTGTTTCTCTCATCTCTCTCTCTTTCATCTCTCTCCACTTTCAGCACATTCTCTTAATCCTCAAACATCAAGCTTGATGCCTTAACATTTGACATGACATCATATGCAAGCTCATCAGCAAGAAATGTAAGACAAATAAACGGAGAAATGATAAAGTACAAAAATAGAAAATGTCGTTGCGGACGCCGAGTTGCGGTCAAGATTTCCGAGTCTGAAGGCAATCCTAACAAGCTATACTTCGTATGTGAATTAGAAAAATGCAGATATTTTAGCTTTTGGGAGCCTGCAAATGATGACATAAATTTTGTAGAAGCAGATCCCTTCGTACAAGGTAGTCCCTATGACTTTAATGAAATGTTGCATCAACTCAGAGGGCTTCATTGCAGAGTTCAAAGCCTAGAAAACATGCAGGGGGGCCTAAAAACAATACTGGTGTTGAACATGATATGCTTTGGCATATCCATCTCTGTATTTATTATTGCTGTAATTTTTATCAATTCTACCAAGTTATGAATCATGCCTGCAAAATAATATGATTTAGAAAATATATAATATTGCATTACATTTAATAAGATAAGGTAACTTTCTAGCAAGAGTACCACAACCCCATATCAACAAAAGCTGTTTAATGGCTTCATAGCAAAAACAGGGGAACACAACCCCATACTAGCAAAATAGGGAACACAGTCCTATATCATCCAACATTTACTACTACATTAAAAAACCACATGAAAAGCTTAAGAATGAGGGAGTACAAGAAGTAACTCTCAAACATCAACAATAGTATCATCAGCAGTAACCCAACCTATGTAACAAAGAAACTGCAATGCTTTAAGGCAAAGAAACTAATTCCATAGCAATCACCCATCATTGCAGCCATCTCCAGCTCCAGTGAACATCCATCATTCCCTCTATAATAAGAAAACAATGATAAGATAATAATATAAGATGTTAGTGAAAAAAAAATGGCAGCATAAATGTTAGAAAAATATGAATACCTTGCCATACATGTAGAAGTACCAGATAGAGGGGCTCTATGGACTTGGCTGGAAGAGCTGCTAGCGACGTCATTTGATCTCTAATATAACATTAACAACAATACATTAAGAGTAATATGTTCAATAAAAACTAAAGTAAAAACAAGCACCACAAATTTGAAAAACAGAATTAGAAACATTCACCTGTGATGAAGATGCTCTGCTTCCCCTAGTACCTCTGCGTTGCCTGTGGCCTCTTTTAGTAGAAGAACCATTTCGTACAGCAGGATATCCTATACAAGTCCTCCTGTTGTGGCCAAACTCTTTACAAATGCAACACCTTAATGTGGTAGACCTTTTGCTTTGAGAAGTAGGAGGTGGCTCATTTGGTTCCCTTCTCCTGTTCTTTTTAGGCCTACCAGGCATTCTTGTAACTATAGGGGGTAGTATAGGGGGATGTTCCATAGCTAGCCACATAAGTTCATCAGGCAATGGGTTAATATTTTCAGAGTAGGTTCTGATGTATGCCTCTTTTGTGAGGAATTGATGGCAATACTTCTCAGGATCATCTTTTTGATAAGAAATTGCACCCATTGCATGCATGCATGGGATGGCACTTATTGCCCATCCTCTGCAGTTGCAAGTTTTATCCTGCAAATTCACTATATAATGTCGACTCCCATCTCTAACCTCAAAAATTGGACCCCCAGCAACATAAAGTTCACATTTTCTTGAATCTTTCTTATTTAGTTCTAGTTGTTTCCTGACTGTAGGAGGCACATTGAAAGTCCAACAAACAGCTTTTTCATGCCTTTTGTGAATTCTTCTCATAACCTTTCTTCTAATATGCTCTAATAGAGTAAGCACAGGTTTGGATCTATGCTTTCCTAGCCAACCATTAAAAGATTCAGTCATGTTATTGCTTATGTGATCACTCTTCACAGATTCATCATACAAGTGCACTGCCCAATGAATTGGAGGGGTATCCATCATCCAGTTATAAGCTTTCACATATTTATCTTTCATTTCATTCATGTTCTTGTTGTATTCCACCTCATTAGTTGCCCTTACTGCCCCCCAAAATAGACTTCTATGCATAACTCCAGGAAACTTCCTTTGGAAGTTGGTGTACATATGCCTGGCACAGTACTTATTCTGAGCATTTGGGAAAAATTTGGCAATTGCATTGAGCACCCCTTTTTGCCTATTAGACATAACAATGAGTCTTCCATTATGGTGTTGGCCAATCCAAGTATCCAACAAATCCATAAAATAACACCAACTGTCCTTAGTTTCTCCCTCAGCAACCATTACAGCCAATAAAACCATTCCTGAGTTAGCATCTAATGCTACAACAACAAAAGCATTCCTTTAAAAGGTCCTTTTAGGTGACAACCATCCACACCTATAAATGGCCTACACCCACTTAGGAAACCATTCCTTATTGAAGGAAAGGCAACGAAGAACCTTTTGAAAATGGGATTCTGGAGCATATTATGATTTTCATCATAATGCCTATTTTGGAAGCCCAGTTTCACTAATGCCCCAGGGTTACATTCTTTTAAAACTGCTGCATAAGCTGGCAGCTTGTTATAGGAGCTTGCATAATCACCCTCCACCCTTTCTTTTGCCTTTTTTCTTGCCCTATAAGTCTGGTGTTACAACATTCTATTTGATATGTGTCCCTCAAATTCTCTGCCATATGTTCAAGTGTCATTTCAGGATTCCTCCTCAACTCTCTCTCAAGTTTCTCAGCAATCCAAACAGAGGTGGCTTCAGTATTGTCCTTTGAGTTCCTAAGGCATGTGTGGAGGGGGTTATAGCTCTTCATCTTGTATGTCACCCCATCTGGCATAGGAGAGGCATGGATCCTCCATAGACAATCTTTTTCAGCACACTTACATGTTACCCTTCTCCTTTCATTCTTTACCCTTTCTAGTGTAAACCCTTCTTGTATAACATAATCTTTTAATACCTTCCTAAAATGATTTACATTTTCAAAAACTTGCCCTGGATGAAACTCAACATCTCCCTTTTCATTTCTTTTAAACTCATGACCTTTCATTTGCCTAGAAATCCTTGCTAAAGGAGTTTCTACTTTAGAATTGTCAGTGCCACTAGAGATAGCTTCATCATTATTCGATTTATACCCAGACAATGCATCACTGCTATCAGCACTATCACCTCCCTTAGAGCTGATCCCAAATTCTTCCTCAACTGGGATGTGCTTCCACCCATCAAATTCCTGATCATCATCAGTCCATTCAAATATGTTGTCTTCATCAATGTTTATGTGATGAACTGGTGAATTTAATGAATCAGGAGACAAGGGAGCCTCTTGAGGTTGTGGTTGACAAAAAATGAGAGCTTCAGGTTGGGGTTGGGGTTCAAGAACAGGAGATCCAGGTTGGGGTACAGTTTCATGTTGGACTGCAGACAACTGGGTAACTTGGGACATTAATGGTACAACCCTCACTTCAATATGCACCTACCTCTTACCCTCATAAGCTGTAAACAAGCCTTGCAGATCACTATCGGAGAGTAAGGGTAGAAGTTGCTCAGACTCAGGCAATATCCCACACACCTCAACTAAATCTCCTAAGAAATTTTGACTAGTGCCAAGTGCAACATCACAACAATCAGATAACAAACTCAATAGAGAATATCCTTCACTTTCCAAATTCCAAACTGAGTATTCATCACCAAAATAATGTACTCTAAAATCAAACCGCACCATTCTAAACAAATGTAGCCAATATAGAATTGCATAAATCACAACAATAATAGTAACTTGAAAAAAAAAATCAAAATTATATTAACAACTCATACCAATCACATAAATCATATTAACAAGATCCCAAAAATTAAAGAAATTTGAAATAATATGAGTATTTGTAAATAGTTGTTGTAGAAATTTACAAATATTATATGAAACAAAAATAATTTTTCTAACAAAACCAAAAACTCCAATTTTTCTCCAATCCCTTACATATTTGTATATTGTTTTACAAAATCAACTAAAAAATCAATTTCCTTACCTCAGGTTGTTACATAATTCAACTTGGATCGGCAGATTCTTCGTTGCAGATTCTTCCACAACAAATTGTGCGCAGGGTGTAAAGAAAAAAATTAAGAGAAGAGAAAAGAGAGAATGTTGAGCGTAGAAGAAGAAGTGGAAGAGAGAGAGAGGGAGAGAGAGAGAAAGAGAGAGAGAGAGAGTGTGTGTGTGGATGGATGGATGACAGGAGCACTAATTTGGCACCTTTTTCCATGTGACAGATATATACATATGTACATATGTATATAGCATGCATAGGTGAGGGAGGGTTTTTTGACGGATGAATGAGAGGGAGTAGGTGAGGGAGCACTAATTTGACACCTTTTTCCATGTGCCAAATGTATACATTTATATATATATATATATATGTATATAGCATGCATAGGTGAAGGAGGATTTTTTTTTGGCGGATGGATGACAGGGGGTAGGTGAGGGAGCACTAATTTGACACCTTTTTCCATGTGCTAGATGTATACATATGTACATATGTATATAGTATGCATAGATAAGGGAGGTATTTTGGCGCACTAATTTGGTACCTTTTTTGGTGCACTTATTTGGCATCTTTTTTCATCTGCTAGATGTATATATATGTACATCTTTATATAGCATGCAGAAAGACATTAATACCCTCATAATTTGACGGTTTTAAACGGCTATTCATGACAGGGGGTCTAGGTGCCCATTTCTGAACGGTAGTGGGTCTTGCTGTCGAAAGGCTAAACCTGAGGGTGTCTAGGTGAAATTTACCCATAAAATAATAACACCTGCAAAGACAACTTTCCAAATTAAGTAGGATTTACAATCTTTGCATCCTGTCACTCAAAATAAAAAGGCCTAATCTCATATGTGGGATCGCAAATAACATACCACATCAAGAACGAGGTGTAACTTTATGAGGCACTGTAGTTTTTCTTGACTCTTCTTTGCAATGAACAAACATGTGACATAAAACCTGACTTTTCTTTGCAATGAACAAACATGTGACATAAATTACAAAAAAAAAAAAAAAGAAGTAAACAGGAATTCCACAGAACTACATTTAGCTATTGTTTTTGTTTATGGGGAAGCTAAATACCAAAAACAATAAAAATAGTCAGTTCTAATTTTTGGTTCTATTTTTTCCACATTATCTCATAAATCAATCCTGAATTTGTAATTACCTATGCAGGGGCCTTTTTAAATATGGCAATATAGCAACACAAAACATGCTAGGCATCCCAGCTAGCCAAAGTTCAAGTTTATCTCAATTTGAATTGAGGAAAAGTGGTAAACATTCACAAACATGTGTACATACATAAGTATATGAATAGATGTGGTGTCACATACCTTACTCCTGGGCTTAAATTGCCCTGCAATTTAAACCATAAGCTGAAAAGCCTTGAGATTCTTGAGCTCGCTTTACACCATATCACCTACCCACACCAAACAAGTAAATCATTATCACCTCCTTTTAGGGGGAAAAAGAATACACTAATACTAAGCTGCTTCTCATTGACACCTTTATCGTCTTTTTTTCAGCTTTTTTTTTCCCCTTTGAAAAACATCAGTCAATAAAAATGATAACAAAGATCAAACAACCATTAAAAAAATACAAAAGCTCAAGAACAAAAAGAAAAAAATGAGTAACAATCATTGCAAAGAAACAATCAAAATCCTACCGGAAATCCATGACAAAGCCAAATGAGAATCACAAATATGAAACTCGCAAGCAACAGTGATTGAGATCGCCATATAAGCACACCCATTAATCGCCAACAATAGAGAGAAAGCAAAACAAAATCAGGAGAACCATAGCATAGACAAAGGATTTAGAAATCTGAATAAACGTATACATTCATAATACATATAAAACAAAAGAAAATTTAAAAAAAATTTCTAGAGAGATAAAATACCTCAAGCTTCCAAAGATCAAACTGTTAGATTATTCTTGATTGAGCCCATATTATTTGTGGGTGTTTTCTAAACACGGGTTGGACCTAAGTCTAGATGAGACAAACATGGTAAGCCCAATAAGGTTGTGATCTATTATACATGGGCTAGTGTGCACCTATTATCAGTGTGGGTTGACAGAAATTAGTGTGGGCCTATTAAGCCAATTGAGCCTTTTTATGGAAGGGCCCAATGTGGTTAGGGTTTTCCTGTATATAAAGGCTAGGTCCCTTCTCTTCCCACAATCAGACAGATTTCCATAAACTTCCGTCATACAGTAGTGGGTACAGAGAGGAAGACCAGCCTCCAAGAAGCTTTGTTCGAGATTAATTGCCGCTCCAAGTAATTCGTGGAACCATGGAGCAAACAGGTAAGTTTTCGCATTCAGTTTTGTTTTCTGTTAAAGTTCCTATATTCACATATGATCGAGTTAAACTTTTATGATCTCTTTATTGATGTTTACATGTGGTATTAGAGTCTAATATATGTGGATTAGGGACTTATTTTGTGATTTAAACTTGTTAAACTCGATTATGAATTGTTAAGCCCGAATCTTGCATGATTTAATCCGAATAATAGATGACTTCTTTTCAGAAAATTAACAAGGGGCTTTTGTTCCTCTTTGAACAACGAACGTTTTGATATAAAAATTGTAACCTAACTCTGTTCGTGGAGAAAGTTATGATTTTTTGAAGTTTCGGGTGAAAAACTTGAAATTTCTTGTAAAATTCTTGAATATGATGTTTTTCATGCATATCCTTGCATTATATTACATATTTTTGTTATTGAATAGCATACGAATCGTTTAGTACAAGTTTTATGCAAGAAAAATTAAGTTTTAAAACCCTAGCCACCATGGCTGAATTTAGGGTGCTTGAAAACCCAATAAATCTTGTGTTTTATCCCTCAAAATTATCATAAACATGGTCCTTGATGTCTACATAACTTGTTTATGTGATTAAATTGCATAAATTGTGCCTAAAATGAGGATTTAGCGAAGAAAAATGGGCTGAATCATTTTTTCCAGCAACCGGGTCTGTTTTGCAGAAATCCGGGTCGGGTTTGACCCGACGGGTAAAGAAGATGACCTAGATGGGTCAAGGGAGACCAAACAAAGCCCACTCTCGGCCTATGGAGAATGTGGGTGCATGAGACAGATTTTGGGGTCGGTCAAAAAACGAAAAATGTTCCTCTTGGATTGAAAATTCTAAATATTATTTTTTTTAATAATTTTTAGGGACTGTTTGGTATTTTTTGAGGCTAAAAAAGTGCATTTTTTTGCATTTTCTCAAAAATCATGGGCAATTTTTTTGAAGATTTTTTATAGGTAACATGTTTTCAACTCTTTAAACATCATGGAATATTGTACTCTCTCTGGTTTGATACATAAAATAATAATTGCTATTTAGAGTTCGTTTTTGGCTCATTTTAGGGGGTTTTTTTTGAGTTTTCTTGAAAACCATGTATACATCTTGGGTAATTTTCTATAGATAACTTGTTTTCAACCTTTTGAATCTATTGGTAGTGTGCACTCTCCCTAGTTAGGTCCCTAAAAATTATACTCTGTCCCATAAGTCCTTTTAGGAGTCTAAAATTGTCATTTTATATTGAAAATTGCAAAATATGATTTTATTACATGGCTTAGGCAATACATATTTGATCACTGGGTACTTTTGGCTATGTGCCTATAAGGATGTGATTGTAGGCATTTTGATATGCTTGGATGTGATACAGGGCACTTTTACATCAAGTAGTGTCATGACAAGAACTTTGGATTGAAATGGGTGCTACTGCCCAAAGGGGTACACTCATGAAATCTGATTTTCTTGCATATGGTATATGACTGTGTCCATTGTGTTATTGCATACAATCGCCTACCCAAAGGGGTTATTGTGTGCTTTAATGATAGGGATGTGATTCAGCAGCTGAATCGAGAGTATCTAACTTTTGAAATACATGTCTGCCTAAAGGGGACTATTTTTTCAAATGCTTCGGCAATCTTATATGGTGGCTGGCTGGGAGGGACCTCATAGCATGTTGCACTCTCTGCCCAAAGGGGAGACGGCAATGATGCACCGAGACATCCCTATTATTTATACTTGATATAATTACTGCCCTCATTCTACTGATATGTTGCCTCTTTTGTTGCCATGATAGTTTCCTTTGCAATTAACAACAATAACACTACTGTTGTGTTGTTGAATGGTTCAAACTTTAAGAAGTGGAAGCAGGATATAGAGTTTGCCTTGGGTATTGTTGATCTGGATTTGGCCTTGAGGGAACCTGAACCTGCTGCAATCACTGATACTAGTTCTGTTTCCGAGAAGGAGTTATATGCAAAATGGGACAGATCAAATCGACTCAATCTCATAGCAATTAAGAGATCCATTCCTGAGCACCTATTGACTGGCCTGCTTGAGACTAACAATGCCAAAGTACTGTTTGAGGCTATGGGACAGAGATATCAAGTATCCAGCAAGGCTGAGACTGGAGCCCTGATGAATGAACTCACGAGTTTGAGATATGACAGCCAGAGTGGGGTAAGGGAATATGTCTTGAAACTTATTTTTCTCCAATCCAAACTTAGAGGTCTGAATGTTACCTTCCTTGATGATTTCATTGTCCATCATGCACTTAATAGCCTTCCACCAGAGTTCAGCCAGATAAAAATTGTCTACAACACCCAAAGTGAGTCTTGGACAGTGAATGACCTTATTGCCAAATGTGTCTTAGAGGAAGACAAGTTTAAGAGAGAGGGACAAGCTTAAGAGAGAGAAAACTGAGTCTGCCTTGCTTGTTTCTCATTCCAAAGTCACTCCTGGGCAAAGTCATGGGAACCGAAAGAATTATAAGAAACCTAGTGCCAATACCCCTCATAAAGGTCAGGGTAATAAAGGGTATGGTAAAGATCACGGTTAGACCCACAATCCTTTAGGTCCTAATGCTACAATTAAGAAGGCCATCAAGTTTTTTTTTTTTTGGTAGGAAAGAAGGCCACATAAAGAAAGATTGTCACAGGCACAAGTCCTGGTTAGAAAAGAAGAAGAAACAGGAAGGTGGTAACTCACTTGCCTTAACTTGCTTTGAATCTAATTTCGTTAGTGTCCCATCAAATTCTTGGTGGTTTGACAGTGGTGCAACTGTTCATGTTGCCATGTCTTTGCAGGGATTCAGAAGCAAGCGGAGGCCAAGTGAGAGTGAGGCCAAGCTTAGAGTTGGAGATGATAGCATAGTTAGGGTCGAGTTCATAGGAGATGCCATTTTAAATTTAGAAACTGGTTTTCAACTTATTTTGGAAAACACTGCTTATGTACTGTCTTTTAGACGGAATTTGATTTCTATTTCTTCTTTGGATAAACTTGGATATGGTTTTCAATTTTGAAATGGCTTGGTTGATTTATTTTACAACTCCAAAATTGTTGGCTATGGTTTGTTATCTGATGGATTATACAGGGTGAAATTAAAATAGGATAATGAGTATGCCTCCCTCCATGTTGAAAATAGTGTATCCAAGAGACCTAGAATTAAATACCAGTCTTCCATGTTATGGCATGAATGTCTAGGTCACATTTCTAAAGAAAGAATTCAAAGGCTAATTAAAGATAACATCCTTATATC